>VDFB02281492.1:859681281-859707999 GCA_007258455.2 Sequoia sempervirens | reverse complement strand
AAAAATACTCTCCAGGTCGGCCACAGGTGAAGTAAGAAATGTTGTAAATCCTCCTTCAATCGAAGTAATCTCCTCTAGAGCTACCTTATCGACCTTGTTAAATCCAGCCTGCACTCAACAAAAAACACCATCAATAATATCCCTTATAACATGAGGATCAAGATTAGCCCATCACCAATAATATATTCATTATTCAAAAAAATCCAAGCAAAGATCGAAATCAACCCCGAAATATTGCTAAAGCACAATTTCTACACAGTTCAGGATTTTCACCCCTTTGCAGAATTCAAGCCAGAAGGGAATTTCGGGAGAATCCAAGCTAGGTAGATTCTGGAAAAAATAATCCACAGTCAACAAATTGTAGAAAATGAAGGGACAACGGGAATTTCAGGAAAATCTAGAGGGAGCGGAAATCCGCGAATCAAGAAAAACTCTGGATTTTGGGAAAACGCGGAGGACAAGGAAAACTGAGAAAATCTGCTAGCACAGCAAAATTCTGAAACTGAAGGAAAAATTGGACTTCGGCGTTCTCACATGATTTCACTCAAATTGATCGAAGATCACAAATTTGAGGACCTGGGCTCAAACGCTAAATCATTCATTGATGGGTCTAGACTTCGAATTCACTCAAGGGAAACTCGATTGGTATTAGCGATGGCACTAAAGTCGAAACCCTAAAATTAACTAAAATGAAAACAATCATACACACAGGTTCGAGCTCAAAAATGCAATAATAATAATGCAAGGCACCACTAGACTCATCAATCAACAGGAGAAAACAGTGACTGGGCCATCAACATTCATAAAACGATAGACCCAAACCCAAAATCTAGGAACTCGACAAGGAGACAGAATTTCAAAAAAATCTGATCCATGCAGAATTCCACGAGAGACCGAAATATCTAGAAAATAGTGCAAAAGCTCAGCCGTTGGGCTTTGAGTGAAATCTAGGAAAATCCGAATGCGGCAGAAAATCCTGAAAGCAGTGAAAAACCCGAAATGAGCTTAAAACACCAGATTTTCAAAGTACTTCCTAGAAAGGGGGCATATGCAAAAATAAAATAATCCTTGAAGCATGCGTTAGGGCAACAAAACCTCAAAAACAAAGGGCCAAAGCACCAAAACTAGAGCAAAAGAGGGTCCCTACTTTCATGGGGCATGTGTGTGAAAACTGCACTACGGGGTTCATGGATGGCTAGTATAGGTGTGATAGGATATTGACATGGGGATGATGGGGTGTTTTGATCTTGACTTTGAAGAGGATCACGAGGTGTAGGATATGAAGTAGCTTTCTCTTTACAAGGTATGAAATCATTGTGAAGTGGTATGAAAGCCATATCTTGCTCTTGAGATGGATGAACATCCTCATGGAATGAAAGGGTATCCTTGTATGGAAGCATATCTTCATCTTGATGAGGAAGGGAATCATGAGATTTTGTAGAAAGTATATCTTGATCATCGGATGATAGGACATCATTAGATAGGATGGAATAATTATCATGCTCCTGGGATGCAATGTAATCTTGAGATGGTATGGATTCATCAGATAGAGTGGAAGGAGGACTTGGAAGAATACTTTTCTCTTGAGATGGAAAGGAATCATTGTGGATGAAAAGTGAAAGGAGGGGATCATCATAGAATTCTTGAGAGATTTGGTCTAGGTCAAAGAATGGAAGAACTTGTGGAATTTTGGTATCATTGGATGAAGTGGAAAGAATGTTTTGATCTTGAGGTGTAGAGGAGTTTATGACAGCATGGTTTGGATTGAGAGATTGACATGAATCATTGGATATAGAAGATATGATAGAAGAAGGTGGTTGGATTGAATTGTTAACTTGGGTGAAAGAATCATGAGATCTATTTTGGCTTATGGGAGATGAAGATAGATGCATGACATGGTAAGATTGTTCAATATCCTTTGTGTTCGAGGACTAAGATTTAAGCTTCTCATTTAACTTTCTCAAGAGTTTAAAGAAATTGAACATGGATGATGTAGTTGTTGGTGGAGAAGGTGTCATGTCCATATCTTTGTTAGATGGATAAGAATAGATGTCTGACAAAAAATATCCTTCTATGGTTGTTTCCCTTTGCATATCTAGATTTGTTGTTGAAGGTTCTTTATTTGGTGAGTTAGAGCAACCACCTGTTTAGAATTGTTTTCAGGATTTTTGGGAGGTTCTTTTAGCTAATTTACATCAAAGTTTTCTAGAAATTTATCACCTTGTATGGCTAGCATAAGGAGGTATTTTTCCCCATTTCTTTCAAAACTCTTTTCCAAACACTTGTGGAAATTGGGGTCTTGTTCAACATGTTGGATATCTTCTTTGGTTATTTCTTCCTTGTCAGTGTCATTGAGTCCATGAAAAGGATTATCTTCAGCCTCATCCGCCATGGTGTTTTGTGTTTCACTATTTTTAGTTTTGGTGTTTTGAGTCTCAATGATCAGAGTTTCAATGGTTGGAATTTAAATGTTTAGAGTTTCAATGGTTGGAGTTTCAATGTTTGGCTCTTCAATGTTTTGATTTTCAAGTCCCTTTTCCTTGAGCTTTTTTTTTTGCAACCTTTTTTGAATGGGCATACAAGTGTTATAGTTTAGACTAAACTTTGATCTAGGTTTTGGAAAAGCACCAAGGATTACAACTAAGTCAAATAGAATGACAATTTATAATGAGATTAAGTTGGATTTGACTATGTAGCTTGTTTCGTGATGAGAGGATGATAAATCTTGATGATGAAACTGCTACGCCCTGCCTATTCCAAAAATCATTAAGAAACTAAGGGGTTTCTTGGGACACATAGTAGAGCTAAGGGGGATGAAAAAAAAACCCCACAAATGGTAAGCTCTCATCAAATGCAAAAGTTGCTTAAGAAAGGAGTGGATGGATTTGTGGCCCAGCTATGTTTATTAGAAGTCTCTCAATCTAATGCTCCTACTCATCCATATTCGCAAGCTATAATTGATTGTCACTCAGTTGTTCTTGGAGATATGCCTAAAGGACTTCCTCCTAAGATGGATCATGATCATGCCATATAGTTAGTCCCAGGGAGCCAACCACCGAACATCAGGCCTTACAGGTATCCACACATACAAAAGAGTGAGATAGAAAAAATTGTTGAGGAGATGCTAGAGGCAGGAATTATCAGGCATAGCCAAAGTGCTTACTCCTCACCTTTTGGTGATGGTATGTAAGAAGGATAATACTTGGCGCATGTTTCTAGATTATAGAGTGCTCAACATGTACACCATTAAAGATAAGTTTCCTATTCCAGTCATTGATGATTTGCTAGATGAATTGAATGGAGCTATGCATTTTACCAAGTTAGATCTTAGATCTAGTTATCACCAGATTCGGATTAAGGAGGAATATATTTGTAAGACAACATTTTAGACTCATGAGGGTCATTATGAATTTTTGGTGATGCCACTTGGTCTTAACAATGCACCATCTACATTCCAAATTTTGTAATAGTATTCTTTGATGATATACTAATTTATAGCGACTTCAAAAGAACATTTGCAACATGTGGATCAAGCATTACAAATACTTGAAGATCATAAACTCTATGCTAAGCCATACAAGTGTGATTTTGGTCTTACAGAGGTAGAGTATTTGGGACACATAGTTTCACATGGAGTAAAGGTGGACCCTAACAAAATTAAGGCTATCATGGAATGGCCTATTCCAAAAACCATTAAGAAACTAAGGGGTTTATTGGGATTGACGGGGTACTATAGAAGATTTGTGAAGAATTATGGTCGTATAGCAACACCTCTCACCACTCTATTGAAGAAGGATTATTTTCATTGGAACGAGTCTGCCAATACAACATTTGAGAGATTTAAGGATGCTATGTGTACAACTCTAGTGCTTTCCACTCCTGACTTCACCAAGGAATTCATTGTGGAATGTGATGCTTATGGAAATGGGATAGGAGTAGTGCTCATGCAAGAAGATTGACCAATTGCTTTTGAGAGTCATCAATTAAAGGGTAAGAATCAACTAAAACCTATTTATGAGAAGGATATGCTAGAAATGCTCCATGTAGTTAAAAAATGGAGGCCTTATCTATTGGGTAGACACTTCAAGGTTAAGATAAATAATTATAGCCTAAAATATTTTTTGGAACAAAGACTATCTTCTGAAGAGCAACAAAAATGGGTCACTAAGATGTTAGGATATGACTTTGAGATTGTATATAAGAAAGGGAAGGGAAATATTGTAGTAGATGCACTTTCAAGGAAGGATGAGAAAGATGAAGCCTTATTGTGTGCCCTTTCAATATTACAAGCAAATTGGGTGGAGGAAGCCAAAGTAGAGTGGAAAAATGATGTTGCGACAAGTAATCTCATCGAACAATTAAAAAGTGATCCTAGTAGTTTAGTAGTTCATATAAGTTTTGTTGGAAGGGAGATACTCTTTGGTATAAAGAGTGTTTGTATCTCTGCAATAATTCCACTCTTAAACACAAGATTATTACAGGGTTGCATGAATCTCTATTGGGTGGTCATTCAGGATTTTTGAAGACATATCATGGAGTCAAGCAAGATTTTTTTGGGAAGGGATAAAAGGTGATGTTCAAAAATTTGAGGCTGAATGTTTGGTTTGTCAAAGGAATAAAGGGGAGACAATTAAGACACCGGGTCTCTTGCAACCCTTATCTATTCCTAGCTAGTGTTGGGAAGAGGTATCCATGGACTTCATCATAGGGCTTCCCAAATCTAAAGGTCATAAGATCATCATGGTGGTAGTTGATTTCCTCACTAAATATGCACATTTCATTGCATTATCACATCCTTTTACAACAAGTGCAGTGGAAAAATCATTTTCGGAGAATATCCAAAAGCTACATGGTACACCTAAGGTTATTGTTAGTGATCGTGATCCTATCTTCACTAGTCACTTTTGGAAAGATTTATTCTCATGTTTGGGTACTCAATTGGCTCATAGCTCTTCATACCACCCTCAATCAAATGGGAAAACTGAGGTTGATAATAAGTGTTTGGAAGAATATATACATTGTTTCACTTTGGAGAAAGAGTCTCAATGGGTAGATTAGCTACCACTTGCAGACTGGTGGTATAACACTTCTTTTCATAGCTCATAAAAAATGTATCCATTTTTGGCACTTTATGGATATCATCCTCCTTCCATCTCATCATTAATAAAGGTGTCACCAAGAGTTCAAGTAGTAGAAGACCACTTGCTTCATCAACAACAAGTACTTTCAAGACTCAAGGAAAATTTAGCCATGGCACAAAATCAAATGAAACAACAGTCAAACCAACATTGTAGTGAAAGAAGTTTTGAAGTTGGGGATTGGGTCTTCTTGAGATTGCAGCCTTATAAGCAAATCTCACTAAAGCAAAAAAATAATAATAATAAGTTCTCCAAGGTATTATGGTCCATACCAAATCATGCAAAAGATTGGTAGTGTTTCCTACAAGCTAGAGTTGCCACCAACAACAAAGATACATCCAGTTTTTCATGTTTCCTATTTGAAGACGGTGATTGGGCATAATATTCCCACTCAAACAACACTACCAGAGCTTGATGAAGAAGGAAGAATAATTTTGGAACTAGAGTGCATTCGTCAAACACGTACAAAGAAGCTGAGGAATAGAACTCTCACTGAGTATCTCATCCAATGGAAGAATTTACTAGTTGAAGATGCCACATGGGAGGATGAGGAGTTCATTCAAAAGAATCCAAACTTGATTAGCATTGAGGATAATGCTTCTTTGACGAAGGGGGGCATGCTATGCCCTTAATATTAGTGTGCATCGGGTTATGAATAGTCGGCTTGTGGCTATCTTAACTCTCTATTAAGTCATATTATCATTAGTCTATTGTTATTTAGTTCTTTAGGTCAGCCTAAGACTTATATAGGTGTGTCTAAGTCAACCTAGGTGATATCCTTGGCATAAATAGGTATATATAGGAGGTTGTGAGTCTTATTTCATCATCAAGTTGTGAAGTGTGTTCTCATTAGAGATATTTGGAGGTTTTCCCCCTTGAAGTAGCTTGTTATTCTCAGTTATTATCAAGTATTTGCAGCATATTTCATATCATATTCTTCTATTGTGCAAGTTATTTCATAACAGAAACTAGGCCAAATAATCAAAGGAGTGATAAATTTGATGATGTTGGTACTTTGTGATGTTAGATCTTAGTTTAGTTTAAAAAATCCCACTTGTAGAGGTCAATTTTAACAAGTTTGAATTCTAAAGTATCTAAGGAATGATCTTGGACTTTGTGAAAGTTCAAAAATTTTGGTTCAAATTGTGAAACTAGCGGTAAATGTTCTTCCTAAACGAGATACTCAAACCTTCGAAAAGGTCTTGTATTTTCACAATTATAAAACATGTATAATTTGGGATTGTTCTTGCAAGCTCTTTTGTAGAAATTGAAGGTCAACCTCTCTCTAAATTTGTAGACTGTTGTGAGACATTTTTTATGTTCTTTTTGACTAAGAGGTATGGAATTTTGTTTTTGAATTTTAATCTTTTGTGAAATCATTTGGTAACACACATGTTTAGACTCTGTTTAACCTAAGAATTGGTTGAACACTTCTAAGGATTCCCAAGATGAGACTGATTATCGGACAAGAGATGAACCTAGGTCACTATTTTGTGTTCTGCAAAAGGTGCCAAAACAAAGACAAAAGGCACCACAAAATGTGCAAAAGGCGCCAAAATAGAGACCAAAGGCGCAAGAACAAGTTCAGACTTGGTTTTTGAATGTTTCTTTGAGAGTTTGCTTGGTTTTTTTTATTTTTCAATGGGAGACTTGGTTGTTTCACTAAATGCAACTCCAAATTAGGGTTTTCACTTCAACATGTGACATTTTGTTTTTTTTTTTAAACACTTGGATAAAGACACATCAAGCAATCTACATTCCTAAGGTTGTGAAAGGCTGTATTCTTTTGGATTCCATGTGAGTTTTACCCCAACTGCGACTTATTCTTAGCAGATGACTAGATGCTTGACCCCAATAGCTCCCCTCCATGACACTCACTTCTTGGGGAAGACAAATACCAATACCCATGAATCTCCCATGGCATATTTTTCATCTCTACTAAAAATTGTGAGAATTTGGATGCCTTCGCAATGATCATTGTTGCACCAAAGAATAGATAAAGGTTTTGGCCAAACTACAACAAGGGTTTTAGTAAGGACTTTTCATTCGTGGGGGTTGATCCATGCAGCGAGAGACCATTACTGCCCTTCTCATCAGAACCAACCTTGTGATATTGGCCTTTGTTACAGTATCCACACTTATATACCAATTGGAAATGCACTTGGCTTTAGCATGTTATCGGTTGGTTCGTTCCCTTGGGTGAGTACTTTTTCCCAAAAGGTAGGCCCTCTAAGATAAAAAAAAGCAAGCAAGTATACCCATAGTTTGATCAATCTTTATTCCACATGAATAAAGAGAGAAAACATGCGATATAATCAACTCACACTCGCACACGAAAGGTGAATAGGTCTAGCTTTTTGGTCACATAGTTAAGGGGAGAACATATGTCTACCATCCATCAAGCACAAAAGATATTGGGTTCATTAACCCTTTAATTAAGTTATTTCTCTAACTTAACCAAAAGGAAACATGGTGTTCATTAACCTTTTAATTAAGTTATGTTCCTATCTTAACCAAAAGGAAACAAGTAAATCACTTCCAACCCCTACAATATGGCAGTAGTTTGATAAGATTGTATTTGACAACGAATCTGGGAAACCTACAAAACAACAACAAAAAGTATTAGCCTTCAAATTTAGTGAAAAATAGGGAAACTACAAAAGGAACCAAAATAGAGACAAAATGGACCATAGAAAGTGAAAAAGGTGCCAAAACAGAGACACAAGTTGAGAAAAAACTACACCATTGCATAAATTTTGAAATTCTACCCCATTCCAAAAAACATTGCTCTAAAAAAGACCTCTATATGACCAAGTTACGACCATTTAAAGATTGATTATAAAAGTGCTAAAATATATTCAAAAAGTGCCAATCTGAAAGCAAAAGGCACCAAACCAGAGACAAAAGGCACCAAAAAGAGAGACAAAAGGTGTCAGAATAGAGATAGGTGCCAAAATGTGCAACAGGTGCCAAAACAAGTACAAGAGGCACCAAAATGGGTGCAAGAGGCACCAAAACGAGTGCAAAAAGATCCAAATGTCTCATGTTTGAACCTGTGAACATAAATTTTTGGGTATGTTAATAATAAATAGGGCAAGGCCCCATGGTGGGCACTATTTTGTGTGTGTGTGTGAAATGTGCAAAGTTAGTATCACCACAAACCTTAATGAAATGATTTATATTCAAAGATTTGAAGCAAAGAAACTATTCTAATTTGCAACAAACTAAATCTTTCAAGAATGTCTCATTGTCCTCTATTCTTAATGATTCTTTTAAACTTTTTGGCCCTCAAGTTTCTATGTGCACAAAGGTTATTAGAATGACACTTAAGAAACAAGATTAGTATTCAATATGCAAGCTAATCTAATGCCTACATGAAACTATATGCAAACAATGATGATGAAGGCTATGATGAGTGAAGGATGATGTTGATGATAAATGAACAAGTGGAGGTGGATACTATGGTAGTGATCTATATTATTCTATGCATGATACTACATATGCTCAAATGCAAACTTAAAATTAACTAATCTAAAATGCAACTATGATGCAAGATTTAAAGCTAAAATGTAAATGCAAAGCAAAACATGATGTAAAAACTAGCTATAAGACTCCAATAATGCTCCAAGATCCAATGATAAACCTACATGATAACTTTACTTCAAATGTGAGTGCAAAATACAAGGCCCAAGGGTTTTATTTATAGCCTTTTTCAAGCATATAGTGAGGTGGCAATAATCAACAGTCCAGATTTGAATAAGAAAAATGGATGGTGAAGATGAAGAGAATCAAGATGTTGTCCCCTTGACAAGAGACAACATGCCATTTGGATGGGAGAATCTCTTGACCAATGGGAAACATGCCATTTGGATGGAAGATTCAAGTGTGAGAAGAGAAGACCATGTGCTTCCAAAATTGGTGGAACTGTTGGAGGAATAAGTCATGTGCTCCAAAATTAGTGGAAGTGTGGGAAGAATAAGTCATGTGCTCAAAAATTAGTGGAAGTGTGGGAGGAAATGAGCCATGTGCTTTTTGAAATTCTTTGAAGATAATTCTAATTAAAAATTAGAGTTATTTATTTTCATGCGACCTTGGTGAGGTGGCATAAAAAGTTGTGGAAACGTGCTCTAAATCCTAATTGGATTTAGTGACGATTAATTAAATAAAACAAGTTTAGGGAACCTTGTTTATTTAATTAATTTAGAAGAATATGTTTTAGATTTGGAGAATCAGAGAAGGGTGAACAATATAAATAAATTGAGAATTTATTTATACGTAGTTGGAATATTAATCAAATATCTAGTATTTAATTAATTAAAGGTGATGACCGAGTTTAGGTGTATATACATTGTTTCTAGATTGTTGCAATTCAATCTCCATCTGAATGAATCCACTATTAACTCTACTACATTCCTCAGACTTTCTTCTTAAGGACTAGGAAAAATTATCCTCCTTCCTTTTTCTCTCTTCAATCTCTTTGGTTAACTTCATTTCCACATATTCCATTTCAATCTTTAGAGCAGTATTGTCCTTAGCAAGCTTTTCACATTCTTCTGTTATTTCTTTTAGGGTTTGATTCAGATGAACATTTCTAGGCCTCTACTTTCTTTTTGCTTCAACTATCCCTATAGTTCCTTCCTCTTTTTTTTTGAATCATTTATTTTATCCTTCAGTGATTGAATGAATTTTTGGGCAGCCGTAAGATTTGATTTGAACTCCAAGACCTCAACTTTAGACTGATCAAGGTTATCAAGTGCCACCATAAGTTGTTGTTGAAGACCACCAACGTCCATTGTAATCCAAGACCCACCTCAAGTTGTTAAACTTTAGTAGAGGAACCTGCTCTGATACCAATTGTTGGACACTAGGAACGTTGAGAGGGGGGTTGAATCAATGTTCCACAATATTTTAATTTCAAATTAAATCTCAAACTATCAACAACAATATTAAACTTTAATAGCATCCACAACTTATAAATAGGAGGAAAAATGCAACCACATTAAAGAGATAATGTGAACACCATAACACCAAGATTTTTATGTGGAAACCCTGTTAGGGGAAAAACCATGGTGGAGATTAATCCACAAAGTATACTCTATTAAAAGTATGATCAAAAGGGAATGCACTTGCATTCAAGCACACTGCCTAGAGCTCACTACTCAAAATAAGGAAGGCTCACTGCCTTACAAAATATTTGAGAATACAACAAAAAGGTTGAACTGAGAAAATAACATCTCCAAATGCTTGGATTCAGTTCCAGTGAGGCTCAATTAAAATGATCTTTAGTCCTTATAACTGACTCTGTTTTTGCTCTGCTCTGCTCTACTCTATTTTCCTACAAAAATTCTTCTGCTACACAACAAAATTCACTCAACAGATCTTCTAATATTATCTCATATAGTTGTTCTGCACTTTTCACACACACACACACACACACACCTTCTCACCACTTCATACATTTTTTCATAAAAAATGAATTACCAATCTCATTTTTATATTTGTTAACAAGGATTTCATTTCTATATGTCAGCTTTTAAACAAAATATAATATTCTTACACATGTCGGCTCAAATCACCAATTAGAATTAATGTGTACCCACACAAGTCAACTAGACTATAGTAGGAACCCAAATCAAATTTCCAAACACAAGAAATACTTGAAAAAACTACTCCTTATACATCTGTGACATGCTATATACACTAGGTTGGCCATAATGAGAAAATAAAAAATAAGTCATTCTACTGAATCTCCAAACTCATACATTAATCAGTGCAACATTGTAAAACTTACCAATCATGTAACATACATGCTTGAAAAGATTCCCTAGGGATCCATGCAATAAAATAATGATCCGGTGAAGTATTCAAACCAACTTACCAATCAGATACTCTGTTCTTTCTACTTTCTATCAGTAGAATACCGTCTTCTAGTTTTCCTACCGGTATGAGCTACTTCTGAATTGCGAACCATACTAAAGACTCCAGTTTCCATCAATGACAACACTAGCAACCAAACACAATCTCCCAAATCCATATGCCAACCTAAGACAGTTGTCTTATGATCTCAAGGTATGCAATTCTATCTTTGCACTGTCTTAGGTAATAATTATGGGGCTGCCTCAAATCCATACACTCTGATAATAGTACATTCTACAAATACATACCAATCTACCCAATTGTGCTTTATTTTTCCCTTAGAACCCTTCTCTTTTGGTCGTAGGAACCTTTGTATTTCTCAAGACAAATTATAATCACATTTATGGCCAAGTAGCCTATACAAGGGCTTGACAAAATATTCTTCAAAATACAAGTAGTCGAATCTCCAATATCTACTATCCCATATGCATGTCCACATCTACACTAGCCTATAATTCCCATTGTTATCCAAATATTTTATTCTCAATTCTTCTCCCCATATTCCCATTACCTGTCATACATATAATATCATGTGCATAAGAAGTGAATAATGATTGAAGATGATAGCCTCACTTTTTTCTTAATAGCATTAAGAGCAGTATTAATGACCTTAGATAAATATTATGTGTAATCATAGGGCTTGGAATCTTGACTTTGGATGTCCGTAGCTAGAACCATGGGGGTTATAGTTATGTTGGCAGGGGCATCAACTCCTAGTACTTGATCAGTTGAATAGTAGGTGTATTAATAATACTCTTTGAACGAATCTATAGGGAATGGGGGCCTTTCATCACTGGAAAACCTCCTAGGTTGATTTCCTGGGACTTTAGGCTTGTGCAGAGATAACTTCCACCTCCTATAGCTTGTATCCATAGTGCAATATTCTTCCAGCAAATATCTCATCCGCAGTTTTGTTTTTAGGTAGGTATCTAATTGAAAAACCATACAAATGTAGTCTCGTGTTATAATTATGAATTTCGATCCATCGTGAGAGTGAATTTCCCTTTTTTTTGGATTGTACTTTTTAGCTAGTGCTTTAATCAGCTCTACGTCAACAAAGACATTAGGCATCATTAGCTTCCCCAAATTCAAGTTCCATGGGTTTGAAACTTCCCTATGTTTGTATTTCTTTCTATAGTGATATATAAACAAGTCATAACCTCTATGTGGAGTCCACACATCTCCTAATTTTTTTTGTTTTTCTTCCAATGTTTCATATGATGGGTTTCATTGAGCTGCTCTTCTTGATTTTGGCCTAGACCTAGGACATTGGTCTACCAAATCTTGGTTCAGTGGCCTAGTCTCTATTTTTTTACCTTTTCACCTTTGGTTTCTCAGGGATTTTATCTATTTTAAACCCTACTTATGTTGTACTTCAAGCTAACTTCTGAAAAATACATTTAGTTGAGCCAAGATCACTTAATTTAATGAATGCTATGATTTCTGAGCTACTCATTGTCATCCCACTCTATCCTTTAAATATCCAGCCACAATTCATAGTAATTTCTAATTTCTTATGGGTTATACTTATCAAAATTTGGCATGCTTGATCCAACTCTAGTTCATAAATGGTGCTCACGCCACTTTTCTAATCAACTTGCAACATTAATGGCATATGTCTCTTCGATGACTTCATTAGTCATGTCAATACGGTGAAACATTATTTCATATTTGTAGAGGAGACTTTAATTATGATGCATATTTCTCTCCTCGATGTGTCCCTAATCATCCTCTTAAAATTTCTAAGAGACATTAAAATTTATCTCTTTGATCCTGCAAGGTCTCTTTGATAGCTGCATTTCAATCTCTTCCCTTGTGGACCCCTGTCATTAGAACATCAATGGGACTGGTGAATATCTCTCTTTGACAAGCCTATGTCTCCTCGACATACTTGTATTTCTTACTTTGGAAGTATTTATTTTAATGATATTTATGAGACTTTGACATGTCAAGGAGACCTGTGGTCACCTCTCTCTAATGTCCCTTAGTCTCATTGATAGTGTGTGTTTGTACCTATGCCAGAATGTCAAGGAGACTTTTGATAAAGTCTGCTCGATATTCCTTTGTCTACTTGATATGTCATTGTTAGGTTTTGAAAGAGACTTTGATCAATGTTTGTTCAATGTCTTTATGTTTCTCTGAAATTTTATTCTCACTCACTCCTCAAATGTCGAAGAGACTTCCTTATTTCTCTCCTTGATATACTGATGTCTCCTCGATGTTGTCATTTGTCCACCCTATTATTACTGGAGATTTACTATTTATTTTGTGATAATCTCTCAATGTCCGAGAGATGTCTTTCTATTTCTTGAATGAAAAATACTCTATATTTTTATTTCTTGTTGGTGAGACATGTTATATTTTCTCTTCAATGCATCTAAGTATCTTAGACATATTGTTCTTCAGGCTACTGGAGAGACATTTGAGTATGTCTCCTAGACATACGAGGGTCTCATCTATATTTTCATTGGCCTTTTATGCTCTTGTCAAGGAAATTATGGTGAGACTCTCTTTGATATGGAATTTTCTTGGAAACATGCCTTGTGTTGTTGTGAGAACACTTTCGAGATGAAATTCATTTTAGTCTTCTGATCAAAAGGCCTTATTTAGTGGTTATGTATGAGGATTCATTAATGTAAACCACCATGAAATGAATGTCAATGGAACATATGGTGAGTATGGGAAGATGGATGAAAATGGAAGTATGCAAAAAAAAAGGTGGACTTTTTAGCTCCAACAGTGGCTCCAATTGGGGATTAATAAACATGAGGTCATTGCAAGGATCCAAAAATAATCTCTGGGAAGTAGACCATGAATGAATGTGATAAGGTGGGGTGGGGAATGGTATGGAAACCTAAGACTACTATGCATGGAAAATTATTTTTAAAAGAAGTATTTCAAGAATTGTCCATGCACTAGAAATTCTTGACCTTCTCCTAGAACTACTGTGCATGGAAAATTGGTTTAAGAAAAGAAGTGCTTTAGGAATTGTCCATGCACTAGAAACTCCTGATCTTCTCCTGACATATTTTGAAGATAGTAAGAATCTTCACCTCCTTTTCATGTAACAACAAAGGGTTCTATCCAAAGAGCCTCAAACTTTCCATGCTTCCCTTTATCTTGACACCTTGCATTCCATAATAGGACCATACCATTCACCTCAAAGTTTCTATTATTTCCCCTTTTATCGAACAAATATTTAATCTTTGATTGAATTTTTTTGTTTTGTTCTTGGGCCAGATTTATGATTCATCTAGTTCTGCCAACTAATCTATTCTATCCTCCATAGGCTATGTGATATCTAGGTTTTCTTGAAGCATGAACTTATATATGGGAAGAAGGTTTTGCATAGGCATTCTAGCTTGTGTCCCATATACTAAATCAATAGGTGATTTACCATTTGATTTCTTCATAGTGATCCTATCCGCCCATACTGCCATCCTCAATTTAAAATCTCAATATATATATATATATATATATATATATATATATATATATATATTTCCAACATCCTCTTAATGATTTTAATGATACTCTTATTACTTGATTGAGCCTACCCATTTGCTTGTGGATGATAAGGAGAGGCATATGAAATTTTGATACCATATTTTTCATAGAATTTTCTGAATTATTTTGATTTGAAACACATACCATTATCTAGAATTACCCGTACAGGTGTTTTGAACCTTGTAATGATGTTCTCCATCCAAAAATTTGTTACAACTTTACTAATGTCATTCTTTGTTGGGATGACTTCTATCCATTTTGTAAAGTAATCAGTTGCCACTAGTATCCATTTGTGACCTTGACTAGATTTTTTTGGTATTTCCCCAATAAAATCAATCTCCCACTGATGAAAGTGAGCTTCAATCTGCATTGGTCTGAGTGGTAATGCTCCTTGATATTTCATTTTTCCAAATAACTTGTTGTAGGCTTCACACTTTCTTACATAGGTGAAAGAGTCATTGAAAACCTTAGGCCAGTAATATCCAGCCCTCAAGATCTTGTGGGTAGTGGTTTTGGCTGAAAAGTGTCTCCCATAAACTCCTTCATGGATCTCTTTTAATACATGCTTCGCTTGTGATTCATCTAGGAATTAAAATAACACTCCATCTTTTTTTTTCTAGTATAAGTCACTATCCATGAAAACATATTTTTAGGCATGCAACTTCAAGGTTCTTCTTTGATTTTAATTCAAGTTCTTGGGGCACTTCTAGTTTTTTAACTAAAACATGATGGCAGTGTACCATGAAGTGTTCTCTATGCTTGCAATCATGGCTTCTTCTTCCCCTGTGTTGCAGATTTGAGATGCTTCAAGATTCGATTCAGCCATCAACTTGGGTAGGCATTGTCCTCTTACCAACTTAGTGATTTGGATATCAATATAAAAATCTTGAATTCTATTGATCGACCTGCACCTTCTCCCTATAACTTGAGTTTGTACAAATACATCCTTGATTGCAACATTAGGAACATATGCAATTATTTTTTCATGTACCAGATAGGGCCTGAAAGATTCTATTGATTTGGAAAGTGCATATGCTTTCTTCTCTATAATATCATATTTTAATTCAGCTCCTTAGAGGGACTTACTAAAGAATGATATAGGCTGCTCATACCCTTCATCATTCTTTTGTAACATTTCTACTGCAATAGTGTGTGGTATGAGGAAAATGAAAAGATCTAAAAGGGCTTACTAAAATGAGGGGATTTTAACACTGGGGCTTCTTTGATTTCCCTTTTTATAGATATAAATACATCAAGTGCTTCTACAGTCTACTCAATCTTGGCCCCTTTCTTCAACATCTTTGAGATAGGTTTGAAAATTTCAGCAAAGTTTGATATGAATTTTCTTACAAAGATAATTTGTCCAAAGAAAGACTGAATGGCCTTTGTGGTCTTAGGAATAGGGATCTTATCTATAGCTTCTACCCTCTTTGGATCAATTCTAACGCCTTCCTTGGACACTATGTGCCCAAATAACTTTCCCTCTATTACAACAAACTGACATTTTTTAGGGTTTAGGGAGACACCATACTCCAGGGCTTTGAGGAAGATCTTGTCAAGGTGTGCAACATGGTCCTCTGCTTTCTTGGAATCTGCAGTCAGATCATCTTGGTATGCTATCATTATTGTATTCATTAGATTAGTAAAAGCAACATCCATAACTCTTTGGAATGTGGCACTGACATTTGTTATTTCGAATGGAATCCTTACATACACATATGTTCCCCAAGGGGTGGTAAATACAGTCTTATATTGTTTTGATTCCTTCACCTTCACCTGGTTGTATCCTGAAAATCTATCCATCATGGACAATAGTTCACAACTTGTTACCATTTGCAACATGGCCTCCATATTTGGGAGTGGGTACTTATCTTTGAGGGAAGAGACATTCAATTTTGAAAGTCTATGCATAACCTTATGTCTCCATTCTTCTTTCTGACAAGCACTAAGTTAGAGAACCAAGTGGAATTCCTGATAGGTTTGATGAAACCTCCCTCCTTGAGTTTCATAAGTTACCCATGCATCTTGGGTTCTAAGGTTGGGTTTATTCACCTCTGTTTTTGTCTAAGGGTTTTGCATCAGGTTTTAGTGGAATTTCATGTTGGAACATATCTTCTCTGTATGCCTTAAGATCATCATAAGACCATGCGAAGACATGCTTATACTTCCTCAATAGTACAATCAACATCTTTCTGATTGTAGGGCTTATCTTTTTCCTAATGTATACCTTCTTTGGAGCCAATTCAGTTCCTAGGTTGATCTCTTCAATGTCTTCCCTCCTTACTAGTGTTTGCTTCATAACTACTCGATCATTCCCATCAAACACCCTTTCTAGTGCCACTAGTCCTTTTGGAATCTTGTTTCTCTTGAACTGCACAACTTCCTAGATGAATATAGTTTGTTTACCATCTACTTCTTCCACAAATACATTAATATCAATCTCTTGGGCCTCATACTAATCAATGCAATGTAAGAACTTAATTAGATCAGTGTCATCATTAAAATTATGCCAAGTGTAGATGCTATCAAGGATTGTTGGCCTAGTCTAAGGTTCTACCTGTGAAATTCCTGCTAAGGTTACATCATCCCTTTTCAAGGCTACAATTTCTAAGAAATCAGCCATTAAGTTTTTAGTTCTATCTATCCACTCAATGGAGAAAGCATCAAAAAGCTCAATAGTGTCCCATACATAATTTCTATATTGCTTCAATGTATTCTTTTTTTGGAGTACTTTGATCTTACTTGTGAAATAACTAATTCAGAATCCCTAAGAATAGATAATAGTTTAATCCCATGTTTAAGCCTAGCAGCAGGGCTTCATATTCTGCTATATCATTTGTTCATTCAAATGTTAGCAGAAATGAATATTTAAATGTTGTTCCTTCAAGTGAAATGAAGGAAATTCTGATGAGGGGATTAGAAATACTTTCAAATAGTCATTTTATGGTTTAAAAGACTTGTTTATTCTATTAATTAACATGATTGGCGATAGACTATAAGCTTATATATTTATGTGTTTTACTTTATGTTTGGCTAATTTGGTAAATATATTAGAGGTAATTATTTATATTAAATGAGTTCCTTTTGTGATGATAATGATCAGTTAATTATGCATTTTTAATCTTTTACTGTCATAATTGGTATCCTATTCTTAAGGATCTTTTTTAGGCTATTTAAGACTGTTGATTGATGAATTAGTTCAAAGATAAAGTTAAAATCCATGTTTAACCACATGAATACAATCATGCCACTAGTCGCCCCAACTAGTTGTTGAATCACTAAAGTTTCATATCACCTCCTCTTAGTTGGTTTAGGAACTTCTAGTCCCAGCGTTGATCTGGCATTTTCCCTCTGTCTATTTTCAGTTATGTTTTAGTTCTATTTTAATCTTTGGTTTAGATGCCTTGTATCTTGGAAATTAATGCCATGTTTTTAATTCAATAAGGATATTGTTATAAATATCCATCTTTAGATTTTAGAAAGGAGTTAGATAATTTTTGACTAGAATCTTGTAATGGTTGCACTACTCTGTTTTGCATCCCTATTTTGATCAATTTGAATGAAAATAAGAAGTTAACTCAAATAATTGTGTTAGAGATCTCTCCGGAGGAAGAGAAGGGCTCACTCAACCAAAGGAATTGATCTTGTGTTGTATTTCTTTGAGTTTGTTTTATTTTTGTTCATTAGATATTAAATCTAGAATGTTAATTTTGTTTGAATCATTTTCAACAACTATGTTTAATCACTTTTAAGCTAAAGTTCGTCATGGTTAGAATGGTTTATTAGATTTGTTATGAAGTTTATTGAGTTAATCAAGATTTAGATATTATTTGTATAAATTAAGTTTGATAATTATCTAGTAGGTTTAATGGAAGCAATGATGGAAACTTATGGAAAGATGAAACTGAAACTTGTTTGGAATATATTCATGGAAATTAGTGTTTATGTTTTCTAGGTTAATAATTATTTCTTTGCAATTTATTTTTTTTCTTTAAAATAGCATTTATTTTCTAGTAGATCTTAAAATAGATTTCATTTGAAGTAAATTAGAATTATATTTGGATTTTGAATTCTAGATTAAGAATTAAGTTAAATCTTAGTCTTTTCCATGAATCTTTCTCAATCAAGTCAAGAGAAGCCAGAAATAAATTAAAAGAACTTTAAAATTAGGAAATAAGATATAATTAATCCTTAGGAATTAGTCATTGAAGTTCAACTCCCGAGAGCTCCTGAAAGCTCATGAAAGCTCTTGAAAGCTCCTAAAGGAGCCAAACCGAAACCATAAGTCACTGTTATAGTGCAAAACCCCCCCAAAAAATCATGACAAGCATCCTTAACGCATATAGCTCTAAGACACACCTGGTTCGATAATTAATTGACTAAATGATGCAAGTTGTGAACATTCACCATATTCCATATGCCCCATCAGGCCCCATCAAACTATATTCACCATATGCCATGTTCATTCCTGGAGACATCCCTAGAAATTGGATCTGTGTTGAGTAATTTAGGGTTTGAGTGTTCAATTCTAAAACTCCCCAAGTCCACATCACAAAAGCAATTCATTTGATTGGGATCAAAGAGTTCAATGACATGTTCAGATCTAGAATCTTTGCATAATTTGACTTCCTTTCAATTAACATGAATTGTGGCATAAGACAGGTCTAGTTGAACATTCCCACCTACTGTTGTATTCCATTGCCTTGACAATAACATCCCATAGTAAGGGGGAGTGTCTACCACAATAATTTTTGTCCTATATGTTGCCTCTAGGTACGATGCCAATTTTACTTTCACATCCCATATCAATAGAACTATAGGGATGGATCTATTATCTATGGCATAACACTTCCCATATGTAGTACTCACCCACAAACCTAGTTCCTTCAAGACAACTAGAGGCATGATGTTGATTTTTGCCCCTGAGTCAAGCATGCTTTTTTTTACCAGCTTGTTGTTGATCACCAACGTAGTATAGAATGGATCTACTTGGGAAGGATTATTTGTGAGTGTATCTCCTAAATACACTTTAGGTTTCTTTGTAATTTCCCTTTCTACATCATTAACTTCCTTATTTTGATCCTTCTATTTGTGGGATGTGTTTGTGATCATTCTGAGGGTTGTATCTCTGAAACTGGGGTGTTGCATTGTATGCATATATTGCTTCTTGTGTATTTTCCTCCTGATCTAAAAACACCTCTTGTTCCACATTCACATTATGCTTTTGATTATAAACATCATATTTGTACCTCTCCTTAGAAGAAGAGTATCCTTCACCGTTATGATGAGACCTCCATTTTAACATGTTTATAGTGTGGTCATCCCTATCTTGATCCTATGACCACTCATCTTGACAAGCTTAAGCCACTGCACAATGTTCAGGGGCATGGAGCCTATGGAAAGGTGAACACCATGGTGTAGCATCTAGTGCATGTGCTCCATGTTTTTTCAAGGGGTCAAGAGTATCCTTCCAATTTTATTTTTCTACTAGTTTTCCATCTTTCCAAGTAGTATTGTAAGGCATATCATCCAATCTTGGCCTTTCATTTATATACTGATTCTCTTGTTTGCTCTAGGGATTATTGAGATTTTGAGGGACCCTAAGGTTATCCCTTTTTCCAATCATGCCACAAGCCTTTCTATTATTCTCAATGGTTAAGGATGCCTTTTGTGCTTCTATCAAACTTCTAGGGCATTTATTTCTAAGCTCAAACCCTGTTTTTGGATCAAAGGTCTTTAAATAGATACTTAAAGCTACTAGGCCAGCTAATTTGGATCCATGTGGTATCCTATTGTAGAGCTTTGAGAACCTTTGATTAAAATCATAAACTAATTCATTCTGGTGTTTCTAAATACCTATTATTTCATGTAGAGTGAATTGAGGAGCACATTGATTCCCATATCGTTCTATAAATTGATCCTAGAAGTCTACTACAAAGGTAATTGAAGCACCAGGCAAGTTCTTGAACCAATCCCTTGCTTCTTCAATCAAAGAAACACTAACTCATTTGATTGCAAAATCCGATGAAACTGTCTGATGAAATATGTATAATTTGATGTATTGTCGAGTGCTTGTAAAATTTGATGTGTAATTTTCAATTTTTTGAAAGTTTATCCCCTATGTTTGTCAAAATTTCGATGAACCTAGGGTTTGTCGAAATGTCGGCTATCATTTTCGTCGAATTTTCGACAAACATGAAAAATAGGAAAAAATCAAATTGTGGCCGACATAAAGGAAAGTGAGTTCACATCTAATTTATTGCGATAGTGTTTTGCTCTAATTGAGATAGTTTGTGGAGAACTAAAGACGATTTTCTTGGGAAAAATCAGAAAAAATTCAAGAAGATATTGCCAGGTTGAGGGTAGTCATTGAATTTTTGCAGAATTTAGTTGTGAAGTCATATTTGTAGTTCTAGGTTTGAAAATCATATTTTAAAGCAACATCTCATCAGATTTCATTTTTAGAGGTTTAGGGTTTCGAGAATTTCATGTCAATATTTTGTTGTGTGGAATCACCATAAGATCACAACCAAGGAACAGATTCTTGTGACTGTAATTATGTGATCCATAACTCTATTGGTCATGTGGCACAGTTGTGCTATAACAAATCACGAGATAGTGTGACCCAAGTTTAATCATAGTATGTTGTGGTGATAGAAATGGAGGCACTCATATAATGTAGTTAATTCAGGTTGTATAATGTAGGTGTCAATCATCATTGGGTGCATTGAGTTGTCTCAAGTTTTAATAGGTTGGGATGTAATTATGACATGATCAAAGATTGATTACCTCTTGCTGCAATAAAGAGCCTATAACTCTGGTTGATATGTAGAGTGGTTGTGTTATATCAATTATGTAGTACATTCAAGCACAACCTATGTTTAATGGGCTATTCTAGAGAGTGATCAAGGTGCCTAAGCCTTATGAATGTTATGACATATATTGCATAATCTCAAATTCCTTCCGAGAGAGCTTTTGAAGTATCAATGTCTTATCCCTATATAGGGTTTAGAATGATTTCTTTTAATTAAAAATAGAAAATAAATGATGTATTTCCTATAATTGAATAATGGGATCTCCTCGACCTTTAACACACTATCCTCTTTGGCCTTGTATTCATTACTCCAGCTACTAGGTTTTTGCATGTGACATCTTTAATATCTTCATGACGGTGGCTTTTAAATATATCTCAGTCTTTGCTTTAATCCTTTTCATGGTAACCCTTGAGTTCCATAATCCACCTTCAATCTCTTCTAAGAACGCTGTCTTAAGCTAGACTGCATAGTATGCATATAAAGCAAGTCCTTCATACCTGCCATTGTTCCAAACCACCACTCACTGCCTTGCTTAAAATGTTGCCTCCATAAGCACAATAGCATGTTTAAAATCATGGTTGCCAGTGATTGACTATTAAGGTCACCACTTTCATCATGAAGATACAATGAGATTTTGTCTTCAAGCTCAAAGGAGTATGCAAGATAACATTGTCAATTGTTTTGTTGTGTGTTTTATTTTCTTGCACATTCTTTGCTTTGCTAACTTCCTTTAGATTGGGTGTGCACCCTAAATTTTCCAATCTCAAATAGCTCCTCACTATCTGAAGATTCCTTTCATGAGCATCCTTCTATAAAAATCAAACTATGCCTATAGGCTGCCCTACTTACTCTACGAGGACTCATTATTTCAATGGTATTGTAGTTCTTAAGATCCTTCAACCTTATTATTTTCTTCATAGTCCACAAGGTATTATTCACTATTCTCCCATCTTTGATGAGTCTCAAAACTTTCTTTGCTCAAACATGCAATCCACTACCTCCATTGCTAATATTGGCTAAGAAGAAACATTGAACCTATGATTACCACTTTGTTACTTCATTTGGACAGTCATTCCTAATTGCATTTTCCTTGTCTAAGCATACCAAAGCATTTGAAAAACCCTTAAGGTCACAAAGGCAAGGGGGTAGGAAACTCATATTAAAATCTCCACTTTACTATGCAAGGTTTGAGCTTTATTATCTTGTCACTGCTCAACCTTTTTTGACTGTCACATCTCAAGTGACTATCATTCATCTTACTGTAGATTGAATTTACAAATGTCACTAAGCTACATAGTGTGCTTGTTATTGGCTACAATCTTTAGATTGCAAGATTTTGTTATTACCTACAATGTCTTAATCTTTTTGGTATTGCAACCTCACTAATCCGCTATAGTTATTGTTTATGTTTCTACGGAGGCCTAGGGTTTGTACCCTAATCATACTCTTACCAATGCTTCTGTTGTTTTTTATTAGGGCTCTCTCAATGTTGAGGGGCCTAGAGATATGCTTCGTCATAGAAGTGACATTGCATCTTTAACTAAAAGGATAATATGTATTGACGTTGCAATGATGATTGACTTGTTATACTTAGGAATGGAACACTTGCTCTTACTAGCTACCTTTACCTCCATCGTTGTAGGAAGTTTGTGATCAAGTTCAATATTCTAATTTTAGGAGTCTTAACGGTTGGAAATCATAGTAAAATCAGAATTTAATAAGTTTTGGAATTAGCATTTTAAAGTGTTTTTTGGGGTCATTAACTTCAGTCTATCTTCTCTTTTACAGGGGTGGTTGCATGCCAAATTTTTTTGGTGTAAAATATCAGAATTATTAGATTATGTTACTTGTCTATGACTAAAAATTATTGGAGTGTGAGTTTGATAATTTTTGAGGATCTAAATAGTCAAGCTTGGTGAAGAAAAATCATGTCAGATAATATTAGTCCAGAACAAAATGAAGAGACACTTGATAGATTATGAGCTAGATTGAAAATAAAGGGTGATGGGAAATGTTATTGTCCTTACAATAATTGCAAGGGCTTAAAGACGAGACAAATTTTAATAAAAAAAACTAAGAAACATTGTAGGCAGCATGATCACGTTGGAGGGGGGCATGATTATCATCGATTGGTAAGTTGTTCATTATATGGTATATTAGTTGAATTTGTAAATGTTTATATCATTTTAACATTTTATATATATATATATAATCACTTGATCGTGATCATGGTTTATTTGTGTCTATCATTATTATAAAGGTGGGGTGCCCTAGGGTAGATGATATGGATTATCACAGCCCAGAGAATGTGGTTTTGCAAGCGGATGAACATGGAGCTGTGAATATAGAAGATGAAGTTAATGATCATATGGAAGAAGATGATCATGCGCCAGAAAACATAGTTGAAGATGATGGTACGAATACATTGATCCATGTGACATTTGGTGGTAGAGCTAATCATGATGATCAAGATGACTTTGATGGTGTTCATGTGATTTACATGCTGAGAAGGCATACGAGCCCCTTTATGAAGGCTCTCAAATAGCTCTTCTCTCTGTTGTATTGTTGTTGTTGAACTTGAAGCTTATGAATGGTTTATCAAGCATAGCAATCTCACAGATGTTAAGATATGTCATATATGTCATCTTTTTTCATCTATTTTAATTGGTGTTAGTTCATCACTAGTAAATAAATGATGAAATATGTACCATTAATATTCTTTATATGAACAAATTATTTTTTGTTGTAGATTGATTGGTGAATTTTGTTACCACCATCAAATATTTTACCTCGCTCATACCGAGATTTATGTGCCATTATGAAAGATATCGGAATGGAGTATCAAGCAATAGATGCATGTCCCAATGATGCCATTATATATCATAAACAACATGAATTTGCAACAGAATGCCCGGAATGTCATATCGGTAGATATCGAACAGATCAACTAACAAAAAAAGTGCCTCTCAAGGTTCTTCGTTATATTCTCATTATTCCATGTATGCAACGATTATTTAGGTGCGAAAGCTTAGCGGAATTTATGGATTACCATGCGTAGAATAGAAGTGGAGATGACATTATTTGAATCCCTTTGGATGGTTCTGCATTTAGGGACATGGAGGAAAAATGGCCACACTTTAAAGAACCTGCGTGTCCTGGGGCTTTCATTGGGAGCCGGGCGATGTCAATCCATTTGGAGAGATGAGATCTATTTACTTTCGGTGTGCTTTGTTTTGTTATCAACAATAACATTCCTCCATGGATGTCAATAAGAGGGAGCACATAATGTTGTCAATGATTGTTCCAAGTATTTGTTTACATCAATTTTCTTTAATGTAGTAGCATCTCATTTGTCTTATTTGTTGTATAATGACTTATATTTTTTTCATTCAATAGTCATGTACATTAATTTATATATTGTAGTAAAATGGTTATAATAATTATGTATTGTTTATGTTCATTCAACTAGGTAAGTACCAAGTTAAAGATATGAATGTATATATCAAGCCTCTTAGCGATGAGTTACTAAAGTTATGGAATGGCGTCACTATGTATGACATCTTTAGACCAATAGGACAAAGACAATTTCAATTCCATGCAATGCTTGTATGGACAATTCATGATGCCCCAGAGCTAACACATTTTTGTGGTATCTTATAACGTTTGACTGCACTTTAACAATATTTAATTTGAAGAATTAGATATCATACATGTTTTTAAAATAATCTATTCATTATATATAATTAAAAAAATTGGCATATTTAATCCAATTATATATAATCTTGCAGGTCTTCAAACAAAGGGAAAATTTTCATGTCCAATTTGTGGTCCAAAGATGAAATCTCGTCGTTCAACAAGTTTAGGAAAGTAGGTGTTTGATGAGTATAGGAACTTCCTCCATACAAATCATAAGTATCGAACTACTAAAAAAAAACTTTCAATGGGATAGAGGAGACTACATCAAAACCACGAAGAATGACACCTCGCCTATGGAAGTTGGAATATAGTAGAATTAATCATCAAGGTTATACATCGGATCAAATTGTTTATCTATCATATATGATATGTTTTGAATTTATATTTTTAATTATATTGTGTTGTGTTTACTCATGTTGTAATTGACAATGATTGTCGTTGTTAATTTTTTTAACTTATATGCTTCATGAAGATCATCAAGGAATTAATGGGCTTCCACGAGGGCTGAAAAGTTACCCCAGGACAATTTAGTAGGTTTCCTACTATGAGCAACTACAAATTGTGCATTTGTTTGATACAATGCATATAAGAAAAGAATATAACAAAATGTTATGGAAAATATTGAATGGAAGGCATGACAAAGAAAAAATTATCAAAATTTGTAGTGACATTCAGGAAGCCAATCATGTAATGAAAAATGTCATTCAATTAAATAGTGATGGAAACCAAATTAATATAAGTGCCCTTCCTTGGTTATTAACAAAGCAACAAAGCAATGCTATAAAAAGAAGTCATACGAAAAATTCAATTTCCCAGAGGATTTGCTGTGAACATAAACAATATAATAACAAAAGGGTGATTTGTTGAATTAGGGATGAAAACACATGATTAAACACTTTATTAAGGTAATTATTACGGTAATTATACACTTGTATATTGCATGTACTTTTCGTGTTGTGTTTACTACTTTTGGAAAAATAATGAAAAGATCATTTTATAATTGTTGGAGTATGTTCTACCTCTATCTCTCCCAGAAAACTTCAACAACAATGTCGAGCAAGTTATATATGATCTTGGAAAATACATGAGGTAAGTAGCGATATTTGTTCAATTCATTGTATAGATCTTATATTTTCCATTTGTTTTGCTTGTTATGTAATATATTGTATATTTTTATTAAATCTCGTTAATATATTTGTGCTTCGAATCACTTGTAGATGGCTATCATCTAAAGAAATCCATAAAAGATATAAATTATTGGAAGAAAAATTCCTTGTCTAATGTGTGAAATGAAAAAGTGTCTACCTTCAACATTTTTCAATGCACAAGAACACTACCTCATACACCAAGTTGAGGAGATTGAATTGTGTGGACCTGTACACACAAGATCAATGTGGATGGTTGAGAGGCACTTGAAATTTTTGAAGGCTTTGGTTAGACAAAGAGCACATCCTGAGGGTTCTATGGTGGAGGGATATATGGTATACCTGACCATGGTATACATTAGTGAATATCTTCCTAAGTTTGCAGCAAAGATCCATGTAGATGCATTTGGGATCCCAACTCCATTAACAAATTTGAAAGGGAGTACCTGATGGGGAAAGGTGGATTGAGGAAAGTGAGGTAATTATAAGATGGTCATGGAG
>VDFB02281492.1:859599600-859681181 GCA_007258455.2 Sequoia sempervirens | reverse complement strand
TTGAAATCCTTCTTATAAAAAAATAAGGAGAAAACAAGCATTGAGCCAAAAAGCACATGTGTCACTAGCCAATTGGACCACCTTGTGATATTCCAATTTTTTTTTACAACAACAATCTCCCTAGAGAATCTTCTTGTTCATCGTGCCCACTAAGAATGGTTGATGTAGCAACAAAAAACTTTAAGAATTCCACACCTAGACTATCACCAAAACAAAAACCTGAATCAAGCAAATCGCATCGCCTAATTTTTCAACCACATTAGCGTACCATCATTCTTTTCATCACTCTTCTTCCTCGCTAAATATACATTTACCCATTTCGTACTCTTCATCAGTTGGCCAATCAAAATTGATCAACTCATTCACCTTGACACTATAAGTTTTGTACTTAACTACCACCTGATTCTCTTCTCTTTCAAAAGACTCCAAGAATGAGTTGGTGCTAATGATTTTGTCCATACAGCTCACCAACAAATCATAATATGAGTTACCCTATTTTTCATGGTTTTGTAGTCCAAACGTGATATAAAGTGGCTCTTACACTTTTTGTGATTACTATAGCTTGTGTAAGGGGCCCCATGGATAAGTTGTAATTGTAGGATGCATGAATAGGTGCCCGATGATAAATAAAGAAGGTATAGCTGTTTTTCCCTCAATAGTTTTGTAGAACAAAAGCATGTGAAATGAGAGGTTCAAGCCTAGGTTTGCCCAAAACATGTATGGGAGATCCATTTTATGAATTCTTATCCATGTGTAGACCTTAATGGGTTGCTTCTGAACATTGAATAGAATGACAATGACACACACAACACATATATATATATATATATATGTATGTGTATGTATGTATGCTGTATATGCATTTTTAAATGCAAATGCAATGCAATTACCGATGCCTCCTAGAACAATACAACATAATATCATTAAAGAAAGTTATATCTATGTATATAAATGTGTATTTCTAATGCAAGTGTAAATGCAAAGAGTATATGGTTTTGTAGTGTTATAGATACAACATATCCATAAATTAATGTAATTGAAATTCTAAAGTCTTCAACACATATAATATGAAATTGATCAAACTATTAAACTACATGAGAAATAAATGAAAACAGTAAATGCATATGTATGTGTATTTTTAAATGTAGGTGTAAAATAAATAAGAATAATGAAAATTATAAAAGAATACAAGGAAAGGTCTCCTCCCTTCTTGGTAGTGATAACCTCCTCCACACACAACCCTTAAAATTATGAATAGAGGAATATAATCTTTGAAGAACTCAAAGTTGATTCTCTCCTACCTGATGCAATTAGTCATTTTATCCTTACAAACATTTATAGTGATTACTAGAGGCACACAGACCAATTCTTCATAATAGAAGAATTTGATCATACTTTTCTAATGATGGCATTATGAGAAAACCTTAGGTTAAATGAATAATTCCTAGCTAAGTTCTTTAAATCATGTCCAATCGTATAAAAGAAGACTGCTGCTATGTGTACCTGGACACCATGGAGAAAGGCTAGTCTTTGGGCTCTTTCATCAATCATCCTACCTTAAAACATACCAAAAATCTCCTAGCAATTAGACATAAGAAGATTTAATATGACTAAAAAAAAATTATTGCCAAAGTGTAAACTTATGATGACTTAACTAGGCCTAGTACACACACTCCCCTCCCCAAGTAACCACACTTAGACATATGGAAATTAAATGCAAATTTTGCTATTTTAGTCATGTAGGTGTCTAATAAACCACTTGGTGGTGTTTCCCTTCAATTTTATTTACTTGAATGAAGAGAAAAAGTCCTTTGATTATAATTAGAGAATACATTTGAGCCCTTGGTTATGTAATTGGTGGACCATAGTCACACATATTTAACACTTGTTACAAAGTTTGGGAGTTAAAACATTAAGTAGATTTGATTTGTGATGACACATTTGGACTCGTAGTAACAATAGCTTGCAATTCAAGACTTGATTACCTTTATAACTTGTGAAATTCTAGTGATGAAATGATAGATTAATCATAATGTCACCTTGGGATCACATCACCATGAAAGAACTTCATCCAACATCCTTATGAGTGCAAAAATTACCAACAATATTTGTCGATCCGGCTCTTCCTGTTGTGGGTAAGGCAGGGAAATTCAAAGAAGAGAAGAGTGAAAGTATATATGTAGTATGTGTCTAAAAGAGGGGAGATCAACTAGGGGTCAAAATATTAGAAGAAAATTACGTAAATGCATGGAATTTTTTCTTGCTGAAGGGGGGTCAGGTTCTTATGATGATGAGAGCATAAGCGACATCGAGGTGCCCTTGAGGTACAAATATCTACCGAAACAATGGGTACCCAAGGAACTTCCTCCAACAAACACTTATTTTTGTATCAACGAGAGGATATATCACATAGCACCATCGTCATTACATGGTTTGGGCCTATTTTGCATGGACGGCATAAAGGTCTATTACGAAAAAGTTACCGAATTGATGGAGTATGTCGGACCCTGTTACAGTTACAAAGATTGGATGCAACTAGTTCAATATACACGAAGTATGCATGTGCATGCACCATCAACAATTATATATACAACCAAAAAGATAAGGATAAAAATAAAGGAGTGGCTATGTACATTGATTCGAAGGCCAAGCATCGTGAGAATACAAGTGGTTTATAAATAGTACACAACCTAGGTCAACAAATAAGCAATCCAATTGCATATTCGACACGCAGGAGGGAAACCATGTATTCGTATGTGCGATTAAATCAATAACTACAGGGGAAGATTTTCTAATCAATTACAATTTGAATTGCTTAATTACAAACACAGTTACTATGGGGGTGGTACGTACTATGTACCATTTTACCCAACCTCTAATTAATGACTCCAATATACCATTTTATTCTTATGTTTTTTTTCGTAAGTCTATTGGTTTCATTTCGGTAATGTTCTTTTATATTTAATTTTTGTCATAGCGGGACATTGACCATATGGAGAAGGCTCTGGCCCATAGCACAGATCGTGATGTATCTTCAGATGCTTCTACCTGACAGGTTTACCTCATTGTAATTGTACAAATTAGATATGAGCAAAAAAAATTATTATTATGTTTTTTTCATAAGTTTTTTGGGTTAATTTTGATAATGTTTTTAATATTCTTGTTGCAGTCGACTGATCGGGGAAAGGCACCAGCAGTAGAGGAGAGCATCCATAGTGAGGTGCAGTCAATATTTTGTGATGATAACATCGCTTATTCACAAACCCTCTCGATATGATAAAGAAGGTCCAAAAAAAATGCAATGAAGAAATGGTTAAGTTGATGTTCTTAGTGCCTCAAATAGATGAGATAAAAGAGAGGGTTAAAATATTGACTGAGAGATTACAAAACTTGCAAGTAAGCTATCATGAGGTCTTTAATTATAACATAAGTTCATTCATGGTTTTATATTTTGTACTCTTTTATGTCATGAACTAAAATATGTGTTGTTTTTATAGGGTTATTTTCCTCCTCATGATGCTCCTAGCCATGATTAGGGTACTAAAAGTGCTGCCCGAGGAGTAGGGGTTGGTACAAGTGTCCATCCTGATCTTCCTACGCATACATCACATCATCTGACCCCATCATCCATGATAGGCACAGGGTTGGATTGAATCAATCACTGACTCAATGCTCCAGGTCTCACCTTTGATAACCCCTTTGTGTCAATCTCTCCACCACTCAACCTGTAGGTCCTATGCTATTTAGGTGCCCCTGGTTCTTCTGCCAACCCTGCTATCATTTACAATGCCTCAACCAACCAAATCTTGGTGCTCTTCCTCTTGTTCACTCACTAGCCCTTATTCTCCCTAAAGACTAGTTGGTACTCCAAATGCTTCCCAACTTGATGCAGGGGTGTATAAAGATTCCATGGCATCAAAAACCATCTTACAAAGGTTCCTGATCAACCTCCATTCATCAATTCTCCATCGCTATCTCAAAACCCTAGTCTAGGGTTTGGGAAGGGCTACTAGGCTTGAGCCCCTTTTAGGCCTCCTTACCTAAGAAAATAGGTTAACACTCCTCTCTTTCAATAGATTATGCCAAACTCTCTTTTGACACCCTATCTCATTTTCCAAACTCTTGAAGATTTTTAGGTTCTTGGACCCTCACTGACCGTACACAGGTGAAACCCTGATCTTGCAAGAACTAGGGCTTTTCTTGATCATTTCTTGGACTGTTTGCTTCTTCCAGCCTCAAATGCATTGATAAAGATTTAGTATTCTTTCCCAAACCTTCTCAAGGCTTCCTGCATTCATCACACACCTTGCATTGCTAAGCATTCAGCACCCCTGCCACGTTAGGACTATGCATTGACTGTCTTTTCCAAGCCGAGCACTAATAGTCTCACCTAGGAAAGACTTTAAGCATGCTCTCAGAAATCCTAATGTTTCCTACCACTAAAATATGTATAGAGATGGAGCCTGGCCACATTCCCAACAAGTCCATGCTTACTGGTATGGAAGGAATGCAGCCTAAAACCCCATTTTTACCAGACTTACAGTCAAAACAGCAAATAAAGAAAAACAAAGAATTTACAAAAATGGAAGGAAGCGATAAACTAATTATCTATTTAGCCACAAGAATGCTTCAAAAGACTTCTCTACATGTTAAAAAAACCAATGAGATGCCTTGTTCAACTCATCTAACCGCTGTCACACAAAACAAGAATAGAAAACAAAATTTCCACACACAAAATCACTGTATTTTTATTGTCCTGATATAACTTCACATGCTCCTCCTTCTTCCAACCCTGAAATAGGTTGAAAGTTATCATTAAATATGCTTGGAAACAGTTAGGTTTCCTTTTTCGAGCCTAGGAACGTCCAAAAGATGAGTGTTGAAAAACACAGTGTGTATTTCAACCTTGGTCTATTGTTTGGAAAACAACCAAAACATATGCTTCCAAAACCTATTCAACTTCACCACTTCTAAGATAAGGAGAAAAGGTCATCAACCACAAATGAGATGGTCCACAATACCTTACACAACAAAATTAAACTTTAACCAAAAACTTCAAAAAAAACTTAAACCTTGCCAGGTGCTCCAACTTTGCCAGGTGCTCCTGCACCATTCTCCCCCTCTCTGCCCAAAAAACTAAGGAGAGGAAGGAGGGACCAATGCCAGGTCAATTCCAAGTTTCTTGAACTGGTCTTCCTATATCCAAGTGGCTTTTGATTCTGGTTTGTTCTTCCACTTGATAAGGTGCTCCATGTACACCTTGTGTCTTGTAGCTTTCTGCACTCTTGACTATAAGACCTCTGCCTAAAGCTTGTCTTGTTGAGGAAGGGTGACATTACTGATGTCTTTGAAGATTTCCTTGCTATTTTGATCCTCATCATTCACTGATCCCTTGTACTTGATTAAATCAGCAACATTGAAAACTGGAGAAATGCCCAAGTCGGATTGTAATTCTACCTTATATATTCATTCTTGCCATATTTGGCTAACACCTTACATGGACCCACTCTTTTCATTTGTAACTTGGTTGCCACTCCTTTTTGCAATCTGGATTTTTTGAGGTGGACCATAACATAGTCCCCAACTGCAAATTGTACATCCTTCCTTGACAAATCAACATTCTCCTTCAACTTTTGGGTTGCTGTTGTGACTGTCTTCTTGACCTGCTCATGTATCTCTTTCATGTTTTGAGTGAAGTCCTCTACATGTCCACTCATGTTCTCCATTGATCTAAGGTCTCTAAGTTCACAAATACCTCTTGGGTGCATCCCATACACCACTTCAAATGGACTTTTTCCTGTAGTTCTATTAACACTGTCATTGTAGGCATATTCAGCTTGGGAGATCACCATATCCCATGTTTGTCCATATTCTTTAGTCAAGCACCTCAGAAGATTACCTAACACTCTGTTAACCACCTCTGTTTGACCATCGGTCTAAGGATGGTAAGCTGATCCAAAAGATAGGTTTGTACCCAATCTGCTCCATAGAGTCTTCCAAAAATGACTCATGAACTTCACATCTCTGTCAGAAACAATGCTTAGAGGCAAGCCATGGATTCTTACAACCTCCTTGAAGAAAAGATGAGCTATGTAGCTTGCATCATGAGTAGTTTTGCAAGGAATGAAGTGACTCATCTTGCTAAATCTGTCCACTACTACATACACACTGTCAAAACCAGTCTTGGTCTTAGGAAGAACTACCACAAAATCCATGCTCACACACTCCCATGGTCTGTTAGGAATGGGCAGGGGTTGATACAAACTAGCATTGCTAGCTCCCCCCTTAGCTTTCATGCATACAACACACTGATCCACATATTTTCTGACATCTCTTGCTAACTTAGGCTAGTAATAGAACCTTTGAACTAGCTCTAAAGTTTTATTAATACCAAAATGCCCACTAAGACTTCCATTGTGCTTTTCTTGAATCAGATTTTCTCTCATTGATCCTCTTGGAACACATAACTGATTACCCTTAAATAACAGTCCATTTTATAGTGTATACTCACCATATTGACTATGAAAATGATTCTCAAAATCAGAGCATACCTTGTAGGCTTCTGAGAAGTCTTCATCTTCACCATAGAGGTCTTTGAAACTCTCTAATCCAATGCTTTTAGCTGTATTTCCTGCACTGTTAGCATTCTCCTGCTTAATATCTGCAACCTTATTCATTTGTCCTTTTTTGTGCTTGATAGTGAATGTGAAAGCTTGGATGTATTCTATCCATTTCAAATGTCTATTACTCAGCTTCTCTTGGGTGTTAATGTAACTGAGTTCTTGGTTATGAGTGAAGACCACAAACTCTTTCGGTAACAAATAATGCCTCCACTTCCTAAGGGACTACACTAAAGCATATAATTCTAGATCATAGGTAGAGTATTTTTTCTTGGATTCATTGAGCTTTTCACTAAAGAAGGCTACAGGTCTACCTTCCTGACTAAGTACTCCTCCTACTGCTACTCCACTTGCATCACACTCAACTGTGAATAACTTTTCAAAGCTAGGCAATAATAGAATAGGTTGAGTTGCCACTTCTTGTTTCAGTTTTTCAAACCCTTTATCAGCCTCTTGAGTCCATTTAAACTTTTTTTTTAAACCACCTTTGATAGTATCTAGGACTGGTGCACATATGCCACTAAAATTCTTGATGAATTTTCTATCAAACTAAGCTAAACCATGGAAGCTCCTTACCTCTGTTGCTGTGGTTGGTGTAGGCTAGTTTAGGATGGCTTCCACCTTGCTTCGATCCATCTTCAACGTTCCTTGGGATACTACAAAGCCTAGATACACAAGTTCTTGCTTGAAGAACTCACACTTCTCAAGGTTAATGGCCAACTGCTCTTCTTGCAACCTTTTAAGTACCATCTCCACATGCTTCAAATGTTCTTATGCTGTCTTACTAAAAATCAGTATGTCATCAAGGTAGACTACTACAAATATCCCTATGTTAAATCCTTAAGCACCTTATTCATTAGTCTCATGAACGTGCTAGGGGAATTTGAGAGGCCAAATGGCATCACTTTCCACTCATATAGGCCATCATTTGTCTTAAAAGTTGTTTTCCACTCATCACCTTCCTTAATTCTAATCTGATGGTAGCCACTCTTGAGGTCCAACTTAGTGAAATACTGTGCTCTTCCAAGGCAATCCATTAAATCTTCTATTCTAGGGATAGGGAATCTATATCTGATTGTAATCCTATTGATTGCTCTAGAATCAGTACAAAGTCTCCACTTACCTCCTTTCTTAGTTGCCAAAACCACAGGGACTGCACATGGGCTGATGCTCTTTTGAATCAGACCTTGACTCAACAATTCTTCCACTTGCCTAGCCACCTCTAGGTTTTGCTCAGGAGTGAGCTTGTATGCTGCTTTGTTAGGCAATGATGCTCCAAGTATGAATTCAATTTGATGACTTATTGCTCTCTTTGGTGGTAGAGTTGCTGGTGTACCATCACTAACTATACTCTTGTATCTATCAAGCAATTTTTGGACTACTTCTAGTAAGATTGTCCTTTCGGCCTTTTCTTCCTCTTTGGACTGCATCATGATCATATATTCTTCATTCCCTTGATGTAGATTGCTGATAAACTCTTTACCACTACTCAACATGATGTTTGGTACCTTGGACTGCTGTTCATCTTCTTCTGACAGAGACTGCAGTTTGAAGGTTCTTCCATCCTTCTTGAATGAGATGGTGTTCTCTTTCCCATCATAAATGTCACTTCTATCATATTGCCATGGTCTTCCCAGTAGCAGATGGAATACATCCATGGGTAATACATCACAAACCAGCTTGTCTTTATAGCCTCCAATTGAAAATTCCACTGTTACTTGCTCATTCACCAAAAGACTCTACCCTTTATTCAGCCATGTGACCTTGTAGGGGTTATTGTGTGGTACCTTCTCCAATTTCAGCTTTGCTACCGCCTCCTCTAAGATTATGTTATCTATTGAACCTGAGTCTACTATGACTTTGCACACTTTTCCTAGTATCTTGCACCTTACTCTGAAAAGAGCTCTTCTTTGCTTAGGTTCCTCTTTGACTAGTTGTCTGATCAGAACTCTGTTAAACATCAGATTCTCTCCTACTTCAGACTCTATATGACTGATTTTAGATGCCTTAGGACTCATAGTGTCCTCTTGTGCATAAGCCACTCGTTTATCATTGCTAGAAGAGGATGCTTTCTTCGGGCACCTATAACCAGGGTGACCTAGTTCGTTACAATGATAACACTTCATGTTTGCAAAGTAAGAATTACTCCTACCTGCTCCTCTTCCTCTATTTGAACCTCCTTGAGGTCCTCTTCCTCTGTTAAATCCTCCTCTTGAAGATGTTTCACCTCCATGCTCAGTGAGCTTAGATTCTCCTTGGTTCCTTTGATCATTACCTCTACCTTGGTAACCACGATGCTATCCTCTTTGATCTCTGCCTTTACCTCTGCCCTTAGAAGATTGATCATGCTTTCTTTTGTTCCTTTCCTCAATCTTTATAGCCAATTGATAACATTGGTGCATTTTCTTGGGACTTAGTAAAGCCATCTCTTCCTGAATGTTCCACTTCAAGACATTAAGGTACCTAGCCACTTTTAGGCTCTCATCCTCTGTCACATTTGATCTCAAGCAAAGCTTCTAAAACTCTTCAGTATAGGTGTTGACATCTTGGTCTTTCTACCTTAGACTTTGCCTCTTCTTGTGAAGTTGGATCTCATAATCATCTGGCATATAGGCTTCCTTTACCTTAGCAACCATTCCTTTCCAAGTTGATATGGGTTGTTTGCCTTCTTTCTCCCTCTCAATCTGAATAAACTTCCACCATGTCAAGGCTGATCCTCTCAACCTTGATTTAGCTACCTTCACCTTCTATGCTTCAATCACTCCATCACACTCAAAGTGATTCTCCATGCCTTCTATCCAATCCATGACCAAATCAGGATCCATCTTTCCACTGAACAGTGGTATGCCCTCAAGTCCTTTTCCACTCAAGGCTTTCAATGCCTTCAAGAAAGGCTACTCCTCCAACACAGGGTCAGGTTCAGGGACCTTGTCTTCCTCTGCAACCTCTTCTTCCTTTGGCACCGTTCCTTCCAACCTTGCATTCTTCAATGCTTTATCAAGTTGCTCTATTCTTTCTTTTAAGGACTTGTTGTCCTCTTCCTGTTCTTCAACCCTCTTGGCTAATTGTGCATTTGTCACCATGGCGGTAGTTTCACTTGACTCAACTTCTAACATATAAGCTACTTTCCCAAATCTTTTGTAAGCTCGGATACCAAATCTGATAGGCACAGGGTTGGATTGAATCAATCACTGACTCAATCCTCCGGGTCTCACCTTTGATAACCCCTTGGTGTCACTCTCTCCACCACTCAACCTGTAGGTCCTATGCTATTTAGGTGCCCCTGGTTCTTCTGCCAACCCTGCTATCATTTACAATGCCTCAACCAACCAAATCTTGGTGCTCTTCCTCTTGTTCACTCACTAGCCCTTATTCTCCCTAAAGGCTAGTTGGTACTCCAAATGCTTCCCAACTTGATGCAGGGGTGTATAAAGATTCCATGGCTTCAAAAACCATCTTATAGAGGTTCCTAGTCAACCTCCATTTATCAGTTCTCCATCGCTATCTCAAAACCCTAGTCTAGGGTTTGGGAAGGGCTACTAGGCTTGAGCCCCTTTTAGGCCTCCTTACCTAAGAAAATAGGTTAACACTCTTCTCTTTCAATAGATTATGCCAAACTCTCTTCTAAAACCCTATCTCATTTTCCAAACTCTTGAATATTTTCAAGTTCTTGGACCCTCACTGACCGTACACAGGTGAAACCCTGATCTTGCAAGAACTAGGGCTTTTCTTGATCATTTCTTGGATTGTTTGCTTCTTCTAGCCTCAAATGCACTGATAAAGATTCAGTATTATTTCCCAAACCTTCTCAAGGCTTCCTGCATTCATCACACACCTTGCATTGCTAAGCATTCAGCACCCCTACCACATTAGGACTGTGCATTGACTGTCTTTTCCAAGCCGAGCACTAACATTCTCGCCTAGGAAAGACTTTAAGCATGCTCTCAGAACTCCTAATGTTTCCTACCACCAAAATATGTATAGAGATGGAGCCTGGCCACATTCCCAACAAGTCCATGCTTACTGGTATGGAAGGAATGCAGCCTAAAACCCCATTTTTACCAGACTTACAGTCAAAACAGCAAATAAAGAAAAACACAGAATTTACAAAAATGGAAAGAAGCGATAAACTAACAATCTATTTAGCCCCAAGAATGCTTCAAAAGACTTCTCTACATGTTAAACAAAGCAACAAGATTCCTTGTTCAACTCATCTAACCGCTGTCACACAAAACAAGAACAGAAAACATAATTTCCACACCCAAAATCACTGTATTTTTATTGTCCTGATATAACTTCACATGCTCCTCCTTCCAACCCTAAAATAGGTTGAAAGTTATCATTAAATATGCTTGCAAATAGTTAGGGTTCCTTTTTCGAGCCTAGGAACGTCCAAAAGATGAGTGTTGAAAAACACAGTGTGTATTTCAACCTTGGTCTATTGTTTGGAAAACAACCAAAACATATGATTCCAAAACTTATTCAACTTCACCACTTCTAACGTAAGGAGAAAAGGTCCTCAACCAAAAATGAGATTTTCCACAAGACCTTACACAAAAAAATTAAACTTTAACCAAAAACTTCAAAAAAAACTTAAACCTTACCAGGTGCTCCAACTTTGCCAGGTGCTCTTGCACCAATCTGTGCCTATATTGTCGTCTAAAATGTCGGAAACACATACCATGCAAGAAATACTTAATGCACCCTCTAGCAGCAAACACATTCTAGAACATGTGTCAGGACATGTACCTGAGGATGTAGAGGCCACTAGTACTGGTGATGTTTGAGCAGCATTTCCTGGATCTTCCTGTATTACTAGTATGAGAACATTGTCGGTCACACTTGTGGTGACTGAGAACTTCATTCCCATAGAGATAGAGAGGGTCTGAGGTACTTTAAAATGTTTTAATTATTATTATATATAATCCAATTGGAATTTACTTATTGATCGCTCTTTTTAGACTATTGATTTGATGATCATTTCATGGGAAATGATGTTTTTTATAAACATCTAAGTGATATTACATTGGAGCTCTTCGGGCCCACCATACGTACACGGTGGAATGCCCAAAATGAAGATTTAAAAGATGAGATCATTAACCGTTTAGTTAGGTTGTTCGATGATAAAACATTCAACCGAACCAAGGTACTTCAGAAAGCCGATACCTATCTAAAGTATGCGAGGGACCAATATAGGTCACATTTAGAGAAGAACAAAAAGTACAAGCATCCCCCCATGATTCTGAAGAGGGAGTGGAAGGACCTGGTGTTGGATGGAAAGGAGAAGGATGAAAAGAAAAAGGAAAGACACCACCGGCCAAGGAAGGTATGTGATACTATCAACAATGTAATGATATACTGATTACTCTTTCTTTTTACATAATCTAACTTATTTCAAACTTTTCATAGGCTTCCTGACACATCGAAGGAAACAAAGGCAAGACTAGAAAAAAACGGGCAACACAAACTTGGCTCTGGTGGTTATATGAAATTAGCCACATGAATTGGAAGTATCAATAAATGAAATATAGTATCCAAATAATAAATTGAAAACAATTTTGGTTTTATGACACCATAGAAGAAAAATTCATGATCTTATGCAAAAATGTAGGGCTATGAATTCAACAGAGTTCCCACAGAAGATGACCTGAAGATTTCCTTCCAGCAAGGCTATGGAGTCATGGCTAAATTCCTAAGACTCTTGACTGGGCAAACACAACCTTCCACTACATATGATACGCAGGTAAATAAACTCAATAAAGTTTATTTAAACTTGAATACTTGTGTAATCTATTCAATATTAATTTCCACCATAAAGTAATTACATGCCTATTTGTTTTAAACATTCAAGCAAGGATAATACTGCACATGACATTGGAATGCAACCTGGTGAGGGTGGAGCACAACCTGTAGATGAAGGTCATGGTGTGCATCCTGGTACTTTAGAGCATGTAGAGCGTGATCAAAATGTTGAGCATGATCAGGCTAGAGAAGATCAGGAACATGATGTGGCCCCATCAAGTAAAGAGGACCACTCTAAAGTTCTTTTAAACATATTTAATTGCAATTGGTGTATTAATTAATGTAACCTTTCGTGTTTCAACTTTAGAGAATGTAGAGCGTCATCAACGTGTTGAGCATGATCAGGCTAGAGAAGATCAGGAACATGATGTGACCCCATCAGGTAAAGAGGACCACTCTCATGTTCTCTTAAACATATTTAATTTCAATTGGTGTATTAATTAATGTAACCTTTGTGTTTCAACTGTAGATTAGGATTTAGAGGGTATTCAACATGTTGAGCATGAGTCTATAAAAAAAGTTCAGGAACATGATGTGGACCCATCAGGTAAAGAGAACCACTCTAATGTTCTTTTAATTAATGAAATACTTGTAACAATAATAATAAAACATATCAGTTTAACATTTCTTTCTTATTGCAGCAAACCCCCCTTGAGGCGGCATCCACGTCATGAGCAGACGACTAGGCATATATTAAGATCATGAGCAGAGGGCAGAACAACTAAAGGGGGGAAAAATATTGATTTAGAAAATGATACTCCACTTTAGCTTTGTGTAGCTTTAAAAAAGAAACAAAAAAAAAGTGATTGTAATCATATCATGACAACCATATTTTTGATAATATGTAAAAATTGAAAGAATGAATATTATATGTTAATGAATAAATGTTAATATGTTAATTAATGAATTTTATATGTTAATGAATGAATGTTATATGTTATTAATGGATGAATAGATGAATTTTATATGTTATTAATAGATGAATGAATGAATGTTATATATTATTAATGGATGAATGAATGATTAATGTTATATGATTGGGTATGGGGAATTGAGAGTGATGTGAGGGAGGGGCCACCATCGTCATGTGGTTGGCTCTGTTAATTAGAGAATATTAAACTATTCTCGAAACAAAGAGAAGCTCAATAAGGTAATGCACTTTTCAATATAAGAAATGCATCGTTTGAAGCATCAAACCAATATGCAAAGATGAAATAAAGTGCTAACTTTTCACTATGGTGGCAAAAAATGATTCTTTATACCCTGAATCCATGCTCTACATCATAATTTTAAGTTGTTTCCATTCCAATGTTCTGAGTTTAGTTTGTTTGTATGGCTTTGTATGAATACCACATTATCTTGTGTGTGGATTTGGTTTCAAAGCTCTATTTCTTCTATTTTTAGAGGTGACATAACTCTAAAATTTGACTTTTGTGCATAATAGGTTAGTGGAAAAATTGACAACTCTGAAGGGTTTAGAGGCTCGATTGAGATAGATACATGAATATTTGAATCTTGTTGTTGATGGGAGGCTTTGACTTAACCATGAAATTTTGTACCATCTGCAGGTATGCAAAAGTTTCTCTACTTACATTCATTCTTCGTCATAAATGTTGTAAATGATATTAATGCTTCAAACTTAAGATTCATTTCATTGTTATAATGATCAAAATGTTATACTTTGCTATACATTCAAGCATTCTCTTTCCCCCTACCCTTTGCTCTCTCCCCCCTCATTTTAAGAATTTTCTTTGTCATAAAAGATTCACATTTATGTCTCATTTACACAAATTTATCTGAAGTGCTAGGAGTGAATAAATATATGTAAAATATGATGGATTGAAAATTGTCTTTTAGGCCTCCTTATAGCATTAGAAAATAGGTCATTTGTTGCCTTTTGTGTTAGAGTCAAAACTTGTGGTTTTGAGGGTTTGTGGAGGATATTATCAAGTGTCAAAAACCAATGAGTTTGGTATGGTTTCAGTCATTAGAAGGATTTTATGTTGACTGTCCCATTAGACACGGCTACAAGGCCTAATATGGCAGTGATAGATGAAGAGTTTTCCCAAGTGAGAAGTCTTGTTTGTTGGCTTAGTTTAGCCATGTTAAGAGATTCTGACTCATTTCCAAGCCTCCTTATTGCATTTGGGTGTGTGGAGTTAAAATAGTGCTTAAGTTGCTCATTAGTTGTATGGTGTATTAAGGAGTCTATCTAAGAGTATTTGAGAGAAGCTCTTAAGAGATTGTCTTCCCCTGCCACTCTCATCAATAATAAAATAAACATGGAAAATGAAAGAATAAAATAATTTCTCGAGATTTCAATATGAAGGGACGCGACTTGCTTGATCTCTCACTGATGGTACATTTCAACGAATGTATTTTTTTAAAAAAAATTGCATTGTTTCATCAAAATTTTGATGAACGCAATAGACGAATCACCAAAAAGGTCCGACGAAGTTGCTATAGCTGCGATGAAGACTTCATCATAACTCCTTGTCAATTTCATCGTAATTGTGACAAAGTATACCGACACATCACAGAAAAGGTCTGACGAAGTTGCTTAGCTGCGATGAAGACTTCATCGTAACTGCTTGCCCTTTTCATCGCAATTTCGACGAACATCACCAAAGAACCACATAAAAGGTCTGACGAAGTTGCTTAGCTGTGAAGAAGGCTTCATCGTAAATACTTTCCCATTTCGTTGAACTGGCAATGAAATTCTGGTGTTCTTTTGATGCCCATTTCATCGATATTCTAATGAACATCCGAGCCATTTTATGATGTCGACGACCGATGAAACTGAGTTGTTATTTTGACATTTAATTTGTCATCGGATGTTCGACGAAAAACCAACAACGAAAATGTTTTAGTCATTTCGTTGCTACACCAACAAAGATTTTTCGAACCACCAACGAACGTCCATTGGAAAATGGTGTCAAATTCAGTAGTGACATCATGAATAGTCTCATATTCACATCCTCCTATTCCATGCCTATATCTTGCACAAAAGCATTGAAGTTCTTGATGTGTTCTTCTGTTGTAATTGCACTATTTCCTATGAATTTAGGGACAATGTTTCTCTAGTTGCTATCAATGGGACATGGCTATAGTTGGTACCCTGACACATCAAATTGTTTTCTTATGCTTGTGGGGCTTGTGGATAAGGATTTTGGGGTGGTGGATTGGGGTAGTATTGATATCCATGTTGAGGTTGTTGGTATAAATTTTGTTGGACATTGTGATGAGGATACACACACTATTGTGGCACATGATGGAGATATATATTCTGCTATGGCACGTGATGTTGTTGGTGTGGAACATATTATTTTCTAGGTGGGGGGTAAGACTGTGGAACATTTCCGGTATTTTATGGTTGGGATTTTTGGGGTGGCACATTATGTTGGGCATGTTGCTTTGGGTTACCAGTTGTGTTGTAAGATGCTTTTGCAGCACCCAAAGCACTTGTATTTTGAGATAAACCCTATGTGTTGATGTTACCACCTTGTTTATGGGGAGGAATGTATTTTGGTGGTTTTTCTACATGGATATTTAATTCATACATTTGTTGGCTCGGATCTTGACTCTTTTTATCAACTGTTGTCTTCTCCTAAGCTCCTCTTCCTACCATTTCACATACTCTTATATTTCTTGAGTATTTATTTACTCATAATTTTCAACAAGGGAAGAGTCATCCATGAATACATGTTGAGACTCATCTCCTTGTTGTAATGACACCTTGTAATCATATTCATTCTATTTTTGAATTCGTTCTGCCTCAAGTCGGGTGTTGAACTCCTCTATTTTTTGAAGTCAAAAACATGACGACTAGTGTTTTCCTATTCAAAGGGAGTATGAGGATCTATGCTCAAGTCACTATTATGGAATTTTGATCCATGCAATGGATTAAAACTGTTGTGCATTGTAAGGAATTTTTCTGATGAGTTTCCCTTATCTTCATTCATTACATCTGATTTATTAGATGTTGCTTTGTCCTTATTCTTATTTGTATCAGTCTTTGAAGGAGGAGACCCATGTTTATCTATCCACCTAATATTGTTCTTATTTGGGATTTCTTAGTGTATAGATCTCTTTTCATTCATCTCGTATGATTCTTTAATGCTCTAAACTCTAGGGTTTGTCCTTCTTGATGTGTATTTGTACTTCCCAGTCATGCACTTGTTCATATAGAGTCAACACTCACTTTTAGGAAAAGCGAGAAAAGTTTACAATTTCTTATTCCCAACGGAGTCTTGTACAAAGTGTTGACTCTATGATGAAAGGCCTGGAATCAGAATTGGCTAGAATCCCCAATAGAGTCACCAATATGTTAGGTTTCAAAAAAGTAGGGTATGAACCTTAAGAGGGTGCCAATCTCTTAGTATACTTTTGGCCAACGAACGATGCAAAAAAGAGTGATCACCTCCTACTCTTTAGGCTCTACTAGACCTAGGTAGGTATACCTGAGTGACAAGGAAGATTTGAAAGCCTCAAATGTGATCTCTAATGTAGGAAATCTACTCACTATGGCACACAGGGGTGAATTAGATGCAGAACTTATTAACTAATTCCTAATGAAAGTATTTGAATAATCAATAGTATGAATTAAGATTATGTAAAGTATTCTAAAGTTGACCAGTGCCTAATCTATTGGGTGAATGGAGTTGATGGATTGATGATGTCTATGGAGATATATTTTTATGATAGGTAAATCTAGTATTTCGCTTAACTCTAATTGTTGAGCACTTTTAAATGTTTACACCTTGTGCAAACGTGCAAGTTTGTTTATTACAATGCTCTTCTTTAATGATCCCAGTGTTATATCCTTAGATTACTGTGATTTTATGAAAGGATTTTAAATTCTTAGTTTAAGGGAAACTAATCAGATTAGTTACTTTATAAGGATTTTTAATCCCAAAGGGAACCAACTAAAGTGAATTAATTGAAAGGACTTTTAATTCTCTCTCACCGGACTACAATCAAAACAACCACACAACAATAGCAAATGTGTTTTGATAAGCTTTAAAAATTTACATAACTTGAAGAAACCACTTTGGAGACAACAAAGTAATAGATATGCATGAAAATCAACACAACAATTGAACACCAAAATAGATCATCAACTATGAGCAATCTCCTCCATTATATTAATTCAAACTATGCACATTGATAGCAGAAATATTTGATATGATATGGATGGGTGGAATGTGCAATCTATCTTCTTACTAATGCCTACTCTAATGGTGATGAATTGAAATATGATATCATGATCAAAATTGAGCCTCAATTTCCCCATTTACATGGGAAGCAAGAAGCTTCAGGCCCATTTACAAAAGGTTACACCGTTTCTTAACCAAAATATGATTAACATAAACATAAAAAGTTTGAAAGTTTGTTGGTGGATGCACCATGATCCATTAATATTCAACAAGCACCTGTGATCACCAAAGACCTATTCAAGGCTTATGCGCCATGATAGTGTATCCAAAACACCAAACTCTAATCCCTATTACTCATTTTTCATTTGGCTTGTACAATCAATAACTTGATCTTCAACAAATGCTCAATGTATCCACTCTTGGCATGAATTTCCACATAATGTATAATATTCTTCATTACATATTCAAGTTCAAAATTATTCCAAGTTGCTCGTGTGTCCTCTTGAGTACCCTATCTTCATCATTAATTTTATCGAGAACACCTGGTAGGTATTGGGTTATCTCATCCTTCCATGTATCCTGAACTTTCATATTTTTTTCCTCAAAGAATTTAGGGAGGGCCATACTTAGCGACTGACTGAAGTAACTTTATTCCTATGTCAAAATGTTATGGAAGATTTCATGTGCACTCATGAGCTCTTGATATTCTTGGAGCATAGTTTTTTTATCTCCTTTCTTTGCTTTCATGTGAAGCTCCACTTCCTTCATTTTGTCACACAATCTATTGTGTTCTAATAAAGTTGAATATGTTTTGTCATGAATGAGCCAAACCTTGTCATCATTCTTAAACATATGATCGAACCTAATGCAAACTAGCTCTGATGCCATTTCAAAAATTATGGTTTTCAACTTTTCCTTTAATTTTGTTTGTCCTTTCTGGGCTTTCTCATATCTATGTTTCCAATAGGTGGTCTCAGAGATTGCCTCACGCACTCTTCTTTAATGCTCAATCAATGGTGAGTAAATCCCTCAGGAGGAAGCCAGTCTATCTCTATAGTTGGTCACCTCCTCCTTTAACCTCTCATTCTCTTCCATTAGTCCCTTATTATCTCTATCCAATTTTTAATTTGAACCTTGGTAAACTTGGCCACATTTACATTCAGGTCAGTAGTTTCCAAAGGGTCTACCTCCCCCACTCTTTGTACTACAAGATTTCTAAAGATCTTATCATGATTACTAATAAGGGAAGGCATTTTTCCAGGTGGGTAAAGTTCCCACATCTGTAAAGTAGTATTATTAGGGTTATACCCTAATCTAGTATATATCTTATCACTAGCCTCATTTGTGAATTGCAAGGTCTTTTTTTTCCTCTTCAATTTTTTTTCAAACACAATGGTTGAGTTGATATCCCACCCTAGAAGAACCCTAACGCCAACTTTTTGCAATAGTGCTCTTTCTCTTTCAAGAGTCATATTATTCATCTCATCATCGATCTCATGTTGAAGATCTTTTAAGGAGGATACTTATTTCTTAGGGTTGATGTATTTTAGCCTTTCCCTTACTACTCTTCCTTTATAATCATAAATGAAAGCCTTGAATTTAGAAGTATGAACAAATGTGTCATCAGCAATGAATTTTTGACTAGCATGATGTTTCACATCATCAGATATCTCATTAGAAGCTTAAAATGTGATTGTAGTCATTTCTGGTGGCATTTCATATTGGGGAACAATAGGAATATTGATTTGGGTGGCCTCTTCCTCCTCAATATAATATTCAATTATGATTGGGGTGTCAGTTAATAATATTAATTTTGGAGTAGGTTGTGGTGACAAATGGCCTAGTGGTGCTACATTCTCGGCTTGTCTCCTAGAACCAATATTTCTTGTCCTTTCAAAAGCTATGAGAGGTAAATCCTTTATTAGTTATTCTTCATGAAGAATTAATTGTTCAATTATTTCCATAGGATCTTGAATCTCATGAAAGGCTTCTACATAGGATGGATTATTGTTCATTCTCCAAGCCTCAGCCATAACAATTCTATTATAAGCATCCTTCCTCATTATCACTTGATTCTCCTCATAGTTCCTAATGATGTCATCCACATGGAACTCGTGATCATATCCTTTCAATATTTGTGAAATCTTGGCATCATATATGAAATGTTCAAGGTCAATTTTTTCTCTTTTTTTTCCTACCCACAAGCCATAATAATCTAGCTTACTGCCAACCAAGTCATACACCGTATGAGAAATAATAGTGAAGTCACCAAAAAATAGAGTAGAAGGCATAAAAATTTTCCTTCCATATATTTTTACGTGCATGAAGGATGAGTAAGATAGTTGTCTTATGATCTCAAGGTATGCAATTCTATCTTGCACAATCTTAGGTAGTAAATATGGGGTTGCCTCAAATCTATGCACTTTGATAATAGTAAAATCTGCAAATGCATACAAATCCCCCCAATTGTGATTTATTTTTCTTTCACAACCCTTCTCTTTTGGTTGGAGGAAACTTTTTATTTTTGGGGAAAAATTATAATCACATTTGTGGCCAAGCAACCTGTACAAGGGTTTAACAAAATATTCTTCAAAATACAAGTAGTAGGATCTCCCACATCTACTGTCCCAAGTGGATTTCCACATCTAAACTCGCTTATAATTCCCATTACTATCTTGGAAATCTATTATTCTTAATTCTTCTCCCCATATTCCCATTACATGCCCTTCATATAATATCATGTGCATAAGAAGTGAATAATGTTTGAAGCTGATAGCCTCACTATTGTTCTTAATGGAATTAAGAGCAGTATTAATGACCTCAGATAGATATTTTATGTAATCATGGAACTTGCCATCTTGGTTTTGGATGTCCACATCCAAAAGCATGGGGGCTATAGGCATGTTGGCAAGGGTATCAACTCCCAGTACTTGACCAACTAAATAGTAGGTGTATTGATAATACTCTTTGAACAAATCTATAGGGAATGGGGGCCTTTCATCACTAGAAAACCTCCTAGGTTGATTTATTGGACCTTTAGGCCTATTTAGAGGTAACTTCTACCTCTTATAGCTTGTATCCATAGTGTGATATTCTTCCAACAAATCACTCATCTACAGTTTTTCTTTCAGTGAGGTATCTAATTGAAAAACCATACAAATGTAGCCCCATGTTATAATTATGAATTGTGATCTGTCATGAGAGAGAATTTCCCTTGTTTTTGGATTGTAGTTTTTAGCTAGCACTTTAATCATCTCTATGTTAACAAATAAATTAGGCATCACAAGCTTCCCCAAATTCAAGTTTCATGGGTTTGAAACTGGCCTATGTTTATATTTCTTTCTATAGTGATATATAAACAAGTCATAACCTCTATGCGGAGTCCACACATCTCCTAAATTTTTTTGTTTGTCTTCCAATGTTTCACACGATGGATTTAATTGAGTTTATCTTCTCAATTTTGGCCCAAACCTAGGACATTGGTCAATCAAATCTTGGTTTAGTGGCCCAGTCTCTATTCTTTTGCATTTTCACCTTTGATTTATCATGGGTTTTATCCATTTTAAACCCAACTTATAATGTACTTCAAGCTAACTTCTAAAAAATACATTCAATTGAGCCAAGATCACTTACTTGAATGAATGCTACGATTTCTAAGTTCCTCTTCATTGTCGCAATCGGTCCTCCAAATATCCAGCCACAATTCATAGTAATTTCTAATTTCTTAGGGGTTATACTTATCAAAATTTTACATGCATGAGCCAGCTCTGGTTCATAAATGGCACTAGTACCACCTTTCTAATGAACTTGCAACATTAATGTAAGATATCTCTTCAATAACTTCATTAGTCATGTCAATCCGGAGAAACATTATTTCATATTTGTAGAAGAGAATTTAATTATGATGCCCATTTCTCTCCTCGTGTGTCCCTGGTCATCCTCTTAAAATGTCTAAGAGACATTTAAATTTACCTCTTCCATCCTAGAAGGTCTCTTTGATAGTTTCATTTCAATCTCTTCCTCTGTGGACCCCTATCATTAGAACATCAATGAGACTGGTGAATATATCTCTTTGACAAGCCTATGTCTCCTTGACATACCCGTAATTCTTCCTTTGGTGGTATTCCTTTTAATGATCTTTATGTGACTTTAACATGTTGAGGAGACCAGTGGTCACCTCTCTCTGATGTCCCTTACTCTCATCAATAGTGTGTGTTTGTACCTACACCAAAATGTCAAGGAGATGTTTGATAATGTCTGTTAGATATTTCTTTGTCTACTCAATATGTCATTATTAGGATGTCGAAGAGACTTTGATCAATGTATGTTTGATTTCTTTATGTCTCTCCAACATTTTATTCTCACTCGCTCCTCAAATATCAAAGAGACAAGTCTTTATTTCTCTCCTCGATATATCGATGTCTCCTCAATGTTGCCATTTGTCCACCCTGTACTTAGAGTCTCTCGATGTCTGAGGCATGTTTTTCTATTTCATGAATGCAAAATACTCTATATGTTTATTTCTTGTCAATGAGACATGTTATTATTTTTCTTCGATGCATCTAAGTCTCTTAGACATATCATTCTTCAGGTTGGCGAAGAGACATTTGAGTATATCTCCTAGACATACAGGGGTCTTATCTATATTTTCATCAGCCTTTCATGCTCTTTTCAAGGAGACTATGGTGAGCCTCTCTTCGATATGGCATTGTCTTGGTGACATGCCTTGTGCTGCTATGATAACACTTCCAAGAGGGATTTCATTTCAGTGTTATGATCAAAAGGCCTTATTTAGTGGTTATTTATGAGGTTTCATTAATTTCAACCACAATGAAATGAATAGTGATGGAACATATGGTGAGTATGGGAATATGGATGAAAATGGAAGTATTAAAAAACCAAGGTGGATTTTTTGGCTCCAAAAATGGCTTCGATTGGGGATGAATGAACATGAGGTCATTGCAAGGATCCAAAAATAATCTCTAGGAAGCAGACCATTAATGAATGTGATAAGGTGGGGTGGGGAATGGGATGGAAACCTAAGTCTAATGTGCATGGAAAATTATTTTTTCAAGAAGTATTTCAAGAATTTTCCATGCACTGGAAATTCTTGACCTTCTCCTAGTACTACTGTGCATGGAAAATTGGTTTAAGAAAAGAAATGTTTCAGGAATTGTCCATGCACTAGCAACTCCTGATCTTCTATTGACATATTTTGAAGATAGTAAGAATATTCACCTCCTTTGCATGTAACAACAAAGGGTCCTATCCAAAGAGCCTCAAAATTCCCATGCCTCCGTTTAACTTGACACCTTGCACTCCATAATAGAACCATATCATTCACCTAAAATTTTCTATCCTTTTCCCTTTTTTAAAACAAATATTTTATCTGTGATTGCATTTTTGTATTTTGTTCCTAGACCAGATTTATGATTTCATCTAGTTCTACCAAGTGCTCTATTCTATCCTCCATAGGCTCCAGGATATCTATGTCTTCTTCAAGCATGAACTTAGATATGGGTAGAAGGTTTTGCAAAGGCATTTTTTATTATGTCCCATATACTAATTCACAAGGTGATTTACCAGTTGATTTCTTCACAGTGATCCTATCTTCCCATACTACCATCCTCAATTTAAAATCCCAGGCTTTTTTTTTTTGTCCAACATCCTCTTAATGAATTTTAGGATACTCTTGTTACTAGATTCAGCCTACCCATTTGCTTGTGGATGATAAGGAGAGGCATATGAAATTGTGATACCATATGTTTCACATAATTTTTTTAATTCTTCTGATCTGAAACACATACCATTATCTATAATTATCTGTATAGGTTTTCCAAACCTTGTAATGATATTCTCCATTAGAAAATTTGTTACAACTTTACTAGTGGCATGCTTCATTAGGATGGTATCTATCTATTTTGTAAAGTAATCAGTTACCACTAGTGTCCATGTTTGACCTCCACTGGATTTTTTTTGGTATTTCCCCAATAAAATCAATCCCCCACTAATGAAAGGGAGCTTCAATTTGCATTGTTCTGAGTGGTAATGCTCCTTGATATTTCATTTTCCCAGAGAACTTCTGGTAGGCTTCACACTTTCTTACATAGGTTAAAGAGTCATTGAAAACCTTAGGCCAATAATACCCATCCCTCAAGATCTTGTGGGCAATGGTTTTGGCTGAAAGTGTCCCCCACATACTCCTCCATGCATCTCTTTTAATACATTCTTTACTTGTGATTCATCTAGGCATAACAACAACACTCCATATTTTTTTTTCCAGTATAAGTCACCATCCATGAAAACATATTTTGAGGCATGTAGCTTCAAGGTTCTTCTTTGATTTTAATTCAAGCTCTTAAGGAACTGTTTGTTTTTAAAGTAATACATGATGTCAATGTACCATGAAGTGTTCTCTATGCTTGCAATCATGGCCTCTTCTTCCCCTATCTGGTAGATATTAGATGCTTCAAAATTCAAATTAGCCATCATCTTGGCTAGGCCTTGTCCTCTTACCAACTTAGTGATTTGGATCTCAATATCAAACTCTTGAATTCTATTGATCCATTTGTACCTTCTCCTTGTAACTTCAATTTGTACAAATACATCCTTGACTGCAACATTAGGAACATATGAATTTTTTTTGGCTCCTACGAGATAGGGCCTGAAATCTTTTATTGCTTTGAAAAGTGCATATGATTGCTTCTCTATAATATCATATTTTAATTCAGCTCATTGGAGGGACTTACTAAAGAATGATATAGGCTACTCATACCCTTCATCATTCTTTTGTAACATTACTACTGCAATAGTGTGGAATGAGGAAAATGAGAAGATCTAAACGGCTTACTGAAATGAGGGGATTTTCACACTAGAGCTTCTTTGATTTCCCTTTTTATAGATATAAATGCATCAAGTGATTCTATAGTCCAATCAATATTGGTCCCTTTCATGAACATCTTTGAGATAGGTTTGACAATTTCAAAAAAAATTGATATGAATCTTCTTACAAAGTTCATTTGTCCAAAGAAAGATTGAATGGCCTTTGTGGTCTTAGGAATAGGTATCTTATCTATAGCTTCTACCCTCTCTAGATTAATTCTAACTCCTTCCTTGGACACTATTTTCCCCAATAACTTTCCATCTATTATAGCAAAATGACATTTTTTAGGGTTTAGGGAGATGCCATACTTCAGGGCTTTGAGGAAGATCTTCTCAAGGTGTGAAACATGGTCCTCTGCTTTCTTGGAATATGCAGTGAGATCATCTTGGTATACTACCATTATTGTATTGATTAGATTACCAAAAGCAACAACCATAGCTCTTTGGAATGTGGCACCAACATTTGTTAGTTTGAATGACATCCTTACATACACATATGTGCCCCAAGGGTGGTAAATGCAGTCTTATATTGTTATGATTCCTTCACCTTCACCTGGTTGTATCCTGAAAATCCATCCATCATCGAAAATAGTTCACAACCTATTACCCTTTCCAACATGGCCTCCATATTTGGGAGTGGGTAATTATCTTTGAGGGAAGAGACATTCAAAATTTGAAAGTCTACGCATAACTTTATGTCTCCATTCTTCTTTCTAGCAGGCACCAAGTTAGAGACCCATGTGGAATGCCTAATAGGTTTGATGATACCTCCCTCCTTGAGTATCATAAGTTCCTCATGCATCTTGGGTTCTAAGGATGGGTTTATTCACCTATGTTTTTGTCTAAAGGGTGTTGCATCAAGTTTTAGTGGAATTTCATGTTGGAACAGATCTTCTCTATATACCTTAAGATCATCATAAGACCATGCAAAGACATGCTTATACTTCCTCAACAATGCAATCAACATCTTTCTGATTGTAGGGCTTATCTTTTTCCCAATATATACCTTCTTTGGAGTGAATTCAATGCCCAAGTTGATCTCTCCAATGTCTTCCCTCCTTACTGGTGTTTGCTTCATAACTGCTTGATCATTCCCATCAAACATCCTTTCCAGTGCCACTAGTCCTTTAGGAATCTTGTTTGGATTGAGCTACACAACTTTGTGGATGAATTCAGTTTGTTTACCATCTACTTCTTCCATAAATGCATTAAAATCAATCTCTTGTGCCTCATACTAATCAATGCAATTTAAGAACCTGATCAAATTGATGTCATCATTAAAAACCTGCCAATTATAGATGCTATCAGGGATTTCTAGCCTGGTCTTAAGTTCTACCTGTGAAATTCCTAATAAGGTAACATCATCCCTTTTCGAGGCTACATTTTCCAAGAAATCAACCACTAGGTTTTTAGTTCTATCTATCCACTCAATGAAGAAAGCATCAAAAAGCTCAATAATGTCCCATACATCATTTCTATATTGCTTAAATATTTTATTTTCTATGGAGTAGTTTTCTCTTACTTGTGAAACAACTAATTCAGAATCCCCAAGAATAGTTAATTTTTTAATGCCATGTTTAGTGGCCATGTTTAAGACTAGGAGCAGGGCTTCATATTCTCTTATATCGTTTGTGCATTCAAATGTTAGCAGAAATGAATATTTAAATTCTGTGCCTTCAAGTGAAATGAAGACAATTCATGCTCCATTCCCTTCTCTACTGTAGGCCCCATCAAAGTATATTTACCATATGCCATGTTCATTCTTGGAGACAACCCTAGAAATTGGATCTATGTTGAGTAATTTAGGGTTTAAGTGTTCAATTCTAAAACTCCCCAAGTCCACATCATAGAAGTAATTCATTTGATTGGGATCAAAGTTTTTAATGAAATGTTCAGATCTAGGATCTTTGTATAATTTGACTTCCTTTCCATACATAGGAATTGTGGCATAAGATAGGTCTAGTTGAACATTCCCACCTACTTTTGTAGTCCATTTCCTTAACAGTAACATCTTGTAGTAAGGGGGGGTATCTACCATAGTAATTTTTGTCCTATATGTTTCCTCTAGCTACAATGCCCATTTTAGTTGCACATCCCATATCACTCCAACTATAGGGACTTATCTATCATCCATGGCATAGCACTTCCCATATGTAATATTCACCCACAAACCTAGTTCCTTCATAAGAGCTAGAGGCATGATATTGATTGTTGCCCCTGAGTCAATCATACAGTTTTTTACCAGCTTGTTGTTGATCACCAACATAGTATAGAATGGATCTACTTGGGAAGGATTCTTTATGATTGTATCTCCTAAATACACTTCTAGTGTCATTTTAATTTCCCTTTGTACAATATTAACTTCATTCTTCTAATCCTTTTGTTTGTGGGATGTGTTTGTGATCATGCTAAGGGTTGTATCTCTAAACTCATCAGCCTTCATCAACTCCATTAAAGGGACTTCCATTTTTGTCTGAGCTAATGCTTGAGCTAGGTTAAATGAATGGTAGAGATCCCTTGTTCACCCTTCTTAGTCTTAGTAATTCTTTTAACTTTATTTTGGACTTTGTCATCCCTTAGTGTTTTCTCAAGTTCAATGTCTGCAGTTTCCTTTTGCACTTCTTTCTGAGGTTTCTTTATTTAACCCTTCTTTTGATTAGATGGGACATTCTCCTTTCTCTTCTGCTCTTTGATGAACATGATTCTTGGTGTCCCCTAGTCTCCATCTATGGGCCTACTTCTTAATTTTTATTTCATGCCTTTTTCCTTAGCCACAAATTTTGTCATGATAGCCCTCTTTTCTTCCTTTGTTGGTGTTCTTAGCTAAAATTGAGGTGATGCATTGTATGCATATGCTACTTCTTGTGTATTTTATTCCTGATTAGAAAACACCTCTTGTTCCATATTCACATTTTTATTTTGATTATTAACATCATATTCATACCCCTCCTTAAAAGAAGAGTATCCTTCACCGTTATGATGAGACCTCCATCTTAATATGTTTATAGTGTGGGCATCCCTGTCTTGCTCCTGTGACCACTCATCTTGACAAGCTTGAGCCACTGCACAATGTTTAGGGGCATGGGGTCTATGGAAAGGTGAACACCATGGTGTAGTATCTAGTGCATGTGCTCCATGTTTTTTTAAGTAGTTAGGAGTTTCCTTCCAATTTGATTTTGCTACTAGTTTTCCATCTTTCACAGTAGTATTGCAGGGCATATCATGCAATTTTGGCCTTTCATTTCTATACTGATTCTCTTCCTTGTTCAATGGATTGTTGATATTTTGAGGGATCCTAAGGTTATCCCTTTTTCCAATCATGTCAATAGCCTTTTTGTTATTCCCAAAGGTTAAGGCTTCCTTTTGTGCTTCTGACAAAATTCTAGGGCATTTGTTCCTAAGCTCATACCCTATTTTTGGATCAAATTCCTTTAAATAGATACTCAAAGCTGCTGGGTCATCTAATTTGGATCCATGTGGTATCCTATTGTAGATATTGGAGAACCTTTGATTAAAATCATAAACTAATTTTTTTGGGTGTTTCTAAATACCTATTATTTCATGTAGAGCAAATTCAGGAGCACATTGATTCCCATATTGTTCTATAAATTGATCCTGGAAGCCTACTACAAAGGTAATTGAAGCACCAAGTAGGCTATTGAACCAATCCCTTGCTTCTTCAATCAGAGACATCATGAACAGTCTCATATTCACATCCTCCTATTCAATGCCTATATCTTACACAAAAGCATTGAAGTTGTTGATGTGTTATTCTATTGTAATTGCACTATTCCCTATGAATTTAGGGACAGTGTTTCTCCAGTTGCTATCAATTGGACATGAATATAGTTGTTACCTTGGAAAATCAAATTGTCTACTTATGCTTGTGGGGTTTTGTGGATAAGGATTTTGGGGTGGTGGATTGAGGTTATTGGTATACTTTTTGTTGGACATTGTGGTGAGGATACACATAATGTTGTGGCACATGATGATGTTGGTCTGGAACATATTGTTGTCTTGGTGGGGGTTAAGACTGTGGAACATTGCCAGTATTTTGTGGTTGGGATTTCTGCGGTGGCACATTATGATGGGCATGTTTCTTTATGTTACCAATTTTTTTCTAAGATGCTTTGGCAACACCCCGAGCACTTGTATTTTGAGATGGCCCCTGTGTGTTGATGTTACCCCCTTATTTATGGGAATGTATTTTATTGGTTTTGTTACATGGATATTTAATTGAGACATTTTTTGGCTTAGATCTTGACTCTATTTTATCAACTATTGTCTTCTTCTAAGCTCCTCTTCCTACCATTTCACATACTCTTCTATTTCTTGAGTATTCATTTGTGCATAATATGCAATAGGGGAAGAGTAATCCATGAATCCATACTAAGATTCATCTCCTTTTTGTAATGACATCTTATAATCATATTCATTCTATTTTTAAATTCATTCTGCCTCAAGTCAGGTGTTGAACTCCTCTATTTTCTGAGGATCTTCCATCCAGTGAAAAATAGGATGACTAGTGTTTTCTTGTTCAAATGGAGTATGAGGATCTTTGCTCAAGTCATCATTATGGAATTTTGATCCATGCATTAGATCAAAACTATTGTGCATTGTAATGAATTGTTCTAATGAGTTTTCCTTATCTTCATTCATTACATCTAATTTATTAGATGTTGATTTCTCCTTATTCTTATTTGCATAATTATTTGAAGGGGGAGACCCATGTTTATCTGTCCACCTAACATTGTTCTTCTTTGGGATTTCTTGATGCAAGCATCTCCTGCCATTCATCTTGTAGGATGCTTTAATGCTCTACACTCTAGGTTTTTTCCTCGTTGATGTGTATTTGTACTTCCAGTCATGCACTTGTTCTTACAGAGTCGCCACTCACTTTTAAGAAAGTGAGAAAAGTCTACAATTTATTATTCCCAGAGGAGTCTTGTACAAAGTGTTGACTCTATGATGAAAGGCTTGGATTTAGAATTGGATAGAATTCCTAGTAGAGTCGCCAATGTATTAAGTCTCAAAAGTGAAGGTTATGAACCTTAAGAGGGTGCCAATCTCTTAGTACACTTTTCGCCAATGAACGATGCAAAAAAGAATGATAACCTCCTACTCTTTAGGCTCTACTAGACCTGGGTAGGTATACCTGAGCGACAAGGTATATTTGAAAGTCTCGAATGTGATCTCTAATGTAGGAAATCTACTCACTATGGCACACAAGGGTGAAGTAGATGCAAAACTTATTAACTAATTCCTACTGAAAGTATTTGAATAATCAATAGTATGAATTGAGATTATGTAAAGTATTCTAAAGTTGACCAGTGCCTAATCTATTGGGTGAATTGAGTTGATGGATGGATGATATCTATGGAGATAGATTTGTATGATAGGTAAATCTAGTATTCAGCTTAACTCTAATTGTTGAGCACTTTTAAAAGTTTATACCTTGCGCAAATGTGCAAGTTTGTTTGTTACAATGCTCTTCTTTAATGATCCCAGTGTTATTCCCTCAAATTACTATGATATTAAGAAAGGATTTTTAATTCTTATTTTAAGGGAAACCAATCAGATTAGTTACTTTAAAAGGATTTTTAATCCTAGAGGGAACCAACTAAAGTGAAATAACTTAAAGGACTTTTGATTCTCTCACCAAAACCCAATGAAAAAAACCACACAGCAAGAGAAAATTTGTTCTGATAAATTTTATAAATTTAAATAACTTGAAGAAACCACTTTGGAGACAACAGAGTAATAGATATGCATGAAAATCAATGCAAAATTTGAAAACCAAAATAGATCATCAACTATGAGAAATCTCCTCCATTATATTACTTCAAACTATGCACATTGATAGCAGAAGTCTTTGATATGATATGGATTGGCAGAATGTGAAATCTATCTTCTTACTAATGCCTACTCTAATGATGATGAAGTGGAATATGATATGATGATAAAAATTGAGCCTTGGTTTCCCTATGTATATGGGAAACAACAAGCTTTAGGCCCATTCACAAAAGGTTACACTGTTTCTTAACCAAAATATGATTAACATAAACATAAAAACATTAAAAGTTTGTTGGTGGATGCACCATGATCCATTAATCTTCAGCAAATGCCCATGATCACCAAAGACCTATTCAAGGCTCATGCACCATGATAGTGTTGGTATATGGATTTGAGAGATTTTTTTTGGCTTCTTGTGTTGTCATTGATGGCAGCTAAAGTCAACAGTATGGTCCATAGTGTTGAAGTTGCTCCCATCGGCAAGAGAAGTAAGAGACTATAATCTATCGATAGAAAGTATGAAGTACAGGGTATCTAGTTGAGAAGTTGATCTAGATACTTCACCAGATCACTATTTTGTGATGTGGATCCCTAGGGAAGCTTTTTTAGCATGTATGCTACCTATTGGAAAGTTTTGTTGTGTCGCATTAGTTAGAGTACGAGTTAAGAGATTCAAAAGAATGATTTATTGTTTATTTTCTCACTTTGGCTGACCTATTGTGTAAGGCATGTCGCGGATGTATGAGGAGTATGCGTTTAACTATTTCTTATGTTTGTAATTTTGATTTGGGTCCCTATAGTTGACTTGTGAGGGTACGCTTCAATTATAATTAGTTATTTGAGCTGACATGGACAAGAATTCTATATTTTGTTTTGAAGCTGACATATGATAAATTTCTTGTTAGCAGATAGATAAAGGTGATTGAAAAATCATTTTGATATGATGATAGATGTAAGAAGAAGTTGTAAGAAGGTGTGTGTGTGTGAAAAAGTGTAGAACAACCATATGGGCTAATATCAAAAGATCTATTTGTACAATAGAAGGGTTTTTGCATGCAGAGCAGAGCAGAGAAGAAGTGCAAACTGGATAAAAGATCTGGAATCTGATTGTGTGCTTAATTGGAACTGAATCTAAGCATTTGTAGATGTTATACTCTTAGTTCAACATTTTTTTGTAATATCAAATATATTTTGTAAGGAAGTGAGCCTTCTCTTTTGAGTAGTGAGCTCTAGGCAATGTGCCTTAATGCAAGTGCATTCCCTTTTATCATACTTTTAACAGAGTATACTTTGTGGATTAATCTCCACCGTGGTTTTTCCCCTAACAAGGTTTCCACGTAAAAATATTGGTGTTATGGTGTTCTTTAATGTGTTTACATGTTACCTTCTATTTATATGATGTGAATGCTATTGAGGGTTTATTTATTGTTGTTGATAGTTTAAGATCTGATTTGAATATCAAATATTGTCGAACACTGATTCACCCCCCCACCTCTCAGTGTTCCTAGTGTCCAACAATTGGTATCAGAGTTGGTTCCTCTTCTAAAGTTTAACAGCTTGAGGTGGATCTTGAATTACAATGGATGCTGGTGGTCTTCAATAGTAGCTTATGGTGGAACTTGATGATCTTGATCAGTCTAAAGCAAAGGTCATGGAACTAAAATAAAATCTTGTGGCTATAGAAAAATTCATTCAATCACTGAAGGATAAAATAAATGAGTCAAGGGAAAAGAGAAAGGAACTATGTGATCAACTAAAGAAAAAAGAAAGAAAAGGTATGGATGATTTCCATGTGAATCAAACCCCAAGAGAAATAACAGAAGAATGCGAAAATCTTGCTAAGGACAATGCAACTCTAAAGCTTGAAATGGAATCTGTGGCAATAAAGTTAACCAAAGAGATTGTGTTATGAAATAACTTGCACAATAGAATAATATGATATGAAATATGTTGAAAATACTTGATAATAACTGAGAATAACAAGCCACTTCAAGGGGGAAAACCTCCAAATATCTCTAATGATAACACACTTCACAACTTGATAATGAAAATAAGACTCACAACCTCCTATATATACCTATTTATGCCTAGGATATCACCTAGGCTAACTTAGACACACCTATATAAGTCTTAGGCCGACCTAAACAACTAAATAACAATATACTAATGATAAAATGACTTAATAGAGAGTTAAGATAGCCACAAGCCGACTATTCATAACCCGATGTACACTAATATTAAGGGTGTAGCATGCCCCCCTTCTTCAAAGAAGCATTGTCCTTAATGCTAATCAAGTTTGGATTCTTTTGAATGAACTCCTCATCCTCCCATGTGGCATCTTCAACTGGTAAATTCTTCCATTGGATGAGATACTCAGTGAGAGTTCTATTCCTCAGCTTCTTTGTGCATGTTTGATGAATGCACTTTGGTTCCAAAATGATTTTTCCTTCTTCATCGAGCTCTGGTAGTGTTGTTTGAGTGGGAATATTATGCCCAATGACCTTCTTCAAACATGAAACATGAAAAAGTGGATGTATCTTTGTTGTTGGTGGAAACTCTAGCTTGTAGGCAACACTACCGATCTTTTGCATGATTTGGTATGGACCATAATACCTTGGAGACAACTTATTATTCCTTTTTTGTTGCTTTAGTGATATTTGCTTATAAGGCTGCAATCTCAAGAAGACCCAATCCCCAACTTCAAAAATTATTTCACTACGATGTTCGCCTGCCTATTGTTTCATTCAATTTTGTGCCATGGCTAAATTCTCCTTGAGTCCTTAAAGTACTTGTTGATGAAGCAAGTGGTCTTCTACTGCTTGAACTCTTGGTGACACCTTTATTGATGATGTGATGGGAGGAGGATGATATCCATAAAGTGCCAAAAATGGAGACATTTTTTATGAGCTATGAAAAGAAGTGTTATACCACCATTCTACAAGTGGTAGCCAATCTACCCACTGAGACTATTTCTTTGAAGTGAAACAATGTAGATATCCTTCTAAACACTTATTAACAACCTTAGTTTTCCCATCTGATTGAGGGTGGTATGAAGAGCTAAGAGCCAATTGAGTACCCAAACATGAGAATAAATCTTTCCAAAAGTGACTAGTGAAGATAGGATCATGATCACTAACAATAACCTTAGGTGTACCATGTAGCTTTTGGATATTCTCCAAAAAATATTTTTCCACCGCACTTGCTGTAAAAGGATGTGATAATGTGATGAAATGTGCATATTTAGTGAGGCAATCAACTACCACCATGATGACATTATGACCTTTACATTTGGGAAGTCCTGTGATGAAGTCCATGGATACCTCTTCCCAATGCTGGATAGGAATAGATAAGGGTTGCAAGAGAACTGGTGTCTTAATTATCTCCCCTTTATGCCTTTGACAAACCAAACATTCAGCCACAAATTTTTGAACATCACCCTTTAGTCGTTCCCAAAACAAATCATGCTTGACTCGATGATATGTCTTCAAAAATCTTGAATGACCACCCACTGGAGACTCATACAACTATGTGAGAATCTTGTGTTTAAGAGTGGAATTATTGCATAGATACAAATGCTCTTTATACCAAAGAGTATCTCCCATCCAACAAAACTTATCTTGCTACGCCCTTAATATTATTGTACATCGGGTTATGAATAGTCGGCTTGTGGCTATCTTAACTCTCTATTAAGTCATATTATCATTAGTATATTGTTATTTAGTTGTTTAGGTCGGCCTAAGTCTTATATAGGTGTGTCTAAGTCGGCCTAGGTGATATCCTTGGCATAAATAGGTATATATAGGAGGTTGTGAGTCTTATTTCATCATGAAGTTGTGAAGTGTGTTCTCATTAGAGATATTTGGAGGTTTTCCCCCTCGAAGTGGCTTGTTATTCTCAGTTATTATCAAGTATTTGCAGCATATTTCTTATCATATTCTTCTATTGTGCAAGTTATTTCATAACAAGTGGTATCAGAGCATGATCTTGGCACCATAGAGGCAAGGTTTTTCTCAATTTTGGAGGCGATTTTGGGAAGAGCATATCTTTCAGAATTTGTTGAATTTTTTTCTGATTTTTAAAGGGTTTTTGAAGAACGTATTGAAGAAACTACAGTACATATTTTAGAATAATTGGAGCAGAATTAAGCGAATTATTGCAGAATTAGGGTTTCTACACTATTTTTTTGGAATCTACATATCTCGCACATCTTGTTGAATTGGAGTCTAATTTTTATTGGGTTTTTGAAGACATACTAAAGGAGATTACAGTAAAAATTTTAGAGAATTTAAGTTTCATTTGTGTGATTTATTTCAACATTAGTGGTTTCCATCATGACAGGGCCTGCAACAAGGGGTAAAAAGAATGTTGTCACTCCGGGGAAGACTCCGATAAGGATGGTGAAACAATCGAGGATATTCCTCATAATGAAGAACTCAATAAGGTCAAGGAAGAAATTTCCTCAATTAACAATAAGGTCAAGGAAGAAATTTCCTCAATTAAGATGGATATGTGTGACCTAAGAGGAGATATGTCGGAAATGCGAAACATGTTAAGCACCTACATAGCTGAATCAAGAAAGGAGTTCTCAAGTGACCAAGGTGAGAATTCTAGGTCAGCCACTACTAACACAAGCTTTAGTACTCCTATGGGATCTAGGAATTTATTTCCAAAGGTGGATATGCGCAAGTTTGATGGTAAGGATCCTCTAACATGGATAAACCAAATGGAGAATTTTTTTGAAGTACACCAAATCCCAAATGGACAAAAGGTCATGATGGCTTCCTTATATTTAGAACCAAATCAATTCATTTGGTATCATTGGCTTTGCACTCATCGAGGTAAAAATGGGCTCACTGTCTCATGGTCAATTTTTACAGAGGAACTCCAAGCACAATATAGCAATAGCGTCACAGACAACTTCTTTAGCCAGCTAGCTAAACTTCAACAAACAGGATCAGTTAAGGATTATATTCAGAATTCCAAAATCTATCCTTAAGGGTGGATTCAATACGGAGGAAAACTTGAATGATTTATTCTGGGTGGTCTCAAGGAATCACATTCAACATGAGGTACGCGATGTTTAGCCCTAGTCCATAAAATTTTTTTAGCACATAAGGTAGAGGAGAAGTATTTGATTCCTAAGAAGCAAGAGGCTAATGTGATGAGAGAGAAAGGATATTCAACACAACCTACTAAGCTGACTCCACAACAAATTGAGGAGAAAAGAGCAAAAGGCTTTGTGTTTCAATTGTGATAGCAAATACAGTCAGGACATAAATGTAGTGAAAAGAAATTGTTTTATAATGAAGGTCCCAATGAGGAAGAAGAGGAGGAACCCATACTAGAAGATGAAAGGGAGTCAAATGAGGAATCACATGATTCTCAACCAATCATTTCTTGTCATGCACTCTCGGGTTTCAGCGCTCCACAAACTCTCAAGGTGGTGGGGTTCCTAAAGAAGCATATCAACAGTTGTTGGCCAACTCGTAGTACTCATAATTTCATCAACAAAAAGTTAGCTACTCGTCTAAATTGTTTCATATATATCCAGCTCGAGTTTCAAGTTTTGATTGCAGATGGTGGTACAGTTAGTTGTTTTGAAGTGTCATAGCATTAAATTATCCATGGGAGATTATCAACTTGATACCCCAATGTGTGATATCCATGGGTGCAGCAGATATTGTTTTGGGAGTACAATGGCTTACTACATTAGGAACAATTGAGATGAACTTCCAAGAACTATTCATGAGATTTCAATCAGAAGGAAGGCTAGTAGAGCTAAGGGGGTTGAAGGAAAAATCTCCACAAATGGTAAGCTCTCATCAAATGCAAAAGTTGCTTAAGAAAGGAGTGGATGGATTTGTGGCCCAACTATGTTCATTAGAAGTCTCTCAATCTATTACTCCTACTCATCTAGATTTGCAAGCTATAATTGATCGTCACTCAGTTGTTCTTGGAGATATGCCTAAAGGACTTCCTCCTAAGAGGGATCATGATCATGCCATACAGTTAGTCCCAGGGAGCCAACCACCGAACATTAGGCCTTACAGGTATCCACACATACAAAAGAGTGAGATAGAAAAAAATGTTGAAGAGATGCTAGAGGCAGGAATCATTAGGCATAGCCAAAGTGCTTACTCCTCACCAGTGGTGATGGTACGTAAGAAGGATGATACTTGGCGCATGTGTCCAGATTATAGAGTGCTCAACATGTACACCATTAAAGATAAGTTTCCAATTCCAGTCATTGATGATTTGTTAGATGAATTAAATGGAGCTATGTTTTTTACCAAGTTAGATCTTAGATCTGGTTATCACCAAATTCGGATTAAGGAGGAGGATATTTGTAAGACAGCATTTCGGACTCATGAGGGTCATTATGAATTTTTGGTGATGCCATTTGGTCTTACCAATGCACCATCTACATTCCAAAGTTTGATGAATTCCATTTTTAAGAAGTTCTTGAGAAAGTTTGTATTAGTATTCTTTGATGATATATTGATTTACAGCAAGACTTGGGAAGAACATTTGCAACATGTGGACCAAGCATTACAAATACTTGAAGATCATAAACTCTATGCTAAGCCATCCAAGTGTGCTTTTGGTCTTACAGAGGTGGAGTATTTGGGACACATAGTTTCACATGAAGGAGTAAAGGTGGACCCTAACAAAATTAAGGCTATCATGGAATGGCCTATTCCAAAAACCATTAAGAAACTAAGAGGATTCTTGGGATTGACAGGGTACTATAGAAGATTTGTGAAGAATTATGGTAGTATAGCAGCACCTCTCACCACTCTATTGAAGAAGGATTCTTTTCATTGGAATGAGTCTGCCAATACAGCATTTGAGAGATTGAAGGAGGCTATGTGTTCAACTCGGTGCCACTCTGACTTCACCAAGGAATTCATTGTGGAATGTGATGCTTCTGGAAATGGGATAGGAGCAGTGCTTATGCAAGAAGGTCAATTCAATTGCTTTTGAGAGTCATCAATTAAAAGGTAAGAATCTACTAAAACCTATTTATGAGAAGGAAATGCTAGCAATACTCCATGCAGTGAAACAATGGCGCCTTATCTATTGGGTAGACATTTCAAGGTTAAGATAGATCATGATAGCCTAAAATATTTTTTGGAACAACGACTATCTTCTGAAGAGCAACAAAAATGGGTCACTAAGATGTTAGGATATGACTTTGAGATTGTATATAAGAAAGGGAAAGAAAATATTGTCGCAGATGCACTGTCAAGGAAGGATGAGAAAGATGAAGCCTTATTGTGTGCCCTTTCAATATTACAAGCAAATTGGGTGGAGGAAGCCAAAGTAGAGTGGCAAAATGATGTTGCAACTAGTAATCTCATCGAGCAATTAAAAAGTGATCCTAGTAGTTCAGATAAGTTTTGTTGGAAGGGAGATACTCTTTGGTATAAAGAGCGTTTGTATCTCTGCAAGAATTCCAACCTTAAAATCAAGATTCTCACAGAGTTGCATGAGTCTCCAGTGGGTGGTCATTCAGGATTTTTGAAGACATATCATCGAGTCAAGCAAGATTTCTTTTGGGAAGGGCTAAAGGGTGATGTTCAAAAAATTGTGGCTGAATGTTTGGTGTGTCAAAGGCATAAAGGGGAGACAATTAAGGCACCAGGTCTCTTGCAACCCTTATCTATTCCTAGCCAGCGTTGGGAAGAGATATCCATGGACTTCATCACAGGGCTTCCCAAATCTAAAGGTCATAATGTCATCATGGTGGTGGTTGATAGGCTCACTAAATATGCACATTTCATTGCATTAGCACATCCTTTTACAGCAAGTGCAGTGGCTAGAGCTTTTTTGGAGAATATCCAAAAGCTACATGGTACACCTAAAGTTATTGTTAGTGATCATGATCCTATCTTCACTAGTCACTTTTGGAAAGATTTATTCTCATGTTTGGGTACTCAATTGGCTCTTAGCTCTTCATACCACCCTCAATCCGATGGGCAAACAGAGGTTGTTAATAAGTGTTTGGAAGGATATCACGTTGTTTCACTTGGAGAAACAATCGGTGGGTAGATTGGCTACCACTTGCGGAATGGTGGTATAACACTTCTTTTCATAGCTCATCAAAAAATGTCTCCATTTTTGGCACTTTATGGATATCATCCTCCTTCCATCACATCATCAATTAAGGTGTCCCCAAGAGTTCAGGCAGTAGAAGACCACTTGCTTCATCAACAAGTACTTTCAGGACTCAAAGAGAATTTAACCATGGCACAAAATCGAATGAAACAATAGGCAGACCAACATCGTAGTGAAAGAAGTTTTGAAGTTGGGGATTGGGTCTTCTTGTGATTGCAGCCTTATAAGCAAATCTCACTAAAGCAGCAAAGAAAGAATAATAAGTTGTCACCAAAGTATTATGGTCCATACCAAATCATGTAGAAGATCGGTACTGTTGCCTACAAGCTTGAGTTGCCACCTACAACAAAGAAACATCCAGTTTTTCATGTTTCCTATTTGAAGAAGGTAATTGGGCATAATATTCCCACTCAAACAGCACTTCCTAAGCTAGATGAAGAGGGGAGAATCATTTTGGAACTAGAGTGCATTCGTCAAACACGCACAAAGAAGCTGAGGAATAGAACTATCACTGAGTATCTCATCTAATGGAAGAATTTACCAATTGAAGATGCCACATGGGAAGATGAGGAGTTCATTCAAAAGTTTCCAAACTTGATTAGCATTGAGGACAATGCTTCTTTGAAGAAGGGGGGCATGCTCTTATGTATTGTGTACATCGGGTTATGAATAATGTGGCTATCTTAACTCTCTATTAAGTCATATTATCATTAGTATATTGTTATTTAGTTGTTTAGGTCGGCCTAAGTCTTATATAGGTGTGTCTAAGTCGGCCTAGGTGTTATCCTTGGCATAAATAGGTATATATAGGAGGTTGTGAGTCTTATTTCACCATGAAGTTGTGAAGTGTGTTCTCATTAGAGATATTTGGAGGTTTGCCCCCTCGAAGTGGCTTGTTATTCTCAGTTATTATCAAGTATTTGTAGCATATTTCTTATCATATTCTTCTATTGTGCAAGTTATTTCATAACATATCTGAACTACTAGGATCACTTTTTAATTGTTCGATGAGATTACTTGTCGCATCATTTTTCCACTCTGCTTTGGCTTCCTCCACCAAATTTTCTTGTAATATTGAAAGGGCACACAATAAGGCTTCATCTTTCTCATCCTTCCTTAAAAGTGCATCTGCTACAATATTTTATTTCCCTTTCTTAAATACAATCTCAAAGTCATATCCTAACATCTTAGTGACCCATTTTTGTTGCTCTTCAAAAGATAGTCTTTGTTGCAAAAAATATTTTAGGCTATCATGATCTATCTTAACCTTGAAGTGTCTACCCAATAGATAAGGCCTCCATTGTTTCACTGGATGGAGGATTGCTAGCATTTCCTTCTCATAAATAGGTTTTAGTTGATTCTTACCCTTTAATTGACGACTCTCAAAATCAATTGGTCGACCTTCTTGCATGAGCACTACTCCTATCCCATTTCTAGAAGCATCACATTCCACAATGAACTCCTTGGTGAAGTCAGGAGTGGCAAGCACTGTAGTTGTACACATAGCCTCCTTCAATCTCTCAAATTTTGTATTGGCAGACTCATTCCAATGAAAAGAATCCTTCTTCAATAGAGTGGTGAGAGGTGCTGCTATACAACCATAATTCTTCACAAATCTTCTATAGTACCCTGTCAATCCCAAGAAATCCCTCAGTTTCTTAATGGTTTTTGGAATAGGCCATTCCATGATAGCCTTAATTTTGTTAGGGTCCACCTTTACTCCTTCATGCGCAACTATGTGTCCCAAATACTCCACCTTTGTAAGACCAAAAGCACACTTGGATGACTTAGCATAGAGTTTATGATCTTCATGTATTTGTAATGCTTGATCCACATGTTAGAGGATCCTTTCCATCGGACTTGCGCATATCCACCTTTGGAAATAAATTCCTAGATCCCATAGGAGTACTAAATCTTGTTTCAATGGTAGTTGACATAGAATTTTCACCTTGGTCACTTGAAAACTCCTTTCTTGGTTCAGCCATGTAGGTGCTTAACATGTTTCGTATGTCTGATATATCTCCTCTTAGGTCACACATATCTATCTTAATTGACGAAATGTCTTCCTTGACCTTATTTATTTCCTCATTAGGAGTAATATCCTCTATTGTTACCCCATCCTTATCAGGAGTCTTCCCCGGAGTGACAACATTCTTTTTGCCCCTTGTTGCAAGCCCCGTCATGATGGAAAACACTAATTTTGAAATAAATCACACAAATGAAACTTAAATTCTATAAAAAATTTACTATAATCTCCTTTATTATGTCTTCAAAAACCCAATAATTTAAATCAAACTCCAATTCGACAAGATATATGAGATATGCAGATTCCAAAAAAATTGTGTAGAAACCCTAATTCTGCAATAATTCACTTAATTCTGCTCCAATTCTTCTAAAATCTGGATTGTATCTTCTTTAATATGTTCTTCAAAAATCCTTTAAAATGCAAAAAAAAATTTGCCAAAATTTGAAAGATATGCTCTTCCCAAAATCGCCTCCAAAATTGAGAAAAACCTTGCCTCTACGGTGCCAAGATCATGCTCTGATACCACTTGTTATAAAATAACTTGCACAATAGAATAATATGATGTGAAATATGCTGAAAATACTTGATAACAGCGAAGAATAACAAGTCACTTCGAGGGGGAAAACCTCCAAATATCTCTAATGAGAACACACTTCACAACTTGATGATGAAAATAAGACTCACAACCTCCTATATATACCTATTTATGCCTAGGATATCACCTAGGCCGACTTAGACACACCTATATAAGTCTTAGTCTGACCTAAACAACTAAATAACAATATACTAATGATAATATGATGCAGAGTCAGGAGGCTCAATCTCAATCCAATTGGCAACCTGCCTTCAAGAGGCATCTAGCAAGATTAAAATGATCATATAAAGTAATTCAATCAGTCTTCCAAGTTCAACAATCATCAGAAACACAATTTCCCAACTTGACCCTTCAACCCTAGTTTTTGTGCAAACCTAGTTTTAGGGCTTTTCACCAATATTTTCCAAAACACCTCTAACAAACTCAGGAATGATTAAGATACCCTTTTGCAAGTTATACAACATACAAGAAAACCAATATCAACTCTTTTGGACAAGTTCAAAGATCCAATACTCCTGCCATGGAAAAGGCTAGTGGATTAGCCCACTTTTACAAAGAAGATACCCTATAAACTCCACCAAACCTTATGAAACTTTGGGGCAGAAATGAAAATGCCCAAAAACTACTAAATCCACCACTAGTTTCCAGAGATGACTCTTCCAACATGGAAAACCATAAAACCCTTGATTTTAGGCCTTCAAAAGGAGGGTTTATTGTAAATCATACCTCCAGACCTTCCCAGACCCTGCCACCTATTCAAAAATTCATAATTATGCCTTAAAAATATTTAAACTTCATTACATAGGTTATTTCTTCTAAAAAACTCATAAACCATCCTTTAGTTTCTTACTCTCACAAGGAAAATCACCCAAATTCAACCTAGGGCAACACCTAAAACCCACAAACACACTTCCTTTGACCTCCACAGCGTTTGTAAACCTATATTAAAACAAATGGGGTCATTCCACTGAGTTACAATTTCTACAGTAGGTGGAATTCCCTAAAAACTCATTTTATTACTCTCAAACCACCAACTTGCACCAAAACAAAGCAGTTTCAGGAAAACAGAGATAACTCACTCCAAAATTAATGATTTTCAATCAAACCTAAAGCATTTGAAATTAGACTCAGTTCCCTAACATACCATTTCTACCTTCAACCAAGATCTAGAGTTGTACGGACTGTTCCAGCCAAGCAAAGTTTAGGAAATACCAAGAAAATGTGTAATTTCAAAAGCAAAACTAAGTTTTTTCATTCAAGATCTTCAAAAATGTGTTTACAATGATGGAATCAACTGAATATATCTCCAATAATCTCCTCTAATTCCTATAACCACCTAACCACCTTACTTTAAGAGGTTGTTAACCCTTTACATTGCTAATTATGCATTATTTACTAATGATTAACTTAAGATTTTCAACCTAGAATTCCTTCTAAAGACTCAAACCTACATTAAATGGCTCATCTGAACCTTATTACATCATGAGTGGTCTCATAGACCTCATTTAGTACAAAAATGACTCATACTATCACTAAATCCTAGACCAACCCTCATAGAATGCACTTTGCAATTACATGTTTTTAGGTGCTCCTGCACCATAATATGACTTAATAGAGAGTTAAGATAGCCACAAGCTGACTATTCATAACCAGATGTACACTAATATTAAGGGTGTAGCAGATTGAAGAAAGAAAGAAGAAAGAGGAGAATTTGGCCCAGTCCTTGAAAGAAAAATTTGAAGAATGCAACATAATTAATAATGGATTCATTCAGCTAGAGATTGAACTGCAACAATCTAGAAATAGTGAACAAGAGCTTGAGAGACAAGTAGTCATTCCTAGAAATGAGCTTACTACTGCAAATGAATTCAAGGAGAAGTTTAGGATAAGTTCTGCTAGGCTTGATGAGATAACTAAAGGACAAAAGGAGACAAATGATAAGTGAGGTCTTGGTTATGAGAAGGGTGAGAGTTCAGGATCTGAATAGAAGGACCCTGAAAAGAAGAACAAAGGTAGAAGACATCCAGTAAGGAAACCCAATGCTCAAAAATTGAATGGATGTTGCTTTGTTTGTAATAAATTTGGACATATGGCTTCTCAGTGTAGAAGAAAGATAAACTTTAGCACTCCATTTTCTGGTCAGTGTTTTAAATGCAAGAAGTTTGGTCATAAGTCATTAGAATGCAGAAGTATGTATGTCAGTGCAAGTACCATTAAATGTTAAACCTATGGAAGATTTGGACATGTTTCTAATCAATGCAGATCAAGAGGAAATCAATGGAAAGAATGGTATACATAGAAAAATTCGGTATGCTACAATTGTAACAAACTTGGGCACATTGCAAGGTTCTACGGGAGCATAAACATGAATAAAAGAGGTCTAGTTTATCAAGGGATAAATTCATAGAAAGATAACAAAGGAAAAGAAAAAGCATCGGTAGAAGAGATAAAAGATTAGATGAAGAAAATGTGGGTACAGAAAAGTGAATCAGATGAAGGCAGTAGGGCTATACCAGAAGCTCCCTTCGGTAATTCTTCTGGCAATTGACTTCAAGCCAACGGCCTAGGGGGACTTTCTCATGAAAATCCTTTGTCCCCCTATGTATAGTTGGCTCTGAGTCATAGGATATGATCAGCCATTGTGTTATTCATTGTCAAATGTATTAGCAATCATTTGTTGAGTTATGTAAGGTGTTAAGTAGGATTCTTCGCTTGTTGTCTGAGTTTTCAGAGTAATCAGAACTTTTGGGGCAACGCATTTAATGTGGAAGAAAGTTAAGTGTGTGGAGTTGTAAAAGGACATTTGAAACCCTCGCTTTTCACCATGCATTCAAGGAGAATAGTTGGAGATATTTTTCAGCAAAATTTTGAAGGAGTGAGAAGTCAATTTAGCGGTGAATTCTCTAGGTATTTCTGTTGATTGTCAATTTCATATCTATTTGGTGATCGATAGAACCCTACTCGATACGGAAAATGAAGAAAATCCAAGGATCAATAACTTTGGATGAATATAACAATTGGAAAATCAGGGATATAAGAAATTCATTATTTGTCATCGAATTGAAAAAGCCTTAAGGAGCGAAACATAGAAATATGGATATCTAGAATGAATTCCCTCATTTTTTCAATGCAGAGGTAGTTCGGTTTATCTTGAACAGATTGGATGGTGATACCCTCACTCTGGATAAACCCTATCAAATTTCTAGGGATGTCATAAAAAATATAACAAGTTTTTGTAAAGTTGGTGATGTTTCAAAAAAGAAATTGATTCAAAATGTTGAAGTCAAAGCCCTAACTGGAATAACAGGAGATCAGAGGGCTCTGATGATCACAATGATCAAAGATCCTTTAACAAGGTTATTACACATGAAATTTCATATAAAGTCTTCTTCAGAAACAAAGAAGGATCAACCTCGACAGGTGCAATGTATATCACTCACAAGATGATAATTGAAGATGAAGACTTTCACCTATGTGGTTTGATGAAGGATCAATTGTTAGAGAATGTACAATTGATGAAGGATATAGGCTACTCTTTTAGGTTTGGTACCCTAGCTACATGCATTATGATTTGTTTTCTGAATTGCTTGCCTCTGAATAACAATGTGGTATGGAAGGAGAATATGCTAGTTTGCAAGCAAATCTTTGAGAATTTCAATTCTTTTGAAAATGGTGAACAATTTTATGAAAATTCTTTAGAAATTTATTAGAAAGGTTTGGCGAAAGTGTTATTCCTCTTCTGGTAAGGTAGAGAAAAGGTAGAAGAGAGGAAGAGAATTGGTTGGTGTCACTCCTCTGGCACACAAGTCAACAAAATTTGAGGAAAAAGGAAAAATGGTTGTGGATATAGTGGATGAAGACTCTGAGGAGTATACACCTAGAGATGAACCAAAACTAGGTGAACCAGAAGTGATAATAGCATAAGATAGTGATGAAGAAAGTGCTTTGTTTAAAGAAAAGATATTGCAGATTATTTAGGATGAAGATGGAATGCAAAAGATAATTGATATATGGTTGAATGGACCATCTTATGAGTAGGATGTCATTGAGGACACCCTAGGAAGATAATTTGTTGATAACAACATTCAATTGTAGAGTCTGCAAAATGTACTTCTAGAAGAGTTGATTCAGTGTATCAAGGAGGCTATGGACTCTATGCCTCTAGACAGAAAAGAGGACAAAATAATTTCTCATCTGAAAATGTAGTTTAGACTATCTCTTGCTAAACTGAAGAAGAAAATGAATGTGTTGAGACAGTGCATTGACTTAGCTAATAAGATCTTCAATTACTGTATTAAGTGGCCTCATGTAGTTGGAAAATACAAGGACAAGTTGTAGGAAATTGAGAATGAGCTTGTCAGAATTGGATAGGACTATAGTATATTTTTGGACCAAGACGGAAAAGTCAAGAAGAAGATTCATGATCTACAAGTTGAGCATGAAAATTTTTACTCCGCCAGAAATACTCTTATGGATGCTTTATAGAAAGTGAAAGATCATACTGAATGCAGGTTGGAGCAAATGATTGAAATTCTAAAGAAAGGAGAAAAGTTGAATGATGCCATCACCATTCCTGAATCCCTTGTCTATATTATCAATAGGACATTAGAGAATAACAACTTTATTATAGCTATTGGGATTGCAATGGACTCTTGGAAGAAATTTCTTCCAGAAATGAAAGTTAAGTATAAAATAATCTTTTGATTTGTGCGACAGCTTTCCAAATTTTGATCAAACTCTCAATTTTGCAAAAAGAGGAGATTAGTAAAAATTTTGAAGGAGAGAAGTGCAGAAAAAGTAGTGGAAGCTTTGTCATTTATTTCAAAGGGGGAGAGAATGTAATGAAAAATGCCCCGACATCCTAAGGAGGAGTAGTAATTTTGGTTTTGATGGGTTTTTGAATTTTGACACTTAGTCATTTTTCAGTAAGTGTTGTCATTAGTGTCAAAGGGGGAGATTGTTGGAATATGCCTTTGAGAGATTGTTTTTGGCTTCTTGTGTTTTCATTGATGGCAACTGAAGTCAATAGTATGGTCCACAATGTTGAAGTTTCTCCTACGGGAAAGAGAAGTAAGAGACTGTAATCTATTAGAAGAAAGTATGAAGTACATGGTATCTGGTTGATAAGTTGATCTGGATACTTCACCGGATCACTATTTTGTGATGTGGATCCCCAGGGAAGCTTGTTTAGTATGCATTCTATCCTATTGGAAATTTATGTGGTGTTGCATTAGTCAGAGTATGAGTTAAAAGATCCAGAAGAATGATTTATTGTTTATTTTCTCACTCTGGCCGACCTATTGCATATGGTGTGTCACGAATGTATGAGGAGTATGCCTTTAACTATTTCTTATGTTTGGAATTTTGATTTGGGTCCCTACTATATTCTAGCCAACTTGTGAGGATACACATCAATTACAATTAGTGATTTGAGCTGACATGGACAAGAATTCTATATTTTGTTTTGAAGTCGACATATGATAAATTTCTTGTTAGCAGACATATAAAGGAGATCAGAAAATCATTTTTATATGATGATAGATGTAAGATGAAGTTGTAAGAAGGTGTGTGTGTGTGTGTGTGAAAAGGTATAGAAAAACTATATAAGCTAATATCAGAAGATTTGTTTGTACAACAAAAGGGTTTTTCTATGCAGAGCAGAGCAAAAGTTCGAACTTGATAAAAGATCTAGAATCTGATTGTGAGCTTAATTGGAACTGAATCCAAGCATTTGTAGATGTTATACTCTTAGTTCAAAAAATTTTTGTAATATCAAATATATTTTGTAAGGCAGTGAGCCTTCTCTTTTGAGCAGTGAGCTCTAGGTAGTGTGCTTAAATGCAAGTGCATTCCCTTTTGTCATACTTTTAACAGAGTATACTTTGTGGATTAATCTCCACCATGGTTTTTCCCCTAACAAGGTTTCCACGTAAAAATCTTGGTGTTATGGTGTTCTTTAATGTTTTTACATGTTACCTTTTGTTTATATGATGTGAATGCTATGAGGGTTTATTTATTGTTGTTGATAGTTTAAGATCTGATTTGAATATCAAATATTGTCGAACACTGATTCACCCCCCCTCTCAGTGTTCCTAGTGTCTAATAGATAGTGTATCCAAAACCACCAAACTTTGATCCCTGTTACTTATTTTTCATTTGGCCCATACAATGAATAAGTTAATCTTCAACAAATTCTCAATGTATCCACTCTTGGCATGAATTTTCGCATTATGTATAATATCCTTCATTGCATATTTGAGTTCAAAAATTCTTCCATGTTGTTCATGTGTCCTCTTGAGTACCTCACCTTCATCATTAATTTTATCAAGAACACCTAGTAGGTATTGGATTATCTCATCCTTCCATGCATCTTGATCTTTCATATTTGTTTCCTCAAAGAAGTTAGGCAGGGCCATACTTAGCGGCTGGCTAAAGTCACTTATTTCCTACATCAAAATGTTATGGAATCTTTCATGTGAACTCATGAGCTCTTGATATTCTTGAAGCCTAGTTTTTTTATTTCCTTTCTTTTCTTTGATGTGAGGATCCACTTCCTTCATTCTGTCATACAATCTATTGTGTTCTAACAAAGCTACATATGTTTTGTCATGAATGAGCTAGACCTTGTCATCATGCTTCAACATATCATCAAACCTCATGCAAACTAGCTTTGATTCCATTTTAAAAATGGTGGTTTTCAGCTTTTCCTTTAATTTTTTTTGTCCTTTTTGGGATTTCTCATATCTATGTTTCCAATAGGTAGTCTCAGACATCACCTCAACCACCCTTATTTCATGCTCAATCAGTGGTGAGTAAATCCCTTAAGACGAAGGTAGTCTATCTCTATAGTTGGTCACCTCCTACTTTAATCTCTCATTCTCTTCCACTAGTCCCTTATTATCTCTAACCAATTTTTGAATTTGACCCTTGGTAAACTTGCCCAAATTTACATTCAGGTCGGTAGTTTCCATAGGGATTACCTCCCCCACTCTTTTTACTAGAAGATGTATAAAGATATGATCATGATTACAAATAAGGGAAGGCCTTTTTCTTGGTTGGTAAAGTGCCCACATCTGTAAAGTAGTATTATCAGGGTTATACCTTGATCTAGTATATATCTTATCACCAGCCTCATTTTTTAATTGCAAGGTCTTGTTTTTCCTCTTCAGAAAGTTGTCAAACAAAATGGCTAACCTAATATCCCACCCTAGAAGAAGCATAACCCCAAATTTTTGCAATAGTTTTCTTCCTCTTTGACCATTCATATTCTTCATCTCTTCATTGATCTCATGTTGAAGCTTTTTTAAGGTGTCTTCTTCTTTCTCAGGGTTGATGTCTTTTAGCCTTTCCCTTCCTACTCTTCCTTTATACTCATAAATGAAAGCCTTGAATTTAGAAGTATGATCAAATGTGTCATCTGCAATTAATTCTTGACTGGAACGATGTCTCACATCATCAGATATCTTTTTAGAAGCTTCAAATGTGATTACATTCCTTTCCGGTGGCATTTCATAATAGGGAACAATAGGAATATTGATTTGGGTGGCCTCTTCCTCCTCCTCAATATCATCTTCAATTATGATTGGGGTGTCAGATGAGAATCTTACTTCTAGAGTAGGTTGTGGTGACAAATGGCCCAGTGATGCTACATTCTTAGCTTGTCTCCTAGAACCAATATTTCTTATCCTTTCAAAAGCTACGAGAGGTACATCCTTTATTAGTTCTTCTTCATGAAGAATTAATTGTTCAATTCTTTCTATAGGATCTTGAATCTCATGAAAGGCTTCTACATAGGATGGATTATTATTCATTCTCCAAGGCTCAACCATAACAATTCTATTGTAGGTATCCTTCCTCATTATCACTTGATTCTCCTCACAGTTCCTAATGACATCACCCACATGGAACTCGTGCTCATATCCTTTAAATCCTTGTAAAATCTTGGCATCATAAATGAAATTTTCAGGGTCAAATCTTTCTCTTTTGTTTCCTACAGGCAAGCCATAATAATCTAGCTTGTTTCCAACCAAGTCACACCACGTATCAGCTATAATAGTGATGTAGAATCAAGGGACCCAAACCCACTCAAACTTGCAAAAGAGCATCAAAACTCCACAAGACCTCTTCAAAGGTTATCAACCAACATACAATGACCAAAAGAATCAACTTTGTATAATTTCTAAGGCAGGTTCATTGAACTTCTCATATTCACCCCCATTTACACAAGCTTTCCTTGTAGTAGTGGAAGACAGGTTTTTGAAACTTTTGACAAAAATTCTCCAAGACACTCAGAAAATTGAATGTGGATTCAGACACCCATTTCAGGTTTACACAACATACCATAAAACAAAGTATAACTACTTTGGACTGAATGCCTCAAAAATGGACTTTTCACTATTTTAGGCCTCTAATTAGGCCACTTTTTCAAAGAGACCACCCTCTAATCTTCTCACCAAACCCAAAAAACCAAAAAATAGTCTTGAGTTAGGTTTAAAAACCACATATTTTCCAGGTCTCATGACCCTAAACGCTCAAACAAGCCTCCAATGCTAAAACCCTCCTTTTTCACCATTTCAACTAGGGCTTATTGATTTTCCCATGCCCAGACCTCTCACCAACCTGAAACAACTTAAATATTTCATTATTTTACTTTTATATGCTTAATACACCATTACGTTAGATTGCCCCCATGTTTAGCATACACTTCCTTTGTAAACCACCTTATTTTCACACTTTTCCAACCCTTTCCAATGGGTTTTTAACCTCTTTCTCACACCTAGCCTTCCTTAACCTCTTATATTATTTCAAAAAATTAAAATACACCTAAATACTTCAGGAATAAAAAAGTTCCAGCCCATCCTTCAACTAAATCTCAAAATCTCATACTCTAGCCATGTAAACTGGCACAAAATCTGTGTTTGTAATAGGGCTGCATGGAAATCTCTATCAAAACTCTGTTTCTAGACTTAACATTATTCCTAAACCTATTCCTAAACTACATAGGCTCATTCCTCCCAAATACAGCCCTTAGAGAAGGAGGAATGGACTTATTATTCCATTATGGTCTACAAAACTTAGTACCCTGTCTCAGACCAGTTTTCAAGTATCAATCTCTAAATCACTCAAATCATAATAAAACCCCTCAAGAATGGTTTGAAAATAATCCCAACACTATGCTACAAGAAATTCACAACATTTGAAAGCCAATACCTGCTGTACGGACCCATACACAAGCTGAAAGAGAGAAGAAAACACAAAAATTTACTAAAAACAGAGCTTTAGTTTGATTTCTTCCTTCAAGAATGATTCAACAACCCTTGCTTGAGCCTTCAAGAGGCTTTAAATACATTTTGTAACAAAAAACCAACTATGACATGCCTGTAACTAATCATTTAACCACCTAGACCCTTACAATGCTTAATTTTGCACTAATTTGACAATTTTTTACAAACATTACATCATTATGCAACTTTTGCATTCCTTTACACTAATTATCATTAAAGACCCATAATTACATGAATAATGGGCTCAAAAGCCTTATTTGACACTAAATAACTCAAATACCCTTAATATCTCAATGCCTTCCTTCAAATGATGAATCCTATAAAGGTGTGTATTGGGTGCTCTTGCACCATACACCCTAGCTTAAAAAATTCTTCCAAGTCTCTTGGAAGCCTTCACCTGGAACAAATCTTGACCTGCAACCTCTGATGCTCCTTACCTTTCCTTGTAGATGCTTCATCTTGACCTTTGGATTAGTCTTGTCCATGTTTAGCATTCCCTTGCTTGCATTAATTCCTTGGACTTGCACCGTCAAACTCAGACCTGCACTTACACACCTCAACCAACTACCCTCAAAATGCTCAACATATTTTTTCAAAAACTCACCATGCTCTTCACCTTTCATCTTAACTTTAGGCTTATATTTTATCAACAAAACTACCAACACAAGGAAGCAACATAAGACTCCCTTCATCCTCTACTTTCTAACTTATTTCTTCACAATCTTCCTTAGTTTTACCATGCTCAAAACAACCTATACAGTAGCATACATCTGCCACACAACCTCTAACCAATCCATTTCACTTTCTTTCTTCTCCATCACAATTGGAGAATTCTCAAATTGTTTTTCTCTATCCTTCACTAGGCTGCTCACTATCAACTCTTCCTTTCTAGGTTCTCTTGGAACTTCACTTATCCATTTTACTTGATCTTCTTCACCATTCAAGGTGACTACAACCCTCCTATCATTTTCACACTCTTCTACAAACTCATTCATTGTCAATTGCAATTCTTTGTGGCTCGCTGACCTTTCTTCTAACTTATCTTCTTCTTCATCCATGAAGTCTTCATGAGCATCTTCAAAGACATCTTATTCTTTTGTCATCCTCTTTGTATCTTCAAGTTCCTTTACCATTAGTTTGTGCATCAATATCACTACCTCATTTACCTCTATATCCTTTGATATACAATCCACTATGTCTGCAACCTTTGTCTTCTTTTCATTTGCATTTTCCTTTAAGGGACACTCCACTTCCCCAATCATGATCTTTTCATCTTTTTCAAGCCTTTCATGGCTTTCTCCAACCTTCTCACCTACCTTGTTTGTATCTCCTCTTTCTCTCTTAATATTCCTAGTCTTCAAGACCTCTCTATCATTATATCCTCCATCCTTTATATCAAAATATTGTTGTTACAACTCATCTCTACCATTATCAGTCTCTTGTGGCTTCTCTTTACTATGTCCATTTAGTGGACATTTATTTTTATCTTCATTGACCTCTCTAGGCTTCCCTTGCCTCTCCATTGATGACTGTCTTTCACTTTTATTCTTTTCTTTTTGAGTGATCTTTGTCCCAAGTGCTCTTTTGTCATAAATCATTGTACCAAACATTTTCTTTGCTACCTTTACCTCATTCTCTTGCATCTGCAAAAATTTTCTCCTGCCTTGTCTTCATCATCTTTCTATCCTTTTTTTGTGCTCTCAAGGTCTCTTCATCTTTGACCTTCACTTTCTTTGCCTCCTCTTGCTCCAAAAACTCTCTTTTTCCACACATACCTATCCTTCTTTGTGTCCCTTCATCCTGCAAACAACTCAAGGTGTACCTTTTCCCATCCTTTTCAATTGTATACACATTAAGTCTCCCATCATGAATAGAAAATCTATCAAATTGTCAAACCCTTCCTAGTATCATATGACAATCCCTTATAGGCATAATATCACATAGTAGAACATCTTTATAAGGACCAATTTGAAAATCTAAAAATGCTTGATCTCTAACCACAAAATGCTAACTATCATTTACCCAATATTCCTTGTAAGGTGATTCATGTTTTGGCCTTGTCAAATGTAATTTTTCAACCATTTCTTCTGAAACTACATTATCCAATGACCCTAAATCAATCAATACCTTACATACCTTACCTCTACATTTGCATGTGGTCTGGAAAAGAGCATTCCTCATTTTTTCTTCTTTCTCATCCAACCTTCTAATGGCAATAGTGTCTTGTATCTTCAAATGATTCTCCTCCAGTCTTCAAGAGATCTACTTCCTCACTTTGATACCACTTTCATGTAGAATCAAGGGACCCAAACCCACTCAAACTTGCAAAAGAGCATCAAAACTCCACAAAGACCTCTTCAGAGGTTATCAACCAACATACAATGACCAAAATAATCAACTTTGTACAATTACTAAGGTAGGTTCACTAAACTTCTCATATTCACCCCCATTTACACATGTACAATTACTAAGGTTCACTGAACTTCTCATATTCACCCCCATTTACACAAGCTTTCCTTGTAGTAGTGGAAAACAGGTTTTTGAAACTTTTGACCAAAATTCTCCAACACTCAGAAATATAAATGTGGATTCAGACACCCATTTCAAGTTTACACAACATACCATAAAACCAAGTATAACTACTTTGGACCGAATGCCTCAAAAATGGACTTTTCACTGTTTTAGGCCTCTAACTAGGCCACTTTTTCAAAGAGACCACCCTCTAATATTCTCACAAGACCCCTAAAACAAAAAAAATCTTGAGTTAGGTTTCAAAACCACATATTTTCTAGGTCTCATGACCCTAAACACTCAAACAAGCCTCTAATGCTAAAACCCTCCTTTTTCACCATTTCAACTAGGCTTATTGATTAACCCATGCCTAGACCTCTCACCAATCTAAAACCACTTAAATCCTTCATTATTTTACCTATATATGCTTAATACATCATTACATTAGACTTCCCCCATGTTTAGCATACACTTCCTTTGTAAACCACCTTATTTTTACACTTTTCCAACCCTTTCCAATGGATTTTCAACCTCTTTCTCACACTTTTCCTTCCTCAACCTCTTAGAATATTTCAACACATTAAAATACACCTAAATAATTTAGTAATAAACAAGTTCCAGCCCATCCTTCAACTAAATCTCAAAATCTCATACACTAGCCATGTAAAATGGCTCAAAATCTGTGTTTGTAACAGGGAAGCATGGAAATATCTCTCAAAAATATTTTTCAAGACTTAAAATTATTCCTAAACCTATTCCTAAACTACACAGGCTCATTCCTCCCAGATACAACCCTTATAGAAGGAGGAATGGCCTTATTATTCCATTATGGTCTACAAAACTTAATACCCTATCTCAGACTAGTTTTCAAGTATCAATCTCTAAATCACTCAAATCACAATAAAACCCCTCAAGAATGGATTGAAAATAAGCCCAAAACCATGCTACAATAAACTCACAACATTTGAAAGCCAATACCTATTGTACGAACCCGTACACAGGCTGAAAGAGAGAGGAAAACACAAAAATTTCACTAAAAATAGAGCTTTAGTTTGATTTCTTCCTTCAAGAATGATTTAACAACCCTTGCTCGAGCCTTCAAGAGGATTTAAATACATTTTTTAACCAAAAAAAAACTATGAAATTCTTGTAACTAATCATTCAACCACCTAGACCCTTACAATGCTTAATTTTGCACTAATTTGACAATTTTTGACAAACACTACATCAATACTCAACTTTTGAATTCCTTTGCACTAACTAACATTAAAGACCCCTAATTACATGAATAATGGGCTCAAAGGCCTTATTTCACACTAAATAACTCAAATAACCCTAATATCTCAATGCCTTCCTTCAAATGATGAATCCTATAAAGTAGAAGGAATAAATTTTTTCCTTCCATAGCTTTTTAGGTGCATGAAGGCTGAGTAAGACAGTTATCTTATGATCTCAAGGTATGCAATTCTATCTGGCACAGTATTAGGTAGTAAATATGGGGCTACCTCAAGTCTATACACTCTGATAATAGTACAATCTACAAATGCATACCAATCCCCACAATTGTGATTTATTTTTCCCTCGGAACCCTTCTCTTTTGGTCAGAGGAACCTTTGTATTTTTGGGGAAAAATCATAATCACATATGTGGCCAAGCAGCCTGTACAAGGGTTTGACAAAATATTCTTCAAAATAAAAGTAGTGGGATCTCCCACATCTATTTTCCCATAAGGATGTCCACATCTACACTGGCCTATAATTCCCATTGCTATCCAAATCTTTTATTCTCAATTATTCTCCCCATATTCCCATTACCTACACTTCATATAATATCATGTGCATAAGAAGTGAATATTGTTTGAAGTTGATAGCCTCGCTATTGTTCTTAATGGGATTAAGAGTAGTATTAATGACCTCAAATAAATATTTTGCGTAATCATAGGGCTTGGCATCTTGGCTTTGGATGTTTGTAGCCAGAACCATGGGGGCTATAGTCATGTTGGCAGGGGTATCAACTCCCAGTACTTGACTGGCTAAATAGTAGGTGTATTGATAATACTCTCTGAACAAATCTATAGGGAATGGGGGCCTTTCATCACTGGAAAACCTCCTAGGTTGATTTTTTGGACCTTTAGGCCTATGTTGAGGTAACTTCCACCTCTTCTAGCTTGTATCCATAATGTGGTATTCTTCCAGAAAATCTCTCATCTATAGTTGTGTTTTCAGTGAGGTGTCTAATTGAAAATCCGTACAAATGTAGCCTTGTGTTATAATTATGAATTGTGATATGTCATGAGAGTTAATTGCCCTTGTTTTTAGATTGTAGTTTTTAGCTAGTGCTCTAATCAGCTCTATGTTAACAAAGATATTAGGCATCAAAAGCTTCCCCAAATTCAAGTTCCTTGGGTTTGAAACTGGCCTATGTTTGTATTTCTTTCTATATTGATATATAAACAAGTCATAACCTCTATGCAGAGTCCACACATCTATTTTTTTGTGTTTGTTTTCCAATGTTTCACACGATGGGTTTAATTAAGCTATTCTTCTTGATTTTGGCCCAAACATGGGACATTGGTCTATCAAATCTTGGTTCAATGGCCTAGTCTCTATTTTTTTTCCTTTTCACCTTCAGTTTCTCAGGGGGTTTATCCATTTTAGACCCTACTTATATTGTACTTCAATCTAACTTCTGAAAAATACGTTTAGCTGAGCCAAGATCACTTACTTGAATGAATGCTATGATTTCTGAGTTGTTCGCCATCGTCCAACTTCATCCTCCAAATATCCAGCTACAATTCACAATAATTTTTTATTTCTTAGGGGTTATACTTATCAAAATTTGGCATGCTTAAGCTAGCTCTAGTTCATAAATGGCACTCACACCACCTTTCTAATCAACTTGCAACATTAATTGCAATGCTCTCTTCGATAACTTCATTAGTCATGTTAGTATGGTGAAACATTATTTCATATTTGTCGAAGAGACTTTAATTATGATGCCCATTTCTCTCCTTGATGTGTCCTTGATCATCCTCTTAAAATGTCTAAGAGACATTTAAATTTCTCTCTTCTATCCTACAAGGTCTCTTAAATAGCTGCATTTCAAGCTCTTCCCTTGTAGACCCCTACCATTAGAACATCGATGAGACTGGTGAATATCTCTCTCTGACAAGCCTGTGTCTCCTTGACATACCCATATTTCTTCCTTCGAAACTATTTATTTTAATGATCTTTATATGACTTTTATATGTCGAGGAGACCCATGGTAACCTTTCTCATATGTCCCTTGATTTCATTGATAGAGTGTGTTTGTACCTATGCCAGAATGTCGAGGAGACTTTTGATAATGTTTTCCTGATATTCCTTTGTCTCCTCAATATTTCATTGTTAAGATGTTGAAGAGACTTTGATCAATGTTTGTTCCATGTCTTTATGTCTCTTCGATATTTTATTCTCACTTGCTCCTCAAATGTCAAAGAGACTTCCTTATTTCTCTCCTCAATATACCAATGTCTCCTCGATGTTGTTGTTTGTCCACCCTATTCTAACCGATGATTTACTATTTATTTTATGATAATCTCTCGATGTCTGAGAGATGTTTTTCTATTTCCTAAGTGCGAAATACTCCATATGTTTATTTCTTTTCAATGAGACATGTTACATTTTTCTCTTCGACGCATCTAAGTCTCTTAGACATATCATTCTTCAGGCTAGCAGAGAGACATTTGAGGATATCTCCTAGACATATGGGGGTCTCATCTATATTTTCATCGACCTTTCATGCTCTTGTCAAGGAGACTATGGTGAGACTCTCTTTGATATGGCATTATCTTGGCAATATGCCTTGTGCTGTTGTGAGAACACTTCCGAGATGGAATTCATTTAAGTGTTGTGATCAAAAGGCCTTATTTAGTGGTTATGTAGGATGATTCACTAATGTCAACCACCATGAAATTAATGACAATGGAACATATGGTGAGTATGGGAAGATGGATGAAGATGGAAGTATGCAAAAAACCAAGGTGTATTTTTTAGCTCCAACACTTTTGATGCTCATAGGCTCAAACTCTTCCCTACCACTTTGTAAGATGAAACCCTAAGATGGTTCATGGGATTAGGAAAGGATGATGTTCCTACTTGGGACACTATGAAGAAATTATTCTTATAGAAGTATCAAGACTATTGTAGGGGACCTGATAGAAGGAAAGACGAAATTTTCATAATTTCACAAAAGTATAATGAGCCATTAGAATATTATGTGGAGATATTTTCAGTTTACTTTGAAGAAAAACCTAGAAAACAAGTTATCAGAAGAGTCCCTCAAGTTAGTCTTTTTTAAGGGAGTCAATGATGACTACATGGAAGCCTTGAACCTCATTGGACAAGGAGATGTTTCAAAAATACCCTTTTAAGAAATCTATAAGATTTGTAGGAATTCTTCTAGGACCTTTACTAAAAGGCTAATAGGAGATAGGACATCCACTATTGGTAAATCATCCACATGGGTTTCAAAGAGAGAATTAAGCAACCTATTTTCCAACATGAAGGAGGAAATCACTAGCCACTTAGTAACTCAGTTGGAAAATCTCCACATTAGGAAGAAGTAGGAGGAAGCTGAGGCTATGCTCACTGAATACTGTCCAAGCTATAGGCAAAGAAAAGAAAACTGCAAATGCAAGAGAGTGGCTAGTATCCAACAAGATAAAGTTGAGAAACTTGATTTTCAGCCAATTGAAGGAGATGATGGAAAACTCTTTTATATAGCACAAGGGAGGCCATGGAAACAATGACAAGGTATGCCACAAGACCCCCTCATCTTTAATTCATCCTTTCCTATTGGGAATCAGAACTTTTTCTACTTGGAACTCTTAGTCCTAGCTAGCAAACCAAAACCAGTAGAAAAACCTCAAAAATAGCCACAACCCTAGCAAAATTGGAACCAACAATAGCCAAATCCTTGGCCAGAACAAAATTTCCAAGGTTCCAATTATAATCCACAATGGTTAACAAAACAGAATCAATGGTAGCCTCAATGGAAAAAAGGTCAGTAGTGGCAGCAACAAAACATGAACTATCACCAACCTATGCTTCCACCTCCACCACAATAGCAAGCTATCATACCTACATTAAATCCTACATACTAGCCACCCAAGAAACCAAAAATACCTTCTCAACATGCACCTAACCCTAACACTAAGCCTATTCAATAGACTTATACTAACGAAGCTATGCAATGCCCCACTTATTGGGTGGAGGTGAGTGATGTCCACCTCAAATTAGGAAAACAACTTCCTGGACCTTCATCCCCTCAAATTACAGAGATGGGGGATGAGGAAACTATAGTTGAAGCTTCAAAAACCACACCTTTGGAACCTAAGTCAAATTAGGTACACCGAACTACTTCAAGTCCAAATCCACCTTTTCCTAAATGCCTAGCTATTCAAAAGCACCACACATAAACTAAGAAAAACATCTTAGGTCAATTAAAGGATGTGATCGTCAAGATTCCACTTATCCAAGCTATCAAAGACATCCCTATCTATACCAAAACTGCAAGGGATTTATGTTTTAAGAAACCAAGAAGGAAAGTGAAGGATCATCAGATGGTACATGTCTTGGGAAACCTTGCATATATCATGTTAGGGAACATTACTATCCCTAAGTATACAGGTCTTGGTAGTCCAAAAGTGTACATTAAGATTAATGGCACCCTCATCAAGAATACTTTGATTGAATTGGGGGTAGCAATCAATGTTATGACAAAAGAAACAATGTAATTACTTCAGTTAAACAACCTTAGACCTACACAAACTATTTTATAACTAGCTAATAGGTCAACAATAAAGCCTAAAGGAATCGTTGAAGATTTGGTTATTGCATTGGATTCTTGGGAATACCTACTAATGTTATAGTCTTACAACCAAAGGTTAATCTTGTAGACTACCCAATCATCCTAGGAAGAACCTAGTTAGCTACAACTGATGTATTTATAGGTTGCAGGTCAAGCAATATGATAATATCCAATGGGACAGTCACCAAGAAGTTGGTTCTTTATCCTTCAACCCAACCTTATGCTAACCTTGAACAAACTATTTGGCCCACTTTGGATGAATAAGATAACTATTCTCTATAGACATTGATGACCATAAAACGCAACCCTTTATTGGATGACTAGGATGAGGATGAGCTCATTTCCCACATAATCAAGAATGACTATGGTAGGATCCCAAAACAACAAGATTGCCTCATATTCCTACAAGACCCCTTCCAAAGTATTATGCCTACCAATTCCATAAAAGAAATATCTCAAATCTCCCATTCCTTACTACCTCAATAGTGTGTACCCATCATATCAAGTCTTGGCCTCTCATCTATCGAAGAATCATCCAAAGAATTGGAAGTCATACCAAGAAAAATGTTAAACATAAACAATGCCTTAATAGATGAGTAGTAGAATTCTCTACACACAGTGTTGTAGGAACACTCAACAACATGTGCATGGGATTACCATGTTATGAAAGGAATAGATCCTAATTTATGTATGCACAAGATTTATACCAATGATGGTTATAGACCTATTCAGCAGGCTCAAAGACGGATGAACCCTACCTTAAGGGAGATAGTGAAATATGAACTTCAAAAGCTCCTTGATGCAGGTTTTATCTATCGTATATCAAATAGTGAATGGGTCTCACCTTTGGTAATTGTTCTCAAGAAAGGTAGACAATGGATATTTTGTGTAGACTATGGGGAATTAAATACAACAACTAGGAAGGACTGCTTTCCTTTTCCCTTCATAGATCAAGTGCTTGACTCTCTAGCTGGGAAAAAGTACTTTTCATTTCTAGATGGTTTTAATGGTTACAACCAGATAAAATTTTCTCTAAAAGATTAGGACAAAACTAGATTCACCTTGCCTTGGGGGACTTATGCCTACTTTGTCCTACCTTCTGGCTTACACAATTCCCTAGCTACCTTTCAAAGGGTAGTACTCAACATCTTTTCTGACTATGCACATGACTCTATGGTAATATACATGGATGATTTCACCACCTATGGTGAGACTTATGAGGAAGCCTTCAATAATCTAGAAAAGGTACTGAAAAGATGTGAACAACACAACCTATCACTCAAAAATGAAAAGTGTTTTATGACGATGACACAAAGCATTGTATTAGGGAACTTTATATCCAGCGCAAGGATTCAGGTTAATCCGCACAAAATAGAAATTATATCTACATACCTATTCCACAAAAGCAAAGAGATATAAAAAGTTTCCTTGGTCATGCAGACTACTACAAAAGGTTTATTAAAGAATTTAGTAAAATTGTTGCACCACTATTTGTTTTTCTAAGTAAGGACATCGAATTTGAATGGACATCAGAGTGCCAACACTCATTTGATGAGCTAAAGAAATCCTTGACTCAAGCACCAATTATGAGAGAACCTAATTGGACTCTACCCTTTTATATACAAACAGATGCTTTAGATTTTTCTATTGGAGCAATTTTAGGTTAGAAAGAAGGTAATAATGAGTATGCAATTTACTACATCAACAAAAATATTCAAGGAGATGAGTTGAACTATATTGTTATAGAAAAGGAAATGCTTACAGTGGTGTATGATATAAATAAATTCAGGCACTATATTACTGGTTATTCAATTTTTTTCCATACAAACCATACAAAAATCGGATATTTGATGAACAAGATAATAGTTGGGGGTAGATTGGAAATATGGTTGCTTCTTCTACAAGAATTTGACATTACCATAGTGGACAAACCTAGTAAGGAAAATGTAGTGGAAAATTTTCTATCAAGATTGCCAACACAATCAAATAAAGGAGTGGTGGATGATTCATTTTCAGATGAACACTTATTTTCTCTAAATGTGCATATACCCTAGTATGTTGATATTGCCAATTATTTGGTAACAAGGTAGATTCCACTACACTTTTCTCCAAGGGAAAAGAGATAGTTGGTATATAAATGTTTCCCATACTCTTGGGTATTAGGATATCTGCTTTGCATTGGCCTTGACAATTTTATGAGAAGGTGCATAAGGGAAGATGAAATATTTAATATTATGAAAGCATGTCATGATGATCCATGTGGAGGTTGTAGACACTGAAATTTTGTCTAACCCTGAGACTTCAATTTCTTCATAATTCGTATTTTCATGGTCATGATTAAATAATGTTAATTATCTAATTATTCTCTAAAGTCCTTTATTTCTCTATTAATTAAACAAACTTAATTATTTAATTCATACATTCTAACATTTATTCTTCTATTAATTAAATAAACTTAATTATTTAGTTAATTCATATTATCTTTATTCTATCCTGATTAATTAAATACTCGTTCTTTATTTAATTACATCACTAATTAACTTTATTCTCTTTCTTAAATTAAATGAATTCTTATTTAATTTATCTTCATCGTATTTTTTATTATAATTAAATAAATACTTTAATTATCTAATTATTCATTTAACCTTTTCTTCAGTTAATTAAATAAATCTTATTTATTTAATTTAATCCTTAAATGTCGAATGTTGAATTAAATAATTATTTAATTCATAAATGTTGGAAAAACAAGGACAAACAACTGAGAGGGGGGGTGAATCAGTTGTCACATAATATTAAAACTTTTCAAACCTTTACTTAATCTTGGATCTAATGAATGAATAATAAACCATGAACAATCAACACATCAGAAACACAAAGAACACCAAGATTTTTACATGGAAACCCTGTTAGGGGAAAAACCATGGTGGATGTTAGTCCACAATATTATACCCTGTTAAAAGTATAATGAGAAAATAATGGGAATGCACTTGCATTCAAGCACACTGCCTAGAGCTCATTGCTCAAATACAAGAGGGCTCACTTCCCAACAATACAACAATATGAATTAGATCCACAAAGTATGAACTAAAAGAATAACTTCTACACAAGCCTGATTACAGTTCTAATTAAGCACAAAAAAACCTTCTTCACTCTTCGCTCAACCTTCTTCTCAGTCTGCTTTGCAATCCAATGATAGGAACACTATTCACACATCTGCACTTTCTCTGGCATAAATTAACTCTAATGCACACACTAAATTTTCTCAAAAAATCGCTCTTATATATCCACAACATGAGATTTCATCAACAACTTAGTCGACTGGAAAATATAAAGCATATTTTTTAAGTCGGCCAAATCACAAATAAATTTGTAATGTGAATCCACCAAGTTCAGCCACAACATAGTGGAGACCCAAATTAACAACTCCAATCACAAAAATATTTCAATTAATTCCACCTCAAAGATCCACAACATGCTACTACCATTATGTCAACCAAGAACATGAAAAACTAAACATATAGAGAAAAATCTTCGACCACGAACACATCGATCAATGTGGACATACCACAAAGATAAAGCATGATCTAGAAGCATCCAAAAACAACAAGAACTAATAGAGAAACATCCATAGCACCAAAAACATACAAACTTTATTTAGGAACACTAACATAACACACAGAAATACTGTTAGAACACAACTGTTCACTACATGATCAGATCTTCATGCGAACCTCTGAAACTTTTGGTGGATGAACTAGATATACTCAGTAGAAAACCCTTTAATCCACACCAATTGATCTTCAACATATAGAACAAGATACCTTCATGACCTTCATAGTTCCATAGAGAACTTGGAACACTTCTTTTAATAATTTTATCAATATCCTCAACATATACAACTTCTGATGTATTGAAGGCTAATAGTGTTGATATCAATGACAACCACATATCAGCAACACAACCACAACATCCAACAATAAAAGCCTATTTTTGACATATTCTTCTATATTTTGATAAATGTTTAAGTTATCTAAGTATTCATTTCTACTTGACTCGAGATCTATTTAAATCAATCAGTTATCTCCTGATTTAATGTATGAGTGACTTTTGCAAATAAAATCTCTATCACAACTAGTCAGTTATCTAGTTCTAACTCATATGCATGTACATACATATTAATTAAATATATTTATTTAATTAATTAAATTTTGTGTGTGCATTCGAACAAAACGTTGCTTTTAATCTATCTTTATCTTTGTCATGCAAACATTATTCTTCTATTTTCGAATACCAAACTTGAAGATTAAATCATTATTTAATCTTTATCTCTATCTTCTAGGTTTTATCACTCATGTTAGTACTAATAGTTATCATAATGCATGTCAAATATTTTGATCTCAATCATTCGTTTATCTTTTGATCATGGCCTGTCATTCGAATGATCAATTTTTTATAAATTGATTTGTCTCTCATCATTTCAATCTCTCTTGAAATCTTATGACTTTTGGAAGCATATATATTATCTGAATCTTTGATGTTTTGCTAAATCACTATCACAGGCTATACTTACACAGAGAAATTTGAGGGAAATTATACTACAAATGGCGAAATGGAGAAGGGAAATTGAGGTCATACATGGAACTACGTAGATATTGGGTGAGATTGTTTAGTTTATTTATGTTTTAGCTTTCCTCTGTTCTTTGTTGTTTAGCTTAGATCGCATTAGAGCTTGATTACATTGTTGTGTTCTTTTAACCTTTCATTGTTCTCATGATGTTATCAAGGTCATTTTGTAGCAAAGAGAACAACCTTTAAGATCCTCACAACTGGCTATTATTGGAAAACTTTGCACAAAGATGTTAAATACACAAGGAGTTGTGATAGGTGCCAAAGGATGGGAAGACCAAAAAAAAGTGATGAAATTCCATTACAGCCTCAGTTAACATTAGCTCCTTTTGAAAAATGGGGTTTAGACTTTATTGGACCAATCTCACCTACTTCCAACAACAAGGAATATATTCTTGTTTGCATTGATTACTTGACTAAGTGGGTAGAAGTAAAGGCCTTACAGTTTTCCAGAGATGGCAATGTGGCTAAATTCTTGTGTGAAGATATATTTAATAAGTATGGAGTACCTAGAGAAATAGTCATTGATCAAGGTCCACAGTTTACTTTTGACCTTATTACTAAACTAATTGAAGAATACCAAATTAGACATAAGAATTCAACACCTTACCATCTTCAAGCTAATGGTCAAGTGGAAGTCACTAATAGAGAAATTTAAAGTATTCTCACCAAGATAGTACAACTACATAGGAAATATTGGGTTGCAAGGTTACCAGAAGTAGTATGGGCATATAGAACAATCTAGAAAACCACTACTATTTTTACACCTTATGAGTTAGTACATGGTAAGATAGTAGTCCTTCCTATTGAGTTTGAATATAAAACACTTAGGACAATAGTAGAACTAGAAATTGACTTAATAGAGGCTCAAAAGGAAAGGTTGCATACTTTAAATGGATTAGATGAAATAAGGATTGAAGCAATCCATCACACTGAGGTAGTACAACAATAAAGGATGAAGTGGCATGATCAATATATTAAAACAAAGGAGTTCACTATAGGGGACTAGGAACTATTATATGATTCAAGGTATAAAGACTTCAAGGGAAGTTATAATCAAGGTGGTTGGGACCCTATGAAATCAATCAAGTTTATCCTAATGGAGAAGTCAAATTGCATACAATAGATGCGGTCAGGTTTTCACTTCTTGTAAATGGCCACATATTGAAACTATATAGAAAGTCATTATAGAAATATGATTTCATATTCTCCCTATTTCAACAATATGGTGCTCACAATGAACCAAATATAGAATCTAACACACAAAGTGATATTTCAGTAGAAAATGACATGCCAAGCACTTTTGGTGACCTAGAGATTGAGCTACACAACTCAATCCCTAAGATCACTTTGGATTAATTTCCCATTTTATCTCACAAGCACACACTGCACGTTATAATGATGTTAAAAATATCTTCAAAGGGACCTATTTTTAAACATTCACAGAGGGTCCTGATGTTGTAGGAACTATAGCTTAATAGTTGTCAACATTTAGAATGGGCCCTGACACCACAGGTACTCATAGTGTTGTCTAACAGCAGAAGAGGAAAATTCAAATAAATTGGTGCCATATTCACTACAAGCTCACACACATTCATTTCAAAATACCCACATGTAATATCAATCCTTTCACAATAAGTACTCGTAGCATGATTCTTTTACCACTAATTCACATTTCAACTATTTGAGTTGTCACCTCGCCAACTCATATTTCTAATAATTGTCCCATTAATTGCATCCACCACCCCACAATTTATTCACTTGAAATTATTTTCCATCACATCAACTCAAAAATTAGATACATTTTTTTCAATTTACACACACAACACATAGTTATCTCTTTCGACCGATACTTCAAGTACACTATCATGATTAATATAGTCTTCTTTAAACTTTCATTATGTCTTTCATATTAATTCATGCATGCAAACTATTCATATTATAATTTCCATTATTACATATTTTCACCACCTCCAAATAACAAACATGAAGTGAGATCACTTTAGCAATTAAGTTTGGGGGAGGGTACAACTCAGTCTTTTCGTCAGTCTTTTTGAAATCTACCACTTATATGAAATTCAATAGATAAAAACGACATGCAAAACCCTCCTAATTATATCTCATTTTTGCTACCATTTCCAAATTGCTATATTTCAAACCCTGATAATTTGAGCATACTCAAACTTAGAACTTGTTCATGAGCTTAAATTAAGCTGGTACTGAGAAGGGAAAGTTACAGTAATCCAAAGTTGAATTAAATACATTGAGCAAAGAAAGTAATCTAGAATGGGAGGCGATGTCATCAGAAGGGAGCCAACAACTCATAAGCAAATTCTGGAGGATGTAATGGTTCTACCCATTTTTACCATGGTTGGCTAGCTTGACTATTTTTTAAAATTAATAGAATTTAGTAATGATATGACAAGAAGGTTTGCAGCTACTCTTGAATATGATGAAGCTATGGTGAAGGCACTATTAGTACATGCATCCAAGACTATTATTGCACAATTCACTGGGTTACCAAGAATTGGGGTAGAATTTACAGCACAAGCCGACATAGTTGCAGCCATGGAAGAATTTTGTATACAAGGAGAGGAATTAGACTCTTCATCACAAGGTAAAAAGAAACTCTCTCTCCCCTGATTATGGGAAAATTTTGCTTCTAACATTGTTAGATATATCACCTGTGATGGTTAGTAGAACCTTTTGTATATAGTTCATTTTAAATTACTCGATCACCTTAGGCATAATAAGTTAGTGAATGTACCAAAATTTCTTTATAATTTTTTGAAATGGATGACATCAGAATACCAAAGAAAACAAAGTGATACTTCTCTATCTCATCACTATTTAATTTCTTTTCTAATAAAGAGAAGTTTAAGGATTCAGTACCCACAAGTGAATTGGAAGGATTTTAAGGAGTGTACAGGTATTAATAGTTTTCTCGATGCACCTATGGTACCTAAGAATGTAGAACCCCAAAATGAGCATGTAGAAGAAATCCCTCATGTCTCAGCTGTGGCTTCACCTACCCATAACCAAGGTGAGCATGAGGAACCTAATGAACCAAAGTCTAGGTCACCTATAATTGAGGAAATACCATCTTCTTCAAGATCACAAAGATTCAAAAGTAGGAGAAGCAATGCATCCACCTCTTCTACACCCTCTAAACCAAAAGAAAGGAAGGATAATCAAAAGAAAAAGAGTGATACTCAAAGGAAGAGAGAGGATGTTCCAAAGAAGAAGGGTGTTAACAAGGAAAGGAAGAAAGTTGAGAAAGAGTTACTCACACCTAGACACTTAGAAAAATTGAAGAAATAAGGTGTCATGAGGGAAAATATAGACATCAGGAAGATGTCATGATTGTAGAAAATGACTTTGAAGCAAAGGGAGATATCCACGGTAATAAAAGTGCACCTATAAAAATGAAAAGATATGTGATAACTACCTCTGAGTCAAAACCAGATGATATCTTTACTACTAAGAAAACATAGAAAAAAACTCGAGATAGTCCCATTCATGGAGACTATGAAGAGGGAGGTAATGAACAGTTCATGGATATAGGGGAAATGTACATAGAAGAAAGAGATGTGAGGAAAGATCTCCAAGAGGCCTTGGATAGGGTTAAAAACTTAGAGGAATTGGTACAAAGCTATAAACAAAAGAACAAGGATAGAGAAACAAAAATGTAGGAAATGGAGGATAAATTACAAATGTATGGCCACAACACTAAGCTTGATTAATTGGCACAGTTTGTTGTCACTAAGCCAAGGGATAGAGAACTGGAAATTCTAGATGAGAAACCTTCTCCTATCAAAACTCCTAACTACCATACAACCTTGTCACTTGGCCATCAATTATGGAAAGTCACTATTGAGTTTACATGGGAAAAGGAAAAATAGAAGAAGGAAAAATAAATCATGATTAAAGAACATGCAAAGGAACTAGAAAAGAGAGACATGGAGTTGAGAAAATCAACAGTCAGGTTAGAGGAAGTAGCAGACAAAGTTGCATAGATCATCAAATGTAGACCACCACCAAGGACATATGCATTATTTTTATAGGAAAGATTTCTAATTTTTTCAATTTAGCAGATTAATTAGTAAACAATCAATTGGTATGAGTAGAAAATTTGAGTTTCTTAATGCTTTTGTTGATTCCACACCTGAGGATCAAGATCAGCTATGTGAATATTATTTACACAAATATGTAGTTCTAGATGAGACATAATGGAATCCTCTAATGTTTGTAGGGGATCTTCAGGTAAGATCACTTGCATCCTACTATAAAAATGAACAACTCATGGGTGAAATAATGGAGGAATATGAAGAAAAGGAGAAATCAATTGCTCTCCCTATAAGGTAGGAAGCTAAATTTTTTGATGTAATCATTGATGAATGGATAAAGCTCATTGATCATTACAGTGTGGGTAAGAAAATCATGAAGCTCAAGAAGGCAGATTATGAAAGAATGCAAAAACTAGTAGTGGGTCTTGGACAACAATGCTATGGTTACATGCAAAGAAGATGGAACAACCTAACTCTTGAATTACAAAAGAAGGAATCTAACTCAATGCATAATTTCACAACCATGCTTCAAAGGGTACAAAGGTACATGATGATTGGTATTGATGAAGGAATCTACTAGGTGCCAATTACATTTCACCCACCTATGTTTCTCTATCCAATTCCACACTAGACTGGGGAAAAGGGTGAGGAATGTGAGAGATTTGGGCATATCAAAATGAGTCAACTTTCAGAGTATAGAGGTTTTTATTTGAAACAAATCCAGGGAGTTAATGTTGTTATGGACTTGAGGTAGATTACCTTGCAATACAATCAGTACCCCTAGTGTTTTTCTTGGGGATAAGCAAAAGACTAGTTGGGGGGAGTGATGGGTCTAGATATTAGCTTATTTTTTGTTACTTTCATACATACTTTGAGACACTTTTAGATATACTTTCTTGACAATACTTCCATATTATACTATCTTTTCATACTTCTTATGCATACTTTGACCTAAAATATAATAATGGAAATATGGTTATGACATAATAGTATTGCATGGTTTATATGTAGATATGTATGAAATGTGAATGAAATTATATGCTTTAATTGTGATAGTTAGTCTTGTGTACATGTTTTGTGAATTAACCTTTTTGCAGCCAAAGAGGAACAATAGCACATAGCAGTTGCAGGAGGAACCCATGGTAAAAGGAAGACTGGAATAGCCAAATAGGGGAGTTCCAGATTAAGGTGTATGCGATGATTACTAATTAAACGCACTTGATGGAGGTTAAATGTGCATCATTATGAAAAACTAATAAGCACTGGAAAAGGAATCCTTTATTGATAGGATTTTGACAAATGTTTGTGTGTTTACATGCAATTTTTTTTTATAGATTTTTAGTCTTATTAGGATTCTTTTTTCTTTTAGTTATGGTTTGAACAATTCAGTCTTAACTATACACTCTGATATCTAGGAGTGGAAATTTAATGATTGCAGTTAGTTGTTGCTTTGAATAAGATTCCCTCAAGCTTGTATATAGCTGATAGTTGAATCCGTAGAATAGTTAGTTGGTTTTTTAGTCTTTTCATTATTAGTTATTTTTCAGTTTCAAGACATAATGGATATTCATAATGATTAAATACAATATGTGAGAAGATCTTGTGTAAATATTTCATGATACATAATGAATGAAGATAATTTCACAGGATGTGTAGAATCTATTAGTTAAATTTGGTTTTCCTTTAAGTGAGAATAGCCACTTGAACAAGCCACTCAAGGTAATTGTTATTTACTTAATTTTCTAGTTATTTATTTTTGATTAATGGTTGTTTCTTGTTCATCATTACTTCATGAGCTTTATGCAAGTTAAACTAGAACCTCACACTTTTCTTATTGTTAATTAATGTTCATGAACATGCATGTAATGGTTAACTAGTAGTAATTCAGAGGTTAATTTAGCTGAGTCATTAGTTTTTATCAGTTTTGAGTTAACACAATAAAGTTTTATTAGCAACAATTTAGCTATAGTCTAACATGTAGGCACCCATAGCCACTAGTTTTGGTTTATGTCTTTTACTATTTTATAATTTTGTAAATTTCCAACAAGTAGAATAACTTGAATAAAATAACTTAGGTAGTTTTGAGTCTCTCAAAGCATATATATTGCTACACCATCATAAGTTTACAAACCTTGGGTTGGTATTTTAATGTAGTCTTGGCAATGTTGAGTGAATTATTCAGTCAGATGAACCTCCAAATTATGTAGATTCTACCATGTTTACTTACAATATATTAGTTTAGACTCTACAATCAAGTCATGACATCGAGAGGTGTGTGTGTCTTCACCACATGATACAAGACCACATCAATAATGGGAAAATTTGGCTCAATGGTAAGAATTAGAAATCAAATAAATCTACATTGAAGCTTAATAGCCAGCTACAGATCTACACAAATCCATTTTCATCTCATTTCACCAACCTTGTCACTCCTAATCTAACCCCATTCAAGTATGTGAATGTAGTCTCATTAACTCATATTCCTCCTTTAAATAATGTGAATGCAATTCTTGATATTACATTCACCTCATGTGACCTACCTTTGAAAAAGGAGCCCTCTCCACTGTATATTCCCACTCGTGTCAATGATAATGTTGTCATATGTGTTATGGTTGACCCCACAAACTAAGTGAATGTTATCATGGAAGAGACTCTCTTTACAAATAATTTACATAAGGAGAAGTACAAGGAATCACAAACTACACTTCACACACATGATGGGTTGTTTGTTGTGCCTATTGGCTCTATTTCTCTATTGGTCCTCATAGGACCTAAAGTCTTGGAAGTCCCATTTGTAGTGATTCCTCAATCAGATCTATTTAGAGTGAGACTAGGAATTCTATGGCTTGTCTCCATGAATGCAGTTGCCTTGATTGTCTATAAATTTTTGAAGTTTCCCCATTAGGGTACTATGCATATTATCTAGGATATTGGGTATAAACTATTATAACATGAAATTGTACCATGTTGATCACGAAGCTCGACATTCCAATGACAATGTAAATGACCTCAAGGTGTGAGAATTTTGTACATATGAGATTGAATTTCTAGAGAAGGTTAGCTTCCTTTTTCAATCCAAGTGCAATGTGCTGGTCCAACTCAACACATGAAAACCTACCACTAACCTACTTTACCAGCTCACAGGGGAAAAGGGGAGAAGGAATGCATGAAAGGGAAAATGGAGGTGGTACACCAAGATGGAAAGGTTGTTTCTTCTTGACCAAAATTGCACAGTACATCATTGAAGAGGCGCAAGGGGCCTTTCACAACTCTTTATTTGGTCAAATTTTAGAGGCATACAAGGAGGTTAGGGTTTGAAAAGGCAGTGGAAGGAAAGAGGGTTTTAGAACCAACAAATGTAAACAATTTAACAAAAAATACAAACAAACACTCAAATATGAAAGGTAATAAACTTACTAAAACAAAAGGAGCTATGCAGAGGAAAACTTGATCCATTATATTAATGTAGAGGAAAAAAATCTAATCTTTACAATGGCAGAGTGTAAAATACATGTCTGTAAAAGAAAAACCCCAAAGGAGATAGAGGAAGAAGCACCAAAAAATATACAAGTCTTTCCTTTATAGTTTGAGCATAACTAAGATTAATATTAACCAAACCCTAACCCAACTAGGGTTAGTAGATTTGATAAAAGAAGCATGAGATCTATCCAAAAAAAATTGTGCCCAAAAAAAGCATGGTCACCATACCTGTTGTGAAAACCATACTAAGAAGGGTCGAGAGAGGACAAGGTTTGCATGCCATCCACCCTGCCATGAATATTTTCCTAGAAAATCCATCCAAAATCCTCCATGAAATCCATGATTTGGGTATGAAAATGGTCAGAAGGGACACCCATCAGCAATGAATAAGCATGGCGCCTGCAAAATCACTTGGAGAAGTCATGGAATGCATTAAATGTTTTCCTCAAAGCCTAAAAAATATGCCTGGTAGCTGAAGAGTTGGTTGCACATTAATGGTGTCACCCAAAAAACATGTCAAAACATAGGAAGTTTAGGGTGTCAGGCCTGAAAGGAAGTCTTTACAAGCATGAATCAAATGGTCCAGACCCCTCAAAAAGCATCACCAAAATTTTGAAGGGAGAAGCATCAAGGTCTCACCAATATCCATCATTCCCTCTAATGAAGATATCTTTCCTTCCATCAAAATGTTGAAGGAACCACATTTCAGCTCACTCCAATATTAAGCATTCTCTTCGACAAGGAGCCTTTGGAGATCATCCTCGAGCCATCAAAGATCAAGTGTCAAGCCTGTAGCTTACCATGTTCCAAAGGAAGAAGAGAGGAGGAAACCACAACCACCAAAAAGAACATTCATTAAACATTGGGGATCAAGGATATGACTCACCTCTTACCAAAGAAATGTAAGAGGTAAAGGAGAAGGTCAAAGGCTAACATGTGAAAACTTGACACTTAGCTGAATTTTAGAATCAAGGCATTTGTGAGAAGAAAAATGGAAGGAGAAGTTTGAAGAAGATGAGACTTCGGAGGATGGACCTCGAGCCATCAGAGGTCAAAAGTTGGAAGGAAGGCTTACACCTTGTGAAATGAAAATGGCAAGAGGGAAGAGGGAAGACCCACCCCCCGAAGTAAGGCTTAAGGCTTACCATTAGAGATCAGTAAGGGGTAAAGGATAAGGGCGAAGGCCAAAACCCAAAACACTTAGAAGAAAATATGGAAGTAAGGTAAGAAGGAGAAAGAGTGATGGAGAAATCATGAAGGTAAGCAAGTAAGAGACAGCTTGAAACCTCAAAAACCTAGGACTTAGCCAATTTTAGGAATCTCCAAGGAAAAAGCATGCAAGATGGCCCATGTAGGATCTCTCAAATCAATTATCAATGATGTGTTATCTAAGAGTGGCATTAAATCTCAACATAAACCATTAGTATTTCATGTGGACTTCTCCCTCAATCACTTTTAGCTCACCTCGCCCCTAGAGGGGATCTTTTATATAGAGCTTATTTCAGGTTCAAGACTAGGGGCTTGGTGTCAAAAGGTGGTTTTCCTCCATCTAGTCAAGCATTTTATTTGAATGCTTCCTTACATGCACAAAAAAAATCTTCATGCTTAGCTCCTCCAAAGGGGAAGGACAAGCATATTGGAATCAAGGAACACTAAGAGGGGGGCTGAATTAGTGTTTTGAAAAATTTAACTTTATTAACTTGATCTTTAAACCACTTATAGCATTCATCCAAAAGAAAAATGCAAGAACACAAGGAAATTAACCACAACACCATAACACAAGTATTTTTACATGGAAACCCTATTATGGGAAAAACCACGGTGGAGATTAATCCACAATATGAGTATACTCAAAATAAGTGTTTACAAACGGGGAATGCACATGAATTCAGGCACACTGCCTAGAGCTCACTGCTCAAATACAAAAGGCTTAAGACCCAAAGGAAGACATGTTGTCTTACAGTCACAGTTCGAAGACAAATAGAGTGGATGAACTATGAGATAGCATCTGCTAATGCCTGATTATAGTTCTAGTTAAGCACATTGACAACATTCTTCACATTCTGTCTAATTCTTCTCTTGAAACTATGTTTGCTTTAATTTGATCACCAATCTTTTTTCTGTGCGAGTGAAACTGAGCACAATCGATCCATATTTCTTTTGAATTTTGCATCATATCACATCACACATCAAAATGATATGAATAATCAATTATATATCCATAACTAGAGATTGCATAAACTGTATGTCAGCTTTAACAAAATATGAAACATGTACAAACTGTCAGCTCAATCCATAAACAATTATCAATGTGAACAAGAAAATTTCATCCAAAACATAGTGAGGACCCAAAACAACATGTCCCAAACACAAAACACCTTAAAAAATTATGCCTCAAAGAACAACAACATGTTGCACTCACCTAGTCGGCCTTTCTGCACTGTTAGACTAAAAAATAATGAATCGGATCTTCTAACTTGCACACCAATAAATATGAGGCTCTATGATTCAAGGATAAGATAGTTCATACATCAAAATAACTTCTCTAAAATCCACAACACAAAATGATAATAGGAAATTACATATGAGTCAATGTACACAACTCTATTGGATGCCCTATTTTAGCTTTGGCAGTTAACACATATCTTCAATCTGAATTTTGGTTCGAGCAAATACTGAAGTGCGGATAGGATTACTAACTAGGGTTTCCATCAATGAAAACACTAGATTACTTGTGTAGTGTCTCTTTCCAACAATCTCCCCCTTTGGCATTGATGGCAACACTTAGCAAAAAATGACTAAGTGTCAGAATCACTACCAACATGAGTACACTACAATCCTCAAAACTTCCAAAAAAAATAATAATAATCACAACTCCTCCTAAGATGAATATGACATTTTTCACTACCCCACACTCCCCTTTGACATCAGTGACAAAGACAGAAATTTGCATACCAAAAATGATACAAAATTGCTATGAACAAACTGTATATGTACAAACATGCCTTTCTAACTTACATGGATTTGAATATATTTGCAAAATTTTTCTTCAACAGGCTTAAACTAGTGTCCCAACCCTTTGTGAGACACTCCAAAATAGTCATGTGACCATAGAATAGGTAGGATTGCATCTCTCTTGACTCAAGATTTTTCAGATCACTGACAGCCATAGCATCCTATGCTTCCTTCAATGCAGTAAGTATTGTCTCCATTTTAGGACCAATTATTCCTCTAAGCTCACATACCCTTTCAACAATTATTTCTTTTTCAAGCTTCAAAATTTTAATTTTGTTAAGTAGGAATATGACTTGACCTTCTTGGTTACCAACAAAAATGGTTAGAGGATCAAAGGCTTGAGAAATATATGTTAACTATTTCTCATATTCCTTAATTTTCTTCTTAGTGACCTTAGTGAACTTTGACAAAGATAAGCATGACTCCTAGATATTTCCACCCTAAGATAATGCACCTTGAATGTTCTTTTCACAAGTAGCTAATAACACTTTATCATTAGGAATCATACACTTCAATCTACTAAACTTGTTTGCATCAAATTCTTTCTAGACCTTATTCTTAGCTGACTTTTCAAGAGACTCAAAGTGAGTACTTACAGAGTTGATAAGTTGCTTCAGCTGATCGGATGGAGAATTAGATGAGTCCTTGACATGTGTGGGAATTATCTTCTCCAAGATACCAGATGCAAGACTTAGCAGCTTACTGTCCTCAAAGTGAGATTTCAATATCTCATCCCTTTCGTTTGCCTAAGCAAATGATGCTACCTTCATCTTCTGAATAGGAGATAGAGTGGCCAAGTTAATAGGACCTTCAACCAATTCAGGGTCAAACTCCTCCTGTTGTTCTTCTAAAAACTTCTTTATTACCTTTGCAATGTCTCTTGCTTCCATATCAACCTCCTTTTCCTCAATCTTCTTTTCTTCAACCATAGATTCTTGCTTGGATTTGGGAATCTCTACTTCTTCAACTTTAGTAGCTTCAGTCTCCATGGGAATTTCAATATCTTGCATATCTAGAGGATTTTTAGTGTCCTCAATTGTGTCTTCTTTCAATTCTTCAATTTCTAGACCAGATGGAACATCATCATCATGAGTTTCTTCATAAACAACGTTATACATGTTCTTCAACAAAACTTCCTTAAGAATTTTCTTAGTGTCTTTTTCCACTTCCTTAGTCTGTAAAATCATAAGCTTATTCACCCTTGTTTTTCTCTTAAAATCACTTTTAGCATCATTGAGTATTTTCTTCATTTCTTCTATTAACATTACTGGACATAGATCAGCAAGTATGCATTCTATCATCCGTTCATCTTCAGCTCTTGCATTTACTCTCCTCATTTCTAAGACTCCATATAACCCTTTAGGTAGCTCTGGCATTATTTCAATGAGTCATATTGAATATTCAAATATTTTATTGTGGCTTCTTCAAGATTTCTCTAACCAACACTATCAAAAGTGTCACATCATTCAGAAAGTGGTTTAAGATTACCATCCTTAATTAAATTTTTTTCCACTTCCTCTACAAACATACCTAATCTATCAGTTTTCACCTTTTTCTTTGCTTTCTCTTCACTAAGGGGCTTGTCCTTAGAGAATTTTGATGCCTTTGTGCCTTTGTTCCCTTATGCTTGATTTCTCTTACTTCTTCATCTGGTTTAGTTTCTTCATTTTCTTCAATAGCAACATAGAATCTTGTGCTTTTATCCTTCTTCCTATTTCCTTCTCTTCCGGATATCTTGACTTGAGCTTTTACTGGGCTTGATTTCTTTGTAGTATTGGATGAGAGTGCAAAGCTCCTTGTAGATCTAGATCTGGCAAAGGATGTTGTTGGACTAGCTGACTCAGTTCTATTAGGTTCTCCTTCTTCAACTTGTTATCTTTTCTTCCTAGCTTCCCTCACTGCTTTCATTGATATGTCGATGCTTTCTACAAAAGCTTCAACTTCCTTTCTCATCTTCCATACTATCATAGGCTTCTTTATTTTTGTATGCACTTGCATATTTTTCTCTCCAAAGGTACCAAACCTTTCTTCTATCGGATCCTGAGGTTTACTCAATAAGTGTTGGGCATACAACTCCAAAATGTGTTCTTCAACCTCATATCCCATAGGCATTATCTAGACTGTTCTAGGTTTTCTTGCTTCCATCAAACACTGATCAATGTCAACCATGAAGCAAATAGTGTTCTTATATTTTTCCATAACTATTCCCAAAACATTTGTAGATCATCAATGCAACCATTGCAATTTACCACATCCCGGTACCAACTACCTGTGGGGGGTTAAAACATTTTCTTGAGAGCTCCCCCTAGGCCAAAGGCCTTAAACTAATTCCTGGAGGAATTTCTAGGACCAGATTCTAGTGTGGACTCATTTCCTACATCAGAAGCACTCTTCTTCACCCTTGTCTTCTTCATTTGATTCTTGATCTTGTTCGCAGTAACTTTTCCTTTTCCCTTATCATCATTCTACATATTTTTCTCTTTGTTTTCCGAACCCTTCTTGCTTCTACAGAATCTTGCAATGTGACTAGATTCATTAAAATTATATCACACAAAATTTATTTGTCTAGACTAGCTATTCCATTGATTTTCTCTTGATCTGCATTGGTTAGCAATATGGCCAAATCTATTGCAGGCATAACATCTAACATTTATACTGAAAAAGTTGTTTGTCATATTTCTACATTCAATTGACTTATGACCATGCTTATTGCAATTGGAAAACTGACCAGAGAATGATGGACCACTTGAATTCATTTTGCTTCTACATTGAGCAACCATATGACCAAATTTATTGCAAACAAAACAATATCCATTGACCTTTTGAGCATTAGGTTGTCTTACCAAATACCTTCTAGCTTTGTTCATCTAATTTCCTGACCTAAATTTTCTTTGTCTAGATGTGAAGCTTTCTCCTTTCTCATATCCAAGACTTTGCTTGTCACTTCCAATCTTTTGACTTTGAATCAGTTCATCAAGCTTAGCTAAGCTAATCTTGAACTTCTCCATGTATTCATTTGTAGTAGCAAGTTCATCCCTGAGAGTAACAATCTATCTTTCAAGCTCTTCTTCATCGTTTCTAGATTGTTGCAATTCAAGTTCCAACTAATTGAATCCATCATTAATTTTGTTGCATTCATCTGATTTTTCTTTCAAGGACTGAGTAAAATTCTCTTCATTCTTCTTTTTCTCTTCAATCTCCTTGGTCATCCTCATCACAATAGATTCCATCTAATGCTTTAGGACATCATTATCTCTGGTGATATTTTCACATTCATCTATCTTTTCCTTCAAGGCTTGACTTAGGTGTTCATTTTCCATGCTTTTACTCTCTTTCTGCTTGATTTGATCACAAAGTTCCTTTCTCTTTTCCCTAGAATTATTAATTTTGTCTTTCAATGATTGAATGAATTTCTCAGCATTCAGGAGGCTTGCTTGCAATTCCTGGACTTTAGATTTGGACTGATCAAGATCATCTAGTGCCACCAAAATTTGTTAATGAAGACTGTTGGAATCCATTGAATCACTTTCCTAGATCTTCCCCAAGCTTTTAAACTTATTCCAAGGAACTAGGCTCTGATACCAATTATTGGAATCAAGGAACACTGAGAGGAGGGGTGAATCACTGTTATGCAAAATTTAACTTTATTAACCTGATCTTTAAACCACTTATAGCATTGAATGAAAAGAAAGATGCAAGAACACAAGGATATTTATGTGGAAACCTAGTTAGGGGAAAAACCATGGTGGAGATTAATCCACAATATGAGTATACTCAAAATATTTTTTTACAAATGGGGAATGCACATGCATTTAGGTACACTACCTAGAGCTCACTGCTCAAATACAAAAGGCTTACTGCCCAAAGGAAGACACACTATCTTACAGTCACAGTTGGAAGACAACTCGAGTGGATGAACTATGAGATAGCATCTGCTAATGCCTGATTATAGTTTTGGTTTAGCACATTGACATAATTCTTTACATTCTTGTCTGATTCTTCTCTTGAAACTCTATTTGCTTTAATTTGAATCATCAATCTTTGTTCTACGCAACTAAAACTGCACACAATCGATCTATATTCCTTCTGCCTTTTGTATCATATCACATCACACATTAAAATGATATGAATAATTCATTATATATATTCGCAACTACATATTACATCAACTGTATGTTGGCTTTAACAAAATATGAAACATGTACAAAATGTCAGCTCAATCCACAAAAAATTATCATTGCAAACAAGACAATGTCAGCCAAAACATAGTGAGGACCCAAAACAACGTGTCTCGAACACAAAAAACCTTAACAATTATACCTCGAAGATCCACAACACACTACACTCACCTAGTTGGCCTTTTTGCACTGTTAGATTGAAAATCAATTAACCGGATCTTCTAACTTTCACACCAATCAATACAAGGCCCTATGATTCAAGGATAAGATAGTTCATACATTAAAATACCATCTCTAAGATCCACAACACAAAATGATAACAAGAAATTACATACGATTCAATGTATACAACTCTATCGGATGCCCTATTTTAGCTTTGATAGTTAACACATATCTTCAATCTAACTTCCGGTACAAGCAAATACTGAACTGCGGATAGGATTACTGACTAGGGTTGACATCAATGACAATACTAGATGACTTGTGTTGTGCCTCTTGTTGACAAAGCATGCTCTTTCCCTTAGGAATTCCCCATCTTATTTTGTCCCATCTTCTTCTACACCTTCTGCTTCTTCCCAATATTTAGTGATGTCTTTCATTCCTTCTATTGTGCCTAGCACAAGAAAAGGAAAATCACTCACATTGTGGAAGTAAAAACCATATGTTTTTTTATTTTTGGTTTTACCCATAGTACCTTGACCCACCCTTTATGGAAAGGGGAAGGATTCCCATGGGATTGTCCCTGCATCTCATCCTATGACACCTTCCCCTATCCCTCCACCTGTCACCCCCAAGATAGCAAAAGGAAAGGGGCCCACTATCTAGACACTTGTGTCTCTCTCTTTCTTTGTGCTTCCTCCTTCTACTCCTCCTTAGGAGTCCACCCTTCCATTGGTGATGGTCATGGAGGTTTCTCCTTTGGTAGAGAAGGATCCCACAACCTCTTCTCAGGCTACATCCTCTAGTTCCCATAGTTTCCATAACTAGTTTGCAAGAAAGCGTAAGCATTGATGAAAGGACTTTGCTAAGGATCATGTTGCCTTATAGAAGACTGAAGAGGATCCTTTTGATTTTTATTTTTTTTGTCTTTAATTCTTGTTCTACCTCATTTCCCATCACTTCTATTATTCTATTGGCTTCTTTGGTGGATCTTGATGAACCTCACCCCAAAAGGGTACAAGTGTTCATTGCTCCCTCAATGGATACATACCTTCTTACTTCTCTTCCTAATATTCCTCCTTATCACAACCCATTGACATGCCTTTCAAAAAGGTGGTGTCCTCTTTCACTTTGTCTCCTTCTCCCTCTTCCACTTCAGCTATAAAGATCCCACATCCTTTGTTGAAGTGCAAGTTGGAGACTGACATCGCTCCCAATGATAGTCAGAAAAAACTCTATTTAACTCTTGAGTCTTGTTCTACTTTGGCCTACATTGTCCTTATGATGGAGGAAGTTCCTACCTCCCTAGATTTTGAAGTCCCCTCTTCTTGAGGATGGTATTAAATATCGAGTGTCTTGTCCTCTTCCCATCTAGTTGCCACATGTCACTCCTAAGAAGTGTTTGTTCAACTCATTTGATGACATTCTGACTTTTTCCTCGATCTTTGCTAGATCGATGACTCTAGTATCATAGGAGTTCGATGATAGAGAACTCGAGGGTCCTTCTTCCTTATCTCTTGCTACAAATGATTCAGTTGGTATCAACCTAGCTATCCCCCCTATAGGCTCATCTTCCCTCCCCTTATGATGATCTACACTGGGAGCAAGATGACCAACTGGCGAAGTTAGATTAGAGTTGTGTCTTGTTCTTCATCTTTAGATTAGCTTCACCTCTTTGTGTTGTGTTCCCCCATGCTTGTCTATTTATGTTTGTGCTCTCTGCTAGAGGACCCTTTCTACCCTTGTAGGTGCTTCAATACATGAGAGAAACTCTATCGTACACTTCTTTTGTTTGTATCATCATTCTTCTATGTGTTGTAAATTTTGGCTTTCACGTCAAAAAAAAATGCAAAGGGTTGGGGCATTTAGGCCTCTTCCATGATAACTTGATTTTTATTTTATTTTTGTTTTCATGTTCTCTTCTTCTCATTTTGATACATTTGGGGGTGATGATAGTTCATGCATATATTATATTATATTTATCTATCTATATCTACGAATAGTTCTAACCCAAAATAATTAGATCCCCTTGTGCTCTTTATTTTTTTGTCTCTATTTTTATCTCCATGATTTTGTGGTTTCTATGTGTTATCCCTTCTATGAAAACATCCCACAAATACATCTCACTATGTATATCATGCCACAACATCTCTTGTCTTTCTCTTCTCCTTAGAATTACATGTGCTCCTCTACATAACACACATCATTTTAAGGGGGAGCTATCATATATGCTTAATTTTTAAAAAGTTTAAAAAGGATTCCTTGATTTCTTATGTCTCATTGTATAGATTGGGGGCAACTTGACTAGAATTTTCTTGTTTTTTTGTGGCTATCCTATAACACATTTTGTAACATCCATAGGCCTATCTACTTGTCGTATGGTCTCTAGCCATGATGGCCATACCTATTAGCACTCTCTTTTATCTGATCAAATTATGTCATGTCTTTTCTATAGAAATTTTATCATGTCTATTGTTTTTTTTTCACCTAACATGTTTGTGATGAGATTGCAGTCATCTTTGCAAGATTGAAGACCCGTATCCTCTTTGCATCCTAGTTGAGCTTCTCTATATCGCATATACCATATTGAAGGCATGCTTCCTCTTCATCCTAGGTATATTCCCTTTAATCTCTTTCTACTTTACCTCACACATGTTCAAATATTTATGCTTGCTAAAGTGGGACAAAATGTAATGTTGTAAAATTGCACCCTTATGCAATTTCACATTACACCAACCTTCACTTTAGCATATTAATAAGACAATTATACGAATACCTATCCTCCTAGCCTTCATTTTTTTCCCTGACCTTGTCATTTACTATCATTGAGGGAATTTTCTATAGGGACACTTCCACATCATGTAGACATTTAGGCATTGCGTGAATGTCTCGATAGGATTCTTGGTCCTGTGGTCGTTGGGACGTTACACTATCACCCACCCACGAAGTGTAACGCCTCTACAATCATAGGAACACTCAAAAAATGGCCCTCTCGCATACAATTCTTCATTTGAACTCATATCGGTCCCTCTCACACATTCATTCTCATTCATTAGCATTCCATCTCTCATTCTAGCACTTCTTTCTCACTTCCTAGCATTTTCACTCTCTCATTCTTGCAACTCTACATCTTTTCTTGTTGGTTCAAGACCTTATACATCATGTTCATGCATGTTCATCTCAAGCTCTCTCAAGGAATTTCTCTTCATCTCAACTTCACCAGGCTCATTGGAGGGAGGGTAATATTTCCTTTGTTGCATTATCATTCTTGTTGAATAGCATATTGTTACCTTTCATGCTTTGTGTCTTTGTTTGGTGATTTCATTATCTATCTTTCTATCTTGTTGTCTATTTGGTTGCTCATGGAGGTGGGAACATCAGAGCGGGGGTTTGACCAAGGAACGTCTTGAACACAACCC
>VDFB02281492.1:859530131-859599500 GCA_007258455.2 Sequoia sempervirens | reverse complement strand
GAGAGAGGGAGACTTGAGAGAGGTAGAGGGGGTAGGAGAGAGAGACTTGAGAGAGAGAGGGAGGGAGTGGGAGAGATATAGAGGGTAGAGGGTAGAGGGTTTAAGGGTTTAAGGGTAGATGGTAGAGGATTTGATGCAATGCTAGAGGAAGATAAAATCACTCAAACAATCTCATTCGACAAAACTTACCAATTCTTCATGTCCATTCAATTAGGACTATTTTCCTTTCATAAAACTCATGCAAGCACTCAAACTGAAGAAATAAAAAAAATCACTTTGAACAACAACAAAATAACCAACCCATACCCTTCTATTAACATAAACAACTCAACCTTGTGAACTGGCAAAGTTGACTGTCCCAAATCATCAATTAGGCCCCTTTAGGCCACAAAAATGAATAAATAAAAATTATTCCCAAGCACACTATCTTTGATAATCCAAAAAACATATTTAAAACACCTACACGGACTTATCAAAACATCCACCATACCCTGTTCAAGAGGTTTTATCAAACTCTATTCTTCTGATTCCCAATTATGATTATCAATAAACTACTTAAACAGGACAAAAAAATCATTGGAATCAACCCATTATTCTTACACCAGACCTTGTATTAAATGTGATCAAAATATACCATGGTGACCAAAACAACCAAGAATAGCTCTCCCTTTATTATAAAAACTCTTGAAGACCTTACTGTCACTAGTTCCTTCATACACTATTGGCAACGCCTGAAGGTCTGCTAAGTTGTCTATCAAATTTTTTCTCTTAGCCCATGCATTGAAACTCAACATAAACCACACATTTTAATTCCCATTATACTTTTTTAGAACATATTACAAGATGAGATAGGGTTTCTTTGAAACATACTGATCAAAACTCGTCGTTACAGTCATGAACTAGGCCTAATTAGACCTTTGTGCAAATAGGGGTTATTGGTTTTGTTGGTTCCAGTCAAAAATTCCCTAAAAAAAACACTTAGAACACATGTATTTGAGTCTTCCCAAGCTTCATAAAACACCACAAGAGAAAATTCAAGAATATTTTTCAAAACCCTAGATGTTAACCTCTCAAAAACTCTGTACTTTCAAACTGTGCACAAAATTTCCAGTCAAACTCCAACTTCTTACACCTTAATTCTTAGGCTCTTGATTCAAGACCTTAAGAATATGAAAATACATACATCATGGAGTAAATACATGAAAATTTAAGGGATTTCACCAGATAAATGGGAAGGAACACAATATATTTACCTCACTATTTACCCTATCAAGGGTTTTAACAGTTTTTAGAAAAATCCTCTATAACTTTCACAAAACTCCACCAAATTGCATGAGACAAAAAAGAAATGGAAGGTTATTGAAATATATAACACATAAAATTAATGAGAAACCAATTCTTGTCTGTACAGGGCCATACAAGATCAGAAAATAGTGAAATTCTGAAGAAAAAATGAATAAAACTAGAGTACTCCAATGATCTAATTCTTTTATTCAATCACCCACAAAGTTTCAAACATAAAATTGCATTTTTAAAGGAATTAATAACTGACTCATGACCTTCTAACTACTTTCAAATTCCTAAAACTGAAATGACCCCTCACCTTCCATATGTTGCTTTTTGCAACTTTACAATTTTTGCACTTTTACACATTTGTATTGACAAATTTTATATTTTTGCCAAATGGTCACAAAACTTGAATATTTAACACTCCTAATGACCTAGACATATGAGAAGTGGTCTAAAAGACCTTGTTGCAACATTGAAACACCAATTTTTAATCAACCTTCAAGATTTCCTCAATGGAGCAAGATGTTGAAAAAGGTGCTCTTGCACCAAGATTTAAGGGTTAAGGGTAGAGGGTAGATGGTTAAGGGTATAGGGGAGAGAGATATGAGTGAGTGAGTGAGAGAGAGAGAGAGAGACTTGAGAGATGGAGAGGGGGTAGGAAGGAGATAATTGAGAGAGAGAGAAAGGGAGTAGGAGAGATATAGAGGATATAGGGTATAGGGTTGAGAATTGAAGGTATAGGGTTGAGGACCTATAGGGTTGATGGTTTAGGGTATAGGGTTGAGGGTATAAGGTTGAGGGATGAGAGTAGATGGTAGAAGGTAGAGGGTAGAGGGTAGAAATTTTAAGGGTTCAGGGTTGAGGGTAGAGGGTTTAGGGTATAGGTTTTAGGGTTGAGGGTTGAGGGTTTAAGGGTAGAGGAATTAGGGGTTGTGGGTAGAGGGTAGAGGGTAGAGAGAAAGAGAGAGAAGAAACTTACAAAAAATCAACTTTCTCATAACGCAAGCGTGTTTTGAAGTAGTAGAGATATGGTCATTCTTTGAGCAAGACATAACACGCTCGTGTTATAATGCAAATGTGTTATAATGCAAGCACATTTTGGCTTGCTCTAAAAATGGTAAAAAGTTCAATATACTCACGATCTCAAGGCCCACATTCTATGTATTCTCCTAGTTCTATGTGTGCTCTGACAAAAAAAATCTTTTTGATGATTTTGTGAAATGTGCATGAATGTTTTTCACATTCCACCACCTTTTTCATCATCTTTCCACCACCTTTGCATGAAATAATAGAGTTTTCATGTTGAAAGGAATATAATATCAATTCAAGTCTGAATTCCATTCAAGAGTGATATACAATTGAAGTTTGTAGGGGAACAAGCTTTTGATAAGTCAAATTGTTGAGGAGTTTGAAGAAAGAAGAAGCAAAGGCTACATAATTGGGTAGAACTCCTCCATTTGAAACTCTATTTTTTAGGTATGTGAAGTATTTCCACATTTTATTTCATTCTATTATAACTTGCTTTCATTTTTGTTATTTTGCATATTCCATGTTGATCATTGTTTGTTTTTCATTATAACCTTAGCTTGTCAATGCACATTTTAAATTACACAATTCTTTACACTTTCCAATTACATTTTTAAACCACATCTCTTTGAGGAATTTTGTTAAACAATTGACTTACCTTGTGTATGCTTCCACATTTTGTGTACACTTATATATGACATAAGATATAAGGAAGTAAAATAATACATCATTTCTCAGTCCTTTACTATGGATGTGCATACAACTCTCCAAAGCTTTCATTTTTGTATAGGCATGGGGGATGTTGGGAAATGTAGTTGAATTTGGTTTTACACCTACAATTTAAATATGCTTGAAATTTTCTAAATCCTTTTCAATAAATCTATTTTGTGCATATCCTACATCAATTATAGTCCATGAATCTCATTGAGGTATTTTTTCAAATAGTTATACCAAGCAATTAATTACCTTGTCTTTGCTAACAAATTTTCCATACATGTCTCTAAAAAATTGGAATATACTCCTCCCACATTGATAGATCTTTGAATCTATTCTGATTTTCATCTCTATTTCTAAATTTATGTCATCACTTATGTTGTGATATAATTTAAATGTTTCCTTTATTAGTCTACCTAGAAGGGATTCTAACCCTTCTCCATTATTTCAAGATTCTTTATTCAAAGCTAAGTTAGAAACATGGGGAAAGGAGCAACCTATCTTGAAATTATGGCTCAAAATGGAAGCATGGACAAGACATTTGAATTTTTTGACAATAATGTTTTTGTATAGATGTGTGCGAACCCTTTTCCTAGTACCTGCAAAACAACATGAATAAATGAGTTAGGCAAGGAATTACAAGCTAAAACAAGGATTCCCCATGAAATCCATTTGCAAACTCAAAATAGGAAAGAAATTGATTAAGAACACAATACAAAAGATAAAACTAGATTTAATCCTAATTAGAGAAGCAAACACTTGATCCCATGGGAGAATTGGTGCCAATTTGATGTGAAAATTCGCCCTTTCCCAATTCCTATGATGAAATCTTGATATGTTGAAGATGATATTGATCCACTTTTGATGAAAGATGAGAACTCCAAGCCAAATCTACAAAAAGCCTAGCTAAGAATTCAAATGATGGATGAGAATGGCTAAGTATTTTAGCATGGTAACTTTGCAATGTTTGTGGATGATGAAATGAGGAGAGGAGCTCTTCATTTATAGGATTTCAAGATGGATGAATGCCCAAATTTGAGCAATGTGGGACTAACATTCATCCAATGATATGATGCCACTTGTCAAGCTATGAATAGATGATGGTTGTGCAAGATTTGGGGTTTGTGCCAATAGTACCTTGTTAGTGCGGTTAGTAAGAAAAGAAGTCATTTCAACAAGACACAAGATGACACATATGCAGATGATGATGATGATGATGATGATGATGATTACTTGCCAAGGAATTGGGATTTTCAAAGGGCCAGATTTTCTTATGTTTGATAACACATGCGGTACGATGCATCAAGGGATATAAAACCAGGATGGCGTGGTACCCAGTGTGATGGACTTTGACTTGACAATCAGATAGGAGTATTCTTGTTCACACCTGACATACAAAAATCTTGCTAGGATGTATTTCGGAGGTTTCAGACACCTCATACCAAAACACGGAAAGGTAAACCTATCCCTGTAATAGTCAACAAGTTGCCCTATACCTCTTCCATACATACCTAACAAAGCAAGTATTCGTCGAGGTTATTTTACAAGAACGTCCCACAAGCACAACAGAAAAAACATAATGATCATTGCCCCATTCCTATTTCTCTAAATCCTCTATTTTGGGATATCATCGAGACATCCTTGGTATGCACACAAATAAGATAAGTCAAAAGATAAAGACCAAGTAAACAAACAAACTGATGCTCTTCAATACCGCTAACGGAAAGAGGATGTGTTTTCTAAGATGATAACCAAAACTTATTTCCAAAAGATAATGCCCATTGTAGGAAGGATTCATCCTAGGACATGTTAGTGGATGGCGGCACGTCATTTCATTTATAAGGGATGATTGATATGGGACCAATTCAGATGATGTGTTACCGATACGAAGAGATAACCAACTTGCTTACGCACTGACTTAGACTTTAGACCTGACGTTTTGAGTTCTACTTTTAATCTGTTGCACTTGCTTCTGACTGTTTCACCAAAGATTAAGGATGATGATCAATTTATTATGAGTGGTGTTTATTGTGCGTGCAAGCGAGATGAGAAGGATGGATTTTTGTCAAATATTTGGATGTTTTTGATATTTTTGCAATGTTTTGAGGCTGTTTTTGGTATTTTTTCAAGATTTTGCAAATGTTTTGATTTTTGATTTTTTGAATGTTTTGGGATTTTACAAGATTTTAACCAAGAGACTAACCTAAAGACCTAGCCTAGGAGTCTCAAGCACTGGTCAATAGACTAGCCTTGCCTACGTTATACACGTAGAGACCACGTAGTTCGATTGACGACTTGACTAATTTACAGATGACGATATACATGATGAGATGTCAGCTTATTGTGACAGACTCCTATAGGACTGACCTAAATGTCTTAGGGGATGATCAAAGATCAACCTTGCCTACGTTCAAGCTCAGAGATGATGTAGTTCGACCAGACGACTCTGTTTTCTAATTTTTGACCGACTTTTTGACCTATTTTTGGATTTTATTTTATTTTTTATTTTTTTCCTGATGTTTTTGGATTTTTTGATGTGAGGATTTTAAGAATATACATGAATCTGATCTGATAAGAACATGCCCCTAGCGTGATGTAATAGACTACTCTGATAAAGGCAAGACAAACTGACCTTGAGCATGGGTCGAGTAGTACTAGGAGGGATCATGATACGAACATAGGACCAAGCTATGGTGCGGATGTGAGTGGATGAGTGATGGATGTGATGAATAATGGGAGCGACATGGATGGATGATGCAGATCAAGCCGTATAGATCCTGGTGGATGGAAAGTGCTTATTTACATAAGGTGCCTGTTTGCCAGGTTTTCACAAAGGTACTTGCCCAAAGTGCTATCGAAGTAGTTTTCACTAGAGGACGATTTTTGTGATCCTTTTTTTGACTTTTTTTGGATTTTTTGCTTTTTTGATTTTTTGTTGTCACCAAGATGCCTGTTTTCCAGGTTTTCACCAAAGTAACCATTTTTTCAAGACTTTTTTTGATTTTTTTGATTTTTTTGGTTCTATACCTTGAAAGATTTAGGCATAAAACTTTTTTAGATGGGAGCTATTCATGGGCTCATGCAAAGGTTCCCCTTCAGGTGTTGATAGTTGATATGCCCCTAATTTATAACTTACTATGATGAAAAAAGGCCCTAACCAATTAGGTTCGAACATGCCATTGTTGTTGGGATTTGGGACATTCTTCTGATTTTCTTTTAAGACCAGTTCTCCGATTTGGAAAGTTTTGCTTCTGATTTTCTTGTTGTAGCTCCATTTGAGTATATTCTGATAGACTTGCAAGTGATTTAAAGCATCTATTCGTCTCTCATCCAGTAGCTCCAGCTCATTTAATTTTGACATCTGGTAGTCCTCATTAGTGATGAGGTTTTGTAATGATATCCTAAGGGATGGGAGCTCGATCTCAATGGGAAGTACGGCTTCTGATCCGTAGAACAAGGAGAATGGGGTGGCACCAGTGGGTGTACGGATGCTGGTTCGATAAGCCCAGAGGGCAGGATTAAGCTACAAGTGCCAGTCACGACCTGCGTCATTGACTGTTTTCTTAAGGATTTTGAGGATGGTTTTGTTTGTGGCTTTTGCTTGGCCATTGCCTTGTGGATAGTACGGGGTCGAGAAGCAATGCTGGATTTTGAATTTCTCGCATAAGTCACGAACCTCCTGGTTCTTGAATGGTGTCCCATTATTTGAGATAATGGCTTGTGGGACACCGTAATGACAGATGAGATAGTTCAAGATAAATTTTGAGATTTGCTTCCCAGTGATTTATGTCATGGGTATGGCTTCCACCCACTTTGTGAAGTACTTAGTTGTAGTTATGATGAACTTATAGCCATTGGATGAGGTGGGTGTGATTTTTCCAATGAGATCGAGTCCCCACTACGAAAAGGGCCATGGTGTGACAATCGGGTGAAGCTCTTGAGCTGGAGCATGGATGAGGTCCCCATGCTATTGACATTGTAAACACCTTTTAGCATGATCATGCGCTTCTCTTTCCATTGTGGGCCAATAATACCCCATCCTTAGCAGTTTCTTAGCGATGGTCATTCCACTCGAGTGTGAGCCACAGATACCATTATGAACCCCAGTTAGAGCGGTTAATACCTCCTCAGTGTTTAAACAGCATAGCAAGGTACCTTCTATGCTTCTACGGTATAAGGTATCACCTAGGATGATAAATCTAGATGCCTTTTTAATAAAGGTTCATTTTAGGTTTGATGGGAGGTCAGCGGGTATGACTCCTATGCGAAGATATGTGTAGATGTCATGGTACCAAAGATCGACAGGACCAACGATTTCACACACATATTTTGATTCTGGTACCTTGAATGTGGGAACGAGAAGCTACTCAATCAGAAATTCATATTTCGGCACGTTATGAGGGATGTCTAATAGAGACCCAATTGTAGCCATGGCGTCTGCTGCTCTATTGTTGGTTCTTGGAATCTGCTCAAATGTTATGTCAATGAAAGATTCTTTAAGAGTCTCCACCAATTTCTTGTATGGAGTGAGTTTATCATCCTTAGTCTGATATTCATTATTGACCTGATTTATGATCAACTGAGAGTCTCCATACACCTTGAGAGCTATGATGTTCCATTGCACTGCTATCCTGAGGCCTATAGTCAAAGCCTCGTATTCTGCTATGTTGTTGGTGCAAGGGAATGCCAATTTGTATGACTTTGGTATGCAATCCCCTTGTGGGGTGATAAAGAAGACACCAGCTCCTAATCCATGTTGTGTGTATGAACCATCGAAGTATAATTTCCAGTGATCAGCTACGTTGATGTCGAAAATAGATTCATCTGGAAACTCTAAGACAAGAGGATTCTCAGAATAAATAGGTGCTTATGCCAATTGGTCTGCAATAACTTGTCCCTTAATGGATTTCCACTCTACATACTCGATGTCATACTCTGATAATATCATTACCCATTTTTCCATTCTACCTGTGAGCATTGCCTTTGATAGGAGATACTTGAGGGGATCAATTTTCGCAATGAGCTTTATCTTGTGTGCCAACATGTAATGTCTAAATTTTTGGGATACAAACACTACTGCGAGGCAAGCTTTCTCGATGAATGAGTAATTTAGCTCGTGACCAATCATTGTCCTACTAATGTAGTAGATGGCCCTCTCTATTCTATTTTCATCATGTTGAGCTAGGAGAGCTCCAAGGACTGTTGCTATTGTTGACACATATAAGATCAATGGATTTTTTGGGATGGGTGGCATTAAAACTAGCAATGTCAGTAGATATTCCTTGATTTTGTTAAATGCTTCTTCGCACTTTGTATCCCATTTGTACACTACCCCCTTGTGGAGTAGGTGAGAGTATGGGTTCTGCTTGTCTACTAGTTGTGCTATGAACTATCGAATGGATTGAAGTCGGCCTTGGAGGCCTCTCAATTGTATTAATGTCTTTGGTGCTTCCATCTCAAGGATTCCCTTCACTTTTTCCGTATCCACCTTGATACCCCTCATGGAAACTATGTATCCTAGCAATTTACCTGATTGTACGCCGAAGACGCACTTCTTGGGATTTAGTCTGACTTTGTATTCCTCCAGTCTGTCAAAGCTAGCGCTTAGGGTTGCTATATGATCTTGTCTTTTCCATCACTTAGCTAAAATGTCGTTGACATAGTCTTCAACTATTTTATGAATCATGTCATGGAATATTAGTGTCATGGCCCATTCATAGGTTGCTCCTGCATTCTTTACGCCGAATGGCATCATGTTCCAACAGTAGATCCCCCATGGACAAGTGAAAGCCATCTTATGTTGATCTTCTTTTGCTATCATGATCTAGTTATATCCTGAAAATCCATCCATTAGTGATAGCATCTCATGCCCTACTGTCATGTCTACTATCATGTCAATGTTGGGAAGCGGAAAATCATCCTTGGGACATGCCTTGTTCAAATCTCGGAAGTCCAGAGATTCCGTCAGGTTTTGAAATAGGTACTTTTGACACCCATTCTGGATAATCAATTGGTTGGATAAATCTTGCATCTAACAACTTTTTGAGCTCCATTTTGACCAAGAGCGATTTGAGGATGCATTTTCTAAGCTTTTGTTTGACCGGCTTTGCTTCTAGGTACACTGCTAAATGATGAACCACAGTCTCTGGATCAAGCCCTGGCATGTCAGCATAACTCCATGCGAAGTTTATTTGTCTTTCCCTTAGGAATGCTGCTAGGAGTTCTTGCTCTTCTGATAATAGTGATTCCGCATAGAATGTGATATGCGGGGTCTCCTCTGTTCCTAGGTTAACAGGATTGCAATTTTCAGCCAAGACTGTTGACTTCTCTTGATGAATAGCTCTTAGAGGAAGATTGAATCCTTCGTCCTCGGGTGCCTCAGAGAGGTTTTCACCATTGGATATGTGCTTTATTTTTACTATTTTCTTGTTAGAGAGTGCCACAGTGTGGTTTTCACTCAAGGACTTGGATATGATTCTTAGTTTCTCACTTTTGCGACTGAAGGATTCAATTGTTTCCCCATAATAGGCGTGTGTGTCCAACTCCATTATAAAGCCTACTTTATGATCCCCATCTAGAATTTTATCCCTCAATCCCATGAATTATGAGAGTGTCTCATCATTTTCAAATGTATTAAGAACTGGTGGTCCTCTTTGGTCATAGTCGATCAGTTGGGGGTACACTAAATGGATCTCCTGATTTGGATGGTCTGCTTCAAAGGAGAGGGTGCTAATCATACATAGGGTGGTGTCCTCAAATAACCTAGGTAGATTGGATATGGTATCCTCATCATCGCTACTAATATAGGGCTCAGTTATAAAATTATGTGTGTCTCTACCTGTGACTATTGGTGAGTGTACTTGTACTAGTACTGGTTGAGGAGAAATATTAACCATTCTAATCGGAGGACTTTGGCCATGTATGGTTATGCTTGGAGGGGTACGTCCAAGACCAAGATTTGTTATGGGTTGCGTCTCTGGCATGATAGGTATTATGAGCCCATTGTCATTTTGTCCCAGTCTTTGATTTTTAATGTAGCCCATTGCGAGCATCATTTGTAGGCCCTTGCTTGTCTCATCCATTGGTAAATTAGCTGCCGGTATTTCATCTTGATACAACATGTGAGATAGATCTGCTTCAATAACCTCATGGCCAAGGTCTCCCCATCTTGTGAATTCAGGATAGTTTTCAGGATAGGTTTGTGACATGGAAGCTTGGTTTTCTTGTGGACGTCCCCGTGATCTAGGAGATTGTGGTAACTCTCCTATCACAAAAGCATTGTTAGGAAGTTTGTAGCTTCCACAACCGTCCTCCTGGATGATGAGCTTGATATCAGAGATGGTGGGGATGGCGGGTGTCTCTATCACAGAAGTGGACATGAGAGTGGCGGGGTCGATATATGGTGTGGATGGCCCCTCATCATTCTTTGGCACTTGGGGGATTTTGTAATACTTTGCCTCAATATTTTTGCAATATGAAAATGGTTCGGGATCTCCATGGATGGTGACCTCTTGTCCATTATGTGTAAATTTCACACATTGTTGGAAGGTTGATGCTACGGCTTTCATCGCATGGATCCATGGGCGTCCTAGGAGGATATTATATGGCAAGTCGAGGTCCAAGACCTGACAAGTGGTTTCCACGAGTGTTGGCCCTACTTGAATAGGGATTTTAATCATGCCTTGAGACACTCTTTCTTGGTCATCATATGCTCTTATCATGATGCCCTTACCTTTGTCGATGGAATCTTCTGATATTTTCAACTGCTTGATGAGGCTGAGAGAATAGATGTTCAAACCTGCACCCCCATCCACCAAGACCCTTTTGATTTTTCTCTTGTTTACAATGGCTTCCAAGTGAAGTGCATGGTTGTGAGATGGTTGGGCGGGGAAATCTTGTTCAGAGAATGTAAGGAGATTAGGCGTTATGATGTTTCCAACCATAGCTCGAGATCTGCGGGGACAATGGATGAGGCTAATGCTTCCTTGAGAATCTTTTTATGTACTGATGATATTTTTAACAACTCCATGATGGAGATGTGTGTTGGCGTTCTCTTGAGTTGTTCTACAACATTGTAGCTATGCGGAACGGCTCTAGATGAAGGGATTCTATTAGGTTGGGATGATCCTGCAATGGTGACTTTGTCACCTCTTGTGGTGACTCCACAATCTTCGGCATGGGCGCCCTTGATGGTGATGACCATGCAGTCTTTATTGAGGGAGGCAATGAGCATTTTGTACACATGATTTACACTACCCTTCCCTTTATCATTTTTATTCCCTTTGTTGCCATGATTTGGCATCGGATTCGTGTAGATTTTAAGATCCTGATTTCTGGTAGGTTGTTCCACATTTATGATTTTCTTGTCAATGAGATCTTGGATGATATTTTTAAGTCTCATGCAATTTTTTGTGGTATGACCTTTGATTTTATGAAATTCTCAAAGTTGATTTTCGTTATACCAAGGGGGTTTGACATTGGGTTCTTGGTAATTCTCGAATTTAGGAGGCTTGATGAGTTTTTCATCAATCAACTTTTTCATTATGTCCTCCAGTGGTTCCCCCAAAATGGCATATTTTCATTTGGGATAACTTTTGCGTTGCGGTGGTCCTCTTTGATCATTGAGCTTATTGATGGTTGGATTATTGTTTGGATGATATGTCCTGTGATGATTGTTTTGGTGTTGTGTTTGGTTTTGCGGTGCGGGTGTATTTTGGTGTGGACCACTAATGACCACCTTGGCATCAACGACACCATCATTAGTAACGTTCTTGTTCCTTGCCCATGTGTGAGGTTTATCATTGTAATTGGATGATAGGCGGTTGTTTTGCGGTTCGTGATATGATGTTGATTCCGCGGTTCGAGTCACAAGGGCTCTTTCGATGCTAAGTGCCTTGGAGATCAATTGTTCATATGTAGTGATACCCTAAACCTTGAGATGAAATGCTAAGCGACTTTCAAGATTGGCGATGATGGTGCAAACTTGTTGTTCTTCTGGCATGGTCCACTTGCTCTGATTGGCCTTGGATCACTATCGTTGAAGGAATGAAGCAAAAGATTCATTCTTTCCTTGTTTTTGAGTGTCTAGTTCTTTGAGACTAACATCCATTGCAATGTTACATGCGTAGTTCTTAATGAATGCATCCCTGATTTCTTGGAATGTTCTAATTCCTGAAGGTAAGTGAGAGAACCATTCTATAGCGGAACCTACCAAGCTTCTAGGAAATAGCCGCATCAGATAAGTATCATTATATGCGACCTCCATGCAATGAACCTAGAATTCCCTGATGTGATCTTCAGGGTTTCCCATCCCTCGATATTTGTCAAATTTAGGGATCTCAAATCCCTTGGAGAATGGTTTCATCTCTAAGCTCCTATCAAATGGATAGGGAAACAAGTTGCTTGGTGTTTTGGTTGTTCACCCTAATTAGAGGTCGAGCACTTGTTGCGAGAGCAACCTGAGTTGTGTCATCACATCACTTTGCGGATCAGGGGGTGGGATGAAAGTGTTTTGGGGTGTTTGAATCGTGGGTTGTATGGATGGTTTGGTCGGTGCGTTGTTCGATGGTATATGTATGTTCTGGCGAGTGAGGTAGGCTTCTACCTATTTTTGTATGAACAACGCTTTTTGTTGATCTTGTTGTTGTTGTGCTAAGATTTGTGCTTGTTGTTGCACTTGTTGTTGTTCCAACAATGCTTATTGATGTGCTTGTTGTTGTTCCCACAATACTTGTTTTTGGGCTGCCAATTCTGCCGCTTCTTGTTGCTCTTGGTATTGTTTTAGTGCTTGCTGATATGCTTGCACTTGCGCTGCTTGTGCAAGAAGTTGTGCTTGTGCTTGTGCTTACTGTGCTTGATATTAAGCTTGCACTTGGGCTTGTGCTTATGCTTCTTGTGCTTATAAGGCTTGTTGCTATAATAAAAGTGGTGCTTGAGCATCCCTTTGTGCTTGCAATGCTTGTGCAGCTTGGGCGGCTTGTTGTTGTTGTTGCAATAAAGCTTGGGCTTGTTGTGTTTGTTGTGCTTGTAATGCGGCTTGTGCAGCTTGGGTAGCTTGTGCGGCTTGAGCGGCTTGTTGCAAGGATTTTTGTTTTTGAAATTGTTGGTATCCTCTTTGAAAAGTAGCTTGCAATGTTGCGTCATATTGGCTTGATGTGGTGAAAGTTGGTGGTGGTGGAGATGGTGGTGGATTTAGAATGGTGGTGGATGATGATGTTGTGTTGATGTTTTGGGTGTTGGATAGTGCTATTGATGTGATTGGTCCTTGAGAGACCATGCTTTGTGATGTTAGGGGTGTGTTTGATGATGTTGCCATTGCTTGCACATTTATCGTTTGTTGTTGCGATATCAATGATAAATTTTGTGTATTTGGTGCAATGCTTTGATTGATGGTTGGGATGTACGTTTGATTGATACTTGGTAGGGGAGGAAGCCCTAAACCAAGGAGTGGTGCAGATGATAATGGCAATGGCAGAAGAGGTGGAAAGGTGAGGGGTGTGAGTTGTTGAGAAGATGTTGTGGTATCGAATAAGCCCCCAAGTCCAAACGTATCTCCCTCCTCTTGTGAATTTGTGAGAAGAGGTGTTTGAGGAGTTGCGTGAAAAAATGATGATGATGGATCATGATGGAATGTGAGAGGAACATTTTTGTGTAATTGGTTTTTGGGTATGTTTTGTTCCAATGTGGTGTTTGCGCCCAAGTTTTGATTATTAACAAGGGGATGTGATTGAAGAGCATTGAGAAATGTGTTTCCCTTGTTGACATTGGGTTGGGTTGGAGCAAACGATGTTGTGATTTGCAGAATGTTTTGCATGATGTTTTGGGATGGAGGTGTAGATGAAATGGGGATGGTGGATGAGATAGGTGGAAAGGATGTCTCCACTATAGTACTTACATCAAAATCCAAAGGTAACTTGGCCCCTTGTTTTGCTAGTTCAAGCATGTATAACGAAGGGTTGAGTCTCATCATGATGTTGATGATTTTATGATTCTCTGGATTTTGAAGCATTTCAGTCATTTCCTCGCGAGACATTCCAAAGGTAAGATCTTCTCCTTGATTTTCTTCTTGCGGATTTTGCAATGATGAGAGTGTCAACAGATTACTTGATTCGGTTAGGTTCATTTTTGTGTTTTTTTGGCTAAGATCACTTGAAGCGGGTGTTTCTTTGTTGGCTTCCATACTCTTCTTGTATTGAGATCTCGTTTGAACCATAAAACAAGGATCAAGAATATGGGAGATGAATCTCTTGATTCTTTGGATTGATCATTATTTTATGTCCCAAAGTATAAAGTTTTTAGGATGCCTTTAGGATCAAAGGTGATGATATGATGATGATGTTAGGGATGGATGATATGGATGTTGTGGCTTTTGATAAATCTTGAATGAGATAGTAGGCTTTTAGGACTTGTTGATTTTTATTTTGGTTTTGGATTTGAGATTTTGAGATTTTGTCCTTGATTTTGATTTTTTATTTTGATTTGGATACTTTGAACAAAAAGACCCTAAGATGTTGGATGATGATCTAAGGGATGTCTTTGTTCAAAGGATGATAATTTAAATATGTGTGAGGAGAAGGATGCATCTATCCACACCTATTCAAACAAGATGATTGTTTCACTAAGCATATGAAGAAGGATTCATCTTCATACACTAAGCTAGACAAGATGATTTTGATAACTTTGACTAAGTATATGCAAAATGATGCATCTACACATACCTAGCCAAAGGTGTTTTTGCTAATGTTTTCAAGGATTTTGGTCTCAATGATATTGATGATTTTGATTTTTCCACAAAGCCTAGTATCAAGGATGATTTCAATATTTTCCAAAAGGTGATGATGAGATGGATTTTGTTTTGATGTTTTGGAGGATGGATGAAAAAGAGATTTTGATATGTTTTGATCCTAAGATGAACCTAAAAAGGTGCACTTTGTTTGCCTAGACCTAGGTATTGAAGAGCATGCAAATGCTTCCTAATGACCTTTGTAACCAAGAAATGATTTCATTTGAACATTCATTTTCAGATTTCCAACCAATGATTTGTGCTTTGGGATTTGGAGTCTTCAATCACATATGAAAGTTAATTTTGCTTAGCTTTGCTTAATGTATTTATTTTACCAAAAACACTTTCTTCAATTAGGTTTTCAAACTAAGATTTCTAATGTCTTAATTTCTTCAAACCCCACAAGATATGTTATGTGGAAATTCAATGAACTTAAGGCAAGGGTTTTCCTATAGTTTACTAAAGGAGACAAATTGAGATATAATCCAATGTTTAGAAACCTCTAAGGATGTGAATCCCAAGGGAAAGCAATAACATATGGATTGAGTCAATTGTATTTGTCCTCAAAAGGGTTTGAAATTTGGATGATGTTAAGTGTTTGTTTTTAAGATATTTTTGATCAAGCAATGCATTTTGTAACCCAAGAATAAGTAAAATCCTATGGATGTGTAAGACAATATTTGTTGGATTCCCACTTGGACAAGTCCAGCTACACTTATCTCTAGCGAATGGTTAGATGCTTGACCCCACTGGCTCCCCTCCACGACACTCACTTATACGGGGCAGCCAAGCATCAACACCCATGAAACTCCCATGGCATGCTTTCCATTTCTACTAGAAGATCGTAAAAGTGTGGGGTGGCTTGAAAACGACCATTCTTGCACCAACAAATAGATAAAAGGATCTTGGAAAATTCTAGCACATGGGTTTTAGTAAGGACTTTCCGTTCGTAGGAGTTGACCCAACGTGGCAAGATTCCCCTTTTGGATTTGTCTTATCGGAGTCAACCACGTGATATTGGCGTTTCTTCCAATATCCACATTTATATCCCAGTTGGAAATACTCTTGGCTTTAGAGTGTTACCAGTTGAGTCGTTCCCTTGGGTGAGTACTTTTTCCCCAAGGCAGGCCCTCTAGGATAAACAAAAGCGAATGAAGAACAATATTAGTAACTCTATCAATCCTTGTTGGAAACAACGAGAGAGAATGTACGCAACGAAGTCCCCACTCACACTTGCACAAGATTTTGTTCAATTTTAAGCCCAAATCGAAGTGTATAGGTGATTTCTTTATCTTTACCCAAAGTCATGAAAAAGGCCTTTTGATTCTCAAGATCTCTATAAAGCGCAAGAGAAGCACATATGTCCTTTTTCGATGGATTTAATCTAAGTAAGCCCTCACAAAAAAACAAAGCTACACTTGTTCTTTTTAAATCCTCAAAGCAATAGGTGAGTTCATTTTAGAGCACCAAATCACAAGTGAAATATATTTGTTCAATTTTTTAATCCCATAAACAAAATCTAGTAAGTTGTTGATCCTAAGATTCTTTTTAATCCTTTTGCAAGAAATAAACAAAAAGAACTCTTTTTAAACCCAAATGAAAGCTAGTGTTCTAAGAAAGAAGAAGATGAAAAATTCTTAGAGAAGTGTTAAACAAACACTTAAGTAAGATTCTTTTTAATCCTTTTGCAAGAAATAAACAAAAAGAACTCTTTTTAAACCCAAATGAAAGCTAGTGTTCTAAGAAAGAAGAAGATGAAAAATTCTTAGAGAAGTGTTAAACAAACACTTAAGTGTTGAAAAACACTTTGATAGGACAAAGTATCATCACCATGCTCCTCCTTCCTTTGTTTTCGATTTCCAACCTACAAAGAAGAAAAACAGTCAGTTCTGGAAAAACACAGAAATTAAAAAGTAGAAAATAGAGGAAGAAGCAATCATAAATTAAAAGCACTTGCTAAAAATTAAATTCTCCCTTTTCTGTCTCCCAGCATCGCAACTCGTGAAGGCGTCGTTGTTTGTTCTCCCAACGTCGCTCTCACAGCCCTGCTAACTAGTAAGCGGCGCTCTGTGTCGGAGACCAGACAGCTCGATTGCATCACAATTTTGCCCAGCATCAAAGTTTGTGTCAGTGTTGTTGTTTAAGATTTTTTTGAAAACTTACGTAGATCACGAGTCTAGCGACGGAGTTAAAATTTGAATTTTTTGGCAGGATGAGTCAGCAGCGCAGTTTGGGTTTCACGCGGTGCTATATAGCGATGCCGATGAGCCCGCGGTGCTAAAATAATGATGCTGAGCGAGCCCATGAATTGCTAAAACAATACGCTGATGAGCCCACGTTGGAATTTCCTAGGTCTGAAGAAAAAGCGTGGAAATTTCAAGAAAATGTTAGAATTTATGATATCCAGCCCTCCTTCTAGTGCCAAATATGCGAACCCTTTTCCTAGTACCTACAAAACAACATGAATAAATGAGTTAGGCAAGGAATTACAAGCTAAAACAAGGATTCCCCATGAAATCCATTTGCAAACTCAAAATAGGAAAGAAATTGATGAAGACACAATACAAAAGATAAAACTAGATTTAATCCTAATTAGAGGAAGCAAACACTTGATCCCATGGGGGAATTGGTCTAATTTGATGTGAAAATTGGCTCTTTCCCAATTCCTATGATGAAATCTTGATATGTTGAAGATGATATTGATCCACTTTTGATGAAAGATGAGAACTTCAAGCCAAATCTGCAAAAATCCTAGCTAAGAATTCAAATGATGGATGAGAATGGCTAAGTATTTTAGCATGGTAACTTTGCTTGGATTGTGGATGATGAAATGAGGAGAGAGCTCTTCATTTATAGGATTTCAAGATGGATGAATGTCCAAATTTGAGCAATGTGGGACTAACATTCATCCAATGATATGGTGCCACTTGTCAAGCTATGAATGGATGATGGTTGTGCAAGATTTGGGTTTGTGCCAATAAATGCCAATATTTCAAATTCAAATTTGTTGAAATGACATGTAAGAGGGAAGGGAAAATGCAATAAATTCCACTTGGCTCAAGGCAAAGGACATGTAAGAGAGTTATTGCCTTGTTGGATGTACATGTTGACTTGGAATTTTTGAATTCAAATTGAGAGAATATTCCAAAAGATGTCATGTGAGGAAAATAGAGATTTAATAAAAGAATTAAATCTATTTTCATGTGCAACTTGCATTATCTAGAGGATGTGACATGAGATGAGGGTTAAATTAATCAAGGGATTAATTTAACATGAGATTAGATGATGTGACTTATTTGACTTAGATTTATGGATTTATTTAAATCAAATAAGAGAGGAATATGACAAGAGATTAATTAAATAAGGATTTTGATTTATTTAATTAAAAGGATGGTTGTTAGATTAAATCAAATAAGGTTTTAATTTATTTAATTTAATGGATAGACTTTAGAGATTTAATCAAATAAATTGATTATTTAATTAAATAGGGATAATTAGATCAAATGGATTGATTTAATTAACAAGAGAAAGTGACTTAATTAAACAAAATGATTTATTTAATTAAGAGAGGAATATTGATGAATTTAATTAGATAGGGGGATTTGATTAAATGGTTAGACCAAGGGATGATTCAGGAAGAAACGATATTAGTAAGTCAGGATCAAATGCACGATGTCAATCAATATATTTTATGCATCTACAAAATGTATGCAAAATGTTATAGCATTGACAAGACAGTGGAGCATTGGAAAGCTAGTGAGCTCACTAGCTTGCCAATGTGGTAGGGTTGACAAGGTAGGGGCAGTGTATGTCTCATAGTGATGTATGGGGTCTCATGGTAATGTACATCACCATGAGACCCCATTTCTATGAGGCATATGCTTCCCCTACCTTGTCAACCCTACCACATTGGTAAGCTTAGGGCTACTATGATGATTGACAAATAGAAATGGGGTCAATACATCTATGAAAAGTATAGGGCATACACCCCTACCTTGTCAACCCTACCGCATTGGCAAGCTAGTATCGCTGTGAGAACCCATTTCTATGAGGCATACGCTGCCCCTACCTTGTCAACCCTACAGCATTGGCAAGCTAGTGAGCTCACTAGCTTTCCAATACTCCACTAGCTTGCCAATGTGGTAGGGTTGACAAGGTAGGGGTAGCGTATGCCTCATAGAAATGGGGTCTCATTATGATATATATCACCGTGAGACCCCATTTCTATGAGGCATCGATCACCATGAGACCCCACTTCTATGAGGCATACGCTACCACTACCTTGTCAACCCTACCACATTGGAAAACTAGTGAGCTCAGTAGCTTGCCAATGCTCCACTAGCTTGCTAATGTGGTAGGGTTGACAAGGTAGGGGTAGTGTATTCCTCATAGAAATGGGGACTCACGGTGATGTACATCACCGTGAGTCCCTATGTCTATGAGGAATATGCTGCCACTACCTTGTCAACCCTATCGCATTGGCAAGCTAGTGAGCTCACCACCTTGCCAATGCTCCACTAGCTTGCCAATGCAATAAGGTTGACAAGGTAGGGGAAATGTGTTATGCTTTGCATAACCACCCCATTTTATTCTGAAACAAAATGGGTCCCCCCTTCTCTTTTGGTTTCTTTGACTTTGTTATTTGCTTTGCTTTTGGGGATTCTTCTGTTTCTCCATATTTTGACTTTTGGTCCATCTGATCTAAGTTTGGTTCTACCTCAGTTGGAATTCAGGTTTTCTGTTGAGTTCAGGATTTTTCACCCCATCCGCATTTTTCTAGATCTCGCTCAAACTCCAGCTGAGCGTTGTTGTTCGGGGATTTTCGGTCTTCGCAGAAATCTGCGTGGACTAGATTTTCTAGGATTTCTTTCTCCCCTGGATTTTCCCAAAATCTGTTGTTCCTTGTTTGTTTTGGGTTTTCCGAAATGTCTTCACCTTCGTAGAAATCCATCCTGCGCAGATTTCCCCGGAATCTAGTGGAATGTGAAGAAGTATGGAGTAGTAAGGCTAGTTAATAAATGATGATGCACTTTATGAATAATTGATGCTCTTTTGAGATCTCTCATGTTGTTCCTTGATTGATAATAATCGGATTAAGTTTCTAATGGGTGTTTTCATGCTTATTCCACTGGAATCCGCCTAGCTCAAAATTCTCTGAAATTCCTCCCTGGCTTAGGTTCCGCGGGTCGGCCTGAAACCCGAACTGTTTGTATGATCATTTTGTTCAAAGATTTAACAGTACCCTACTGACATAGGATTCATTTTAATGATGATTTTGATTAATTAACTTATGTTTGTGTGATCTTCACTGTAGTTTTCTTTGTTGAATGCAGGATTAAATCACATATAGGATGATATTTGTCAAGGGAGCTCATTTGGGGTGCATTCTTCAATCCAGTTGGTCATGAAAATTAGCTAAGGCAAAGGTTGGCAAGACTTTCCTAACCTCTTGCCGACTGGTGGTTTGGCTCTGTCTACTAAGGATCCAAAGGGGGTGTTAGAACTGCACAATTTTGATGATATTACATATTGTCCATACTGGCAAAGTTTCCAGAAAAGTCCCACCATCAGCATATTTTCCCCATATATGGCCCTGTTGCACTATAGATTCCATCAAGTTTGGATACTCCACATTACAGGTCATATCGCCATGAGATCATCAAAGTCTCCCTGAATTATAGTGCATTTTGCTAAGTAGGTGTCTCTGTTGCCTGTCGGCAAGACCTCACGGATGTCACCACGATTGGAGTTCACATGTAGTTGCTAATCGGCAACACATCATTCAGAGTCCCAGTGACTATTAGCTTCCCATCAGCATAAAAGCTTGTCTTTAGAGAGACTGTCTTGGTGAAATCTTTGTGTCTCACTAACTAGTGCATATAGGCCTACACTTCGGCGGGAGTTGTTCTCTTCGGTATGTGCTCTCACCGAGCACCATGAGTCTTCCCGATGGGGAAGGTTCCGTATATCGGAAAAGCAAGATCACGTCACCAAGAAGTCTCAGCGAATGGGTCCAGTCTCAACAACAAGGATGTCTTCAGAGAGAGTGTGGGCGTTCGGTATAATGTCTCGCCAATGAAATATAGTCATGGTGACTCGGAGTTTCCTATCGGCATAGGTTGGTCTCCGGGGGACTATCATGGCGAAATATTCATGTCTCGCCGACCGCTGTCAAAAGGATTCATATATCGACATAAGGTTTTCTCCCCGCCAAGAAGTCTCGGTGAAAGTTTCAAGTCTCACTGACTGCCAACAAAGAAAACACACTTCAGTGGGACTCAACTGCATTGGGGTAGCATCTCACCAAGCGCTTTTGATCACACTGACATAGCACAGGGTATTCTATCAGTATGTCTTTGGGGAGAGAATCAAAGTGTCTCGCCGACATGAGGGAGCCATCGCCAAAAGGTTTCTAAGTTCGGCATAATCTCTTGCCGAAGGGAGTAAGTCTCGGTGACACAAGGTGATATCGCCAGGAGTCTTGCCAACAGGGAGGGGTCCCATCAAAGGTCTAAGGTTAGTGATAATTTTTCCTTCGGCAGGAGATCTTATCAATTGGCATGGGTCTTGCTAAATAGAGTTGCATTCGGCGAAGGATAAAACCTTCGACATAATGTCTGGCCGAAGAGGTAAGGTCACAACAACAAAAGTGACATTGGCGTAGTGATCTAGGCTCGCTATAAGGTCTCAACGACTGAGCGATGTCTCCTCGAAATGATAAGAGATTGCCAAAAGGTAGCGCTCTCGACGGAAAGTCTCACCGACATGAGGAGGTCGCACCGAAAAGGCCGAGCTCAGGAGAAAATGAAAGGGTTTCCGTAAGGTCTCCCTGACCATACAAAGTCCCACTGGAAGAAATGGAGCTCACCAAGAGGGTAATTCCTTTGCCATAAGGTCTTGGTGAAGAAAGGAGGTCGCACCGACAGGATGTCTGATAGGGAGTGGGGTTGGAGGAATCAATCACTGATTCCTGCTCTAGGCCTTTCCTTGTAAGACCTCCTTGGTGTTCTACTTCACCAACCTAACCTATAGGTCCCTACTCTATACTAGGTTCCCTTGGTTAGTCTGCCCAACCCCTCTTCTATCAACAAACTTCCCTTCTACCAAGACAACCTTGGTGCTACCTCAACTCTTCCATTGGCCCTTACTCCTCTTTAAAGACCAAATTAACCTCAACCTTCTACTAGATTCTTGCAGGGGTGAGAGGTGTTGTAAAGCTTCAAAATGATCAAACTAGGGTTCTTGTTCCAACACAAGACTCCAACCATCCATCGCTCTCTTCATACTTTCACCTAGGGTTTGGAAAGGGCTACAAGCCTAAGCCCCAATTAGGCCTCTGAACAGTGTTAAAATGCCTTTTTCTCCTAAACCCACCAAAGGATCAAGGTATTTTTCTTAGAGTCTAAGTTTCTCATGCCAATACCTCAAATATTTTTAGGGTATCAAGCCTTGTACAAGCCGTACACTGTCCAAGTGCAAAATGGTCAAGAAACTAGGGTTTCCAAGCTTCCTCACAACTATTTCAGACTGTCAAAGAATCCTCATACTAAATGAATTGACAAACCCTCTTCTTGATCACCATTAATATTCAATACCTTCCCCTAAATTCTCCAAAAATAATTTCTCAAAGATTTCTTCTCCCCTGCAAGTTATGGATCTTTTTCTCCAAGCCTTCCCCAACCGGACCTGCACTGGCTCGCCTAGGGCAAAACATTTATTGCAACTCCTGCACTACCACAAACCCTAATAGCTAACATATTTACACTAAGGGAGCCTAGGCATAAATCCCAAAAGGCCATACAAATTGTACGGTGGGGAAGTGCACTAGGACTCCACTCTTCCAAACTGCCTGTTACAGGCCTGAAAAGACAAAAAACTAAACTATATACAAATAAAAGATGAAAAAGATTTGCAAAAGACAATAAATGGAACTCTAAGCTTTTACAATGTTCTCATTACATCCTAAAAATGAAAGAACAATAATTTTACTCCATCAAAGCTCAGTGAGAATGTAAAAATACAGAAAAACTATCCTTTGAACGCTGTTTCCTTCAATTTTCAAAAATGTCACTCAACAATAATCCTTCTAACCCTACCTCAGGGTCGATTCATGCCTTAAATAGGCTTCCCAAGCAGTTGAGTTTCATGGGTCGAGCCTTTTAGATGACCTAAAGCAAACTTTATAAAACCCACTGTGTTTGGCAAACTTTGGCAACTTTTAACAACTTAGCCAAAATGATGTTCTAAAACTAAGTAACTATTGTCAACTTCTTTCCCACAAATCAAAACATCCTTGCGCACTCAACCCAATGGTCACATGACCTTATGATAACACAACAAAATTTGACCTTCCTTCTAGACTTCAGGAAAGCCCATGTTTCCTAGGTGCTCCTGTACCATTCTCCCCCTCTCAGCACAAAGAACTAAGGAACTTTAGGAGAGATGAGAGACATATCAATGCCTTGCTTCTTAAATTTTTCTTCTTCTACCCAGGTAGCTTCAGATTCATTTTTGTTCTTCCATTTTACAACATGCTCCATGTACACCTTGTTCCTGGTAGTCTTCGTCACTCTTGACTCCAAGATCTTCTCTACTTGTAGCTTGTTTGGAGTTGGTATGGGCATGTTGTTGATGTCCTGGAAGATCTCCTTACTGTCCTAATCCAGATCCTTGACTATCCCCTTGTACTTGATCAAATCAGCAACATTGAACACAGGAGAGATGCCCAAATCTGATGGTAACTCTACCTTGTATGCATTCTTGCCATATTTGGCCAATACCTTGCATGGACCCACTCTTTTCATCTGTAATTTGGTGGACATTCCCTTCTACAATCTAGATTTGTTGAGGTGGACCATAACATAGTCCCCAACTACAAATTGTACATCCTTCCTTGACAAATCCACTTTCTTCTTTAACTTTTGGGTTGCTATTGTGACTGTTTGCTTGACCTGCTCATGAATCTCTTTCATGGTCTGAGTGAAGTCCTCTGCATGTCCACTCCTATTCTCCATTGATCCAAGGTCTCTGAGCTCACAAATTCCTCTTGGGTGCATCCCATACACAACCTCAAAAGGACTTTTCCCTGTAGTTCTATTGACACTGTCATTATAAGCATATTCAGCTTGGGAGATAACCATATCCCATGTTTGTCCATACTCCTTGGTTAGACACCTTAGTAGATTACCCAACACTCTATTAACCACCTCTGTTTGACCATTGATCTGAGGATGGTAAGCTGATCCAAATTATAGATTTGTACCCAATCTGCTCCATAGAGTCTTCCAAAAGTGACTCATGAACTTCACATCTCTGTCAGAAATAATGCTTAGAGGCAAGCCATGGATCCTTACAACCTCCTTGAATAAAAGGTGTGCTATGTAGCTTGCATCATGAGTAGTATTGCAGGGAATAAAGTGACTCATCTTACTAAATCTGTCTATCACAACATAAACACTGTCAAAACCAGTTTTGGTCTTAGGAAGACCTACCACAAAATCCATGCTCACACACTCCCATGGTCTATTAGAAATGGGCAGGGGTTGATATAAACATGCATTGCTAGCTCCTCCCTTAGCTTCCATGCATACAACACACTGTTCCACATATTTTCTAACATCTCTTGCTAACTTAGGCCAATTATAGAATCTTTGTACTAGCTCTAAGGTCTTATTTATGCCAAAATGCCCACTAAGATTGCCATTATTCTTTTCTTGAATCAGATTTTCCCTCATTGACCCTCTTGGAACACATAACTGATTACCCTTAAATAACAGTCCACTTTGCAATGTATACTCCAAATATTCGCCATGAAAATGATTCTCAAAATCAAAACATACCTTGTAAGCTTCTGAGAAGTCTTCATCTTCACCATAGAGGTCTTTGAAACTCTCTAATCCAATGCTCTTTAGTTGTATTTCTTGCACTGTCAGCAACCTTCTGCTTAATGCATCTGCCACCTTGTTCATTTGTCCCTTCTTGTGCTTGATAGTGAATGTGAAGGCTTGGATGTATTCCATCCATTTAAAATGCCTATTACTTAGCTTCTCTTGGGTGTTGATATAACTAAGTGTCTGGTTATTAGTAAAGACCACAAACTCTTTGGGTAACAAATAATGCCTCCACTTCCTAAGGGACTGCACTAAAGCATATAACTCTAGATCATAGGTAGAGTACTTTTGCTTGGCTTCATTGAGCTTTTCACTAAAGAAGGCCACAGGCCTACCTTCTTGACTAAGTACTCCTACTGCTACTCCACTTGCATCACACTCAACAGTGAACAACTTGTCAAAACTAGGCAATAATAGAATAGGTTGAGTTGCTACTTCTTGTTTCAGTTTCTCCTTCTCGTTTCAGTTTCTCAAACCCTTTATCAGCCTCTTGAGTCCACTTAAACTTTATTTTCAGACCACCTTTGATAGTATCTAGGACTGGTGCACATATGCCACTAAAATTCCTTATGAATTTTCTATAGAATTGAGCCAAACCATGAAAACTCCTTACCTTTGTTGCTATGGTTGGTGTAGGCTAGTTTAGGATGGCTTCCACCTTGCTTGGATCCATCTTCAATGATCCTTTTGACACTACAAAACCCAAGTAGATAAGCTCTTTCTTAAAGAACTCACATTTCTCTAGATTGATTGCCAATTTCTCTTCTTGCAACCTTCTAAGAACTTGCTCCACATATTTCAAATGTTCTTCTGCCGTCTTGTTGTATATGAGGATGTCATCAAGGTACACTACCACAAAGATCCCTGTGAAATCCTTAAGCACTTTATTCATGAGTCTCATGAACATGCTAGGGGCATTTGAGAGGCCAAATGGCATCACTTTCCACTCATATAACCCATCATTTGTCTTAAAAGTTGTCTTCCACTCATCACCATCCTTAATTCTAATCTGATGGTATCCACTCTTGAGATCCAACTTTGTGAAGAACCGAGCTCCTCCAAGACAATCCATCAGGTCTTTAATTCTAGGAATAGGAAACCTATACCTAATGGTGATCCTATTTATTTCCTAGAATTAGTACAAAGTCTCCACTTACCTCCTTTCTTGGTTGCTAAAACCACTAGCAGTGTACATGGGCTGATGCTCTTTTGAATCAAGCCTTGATCCAATAATTCTTGCACTTTCCTAGCTACCTCCAAATTCTAATCTGGTGTGAGTTTGTATGCTGCTTTGTTAGGTAATGAGGCTCCACGTATGAAGTCCATTTGATGACTTATTGCTCTCTTTGGTGGTAAAGTTGTAGGTGTACCATCACTGACTATACTCTTGTACCTATCAAGCAACTTTTGGACTACTTGCAGTAGGACTATCTTTTCAGCCTTTTCTTCCTCTTTGGATTGCATTAAAACCATATATCCTTCATTCCCTTGGTGTAGGTCCTTAAGGAACTCCTTACCACTGCTCAACATGATGTTTGGTGTCTTGGACTGTCCTTCATCTTCTTCTAATAGTGACTACAACTTGAAGGTCCTTCCATCCTTTTTAAATGAAATGGTATTCTCCTTCCCATTATAAACAGCACTTCTGTCATATTGCCATGGTCTATGCAGTAGTAGATGGCATGCATCCATGGGTAATACATCCCAAACCAACTTATCTTTGTATCCTCCTATTGAAAATTCCACTGTTACTTAAAACACTCTGCCCTTTGTTTAGCCAAGTGACCTTGTAGGGGTTAGTATGAGGTGACTTTTCTAATTTCAGTTTCATTACTGCCTCCTCTGAGATTATGTTGTCTGTTGAACCTGAGTCTACTATAACCTTGCATACTTTACCAAGTATCTTGCACCTTACTCTAAAAAGAGCTCTTCTTTGCTTAGGCTCTTCCTTGACCGGTTGTCTGATCAAAACCCTGTTAAACATTAGATTCTCTCCTACCTCAGATTCTATATGACTGATCTCAGATGCTTTAGGACTCATGGTGTCCTCTTGGGTATAAGCCACTCTCTTTTCATTGCTTGATGAGGAAGCTTTCTTTGGGCATCTATAAGCAGGGTGACCTATTTGATTGCAATGGTAACATTTTATGTTTGCAAAATAAGAATTGCTCCTGCCTGCTCCTCTTCCTTTGTTTGAACCTCCTTGAGGTCCTCTTCCTCTGTTGTATCCTCCTCTAGAAGATGTTTCACCTCCATGCTCTATGAGTTTTGACTCACCTTGGTTTCTTTGATCACTGCCTCTTCCTTGGTAGCCACCATGCTGTCCTCTTTGATCTCTTTGATCTTTGCCTTTTCCTCTGCCCTTAGAAGACTGATCTTGCTTCCTTTTGTTCCTTTCCTCAATCTTGATAGCCAACTGATAACATTGGTGAACTATTTTAGGACTCAAAAGAGCCATCTCCTCTTGGATATTCCACTTCAAACCATTAAGGTACCTAGCCACTTTGAGGCTCTCATCCTCTGTCACATTAGACCTCATACAAAGCATTTGAAACTCTTCAGTATAGGTGTTTACATCTTGGTCTTTCTGCCTTAGACTTTGCCTCTTCTTGTGTAATTGAATCTCACAGTCATCTGGCATGTAGGCTTCTTTCACTTTAGCAACCATTCCTTTCCAAGTTGATATGGGTTGTTTTCCTTCTTTTTCCCTCTCTGTCTGAATAAACTTCCGCCATGTCAAGGCTAATCCTCTCAATATTGACTTAGCAACCTTCACCTTCTATGCTTCAGTGACTCCATCACACTCAAAATGATTCTCCATGCCCTCTATCCAATCCATGACTAGGTCTACTTCCATCTTTCCACTAAAAAGTGGTATGCCTTCAAGTTCTTTTCCACTCAAGGCTTTCAATGCCTTCAAGAAATGCTCCTCTTTCAAAACAGGGTCAGGTTCAGGGGCCTTATCTTCCTCTGCAACCTCTTCTTCTTTTGGTATTCTTCCCTCAAATTGTACACTCCTCACTGCTGCCTCAAGTTGGGCTATTCTTTCCCTCAATTGTTTATTGTCTTCTTCCTACTCTTCAACCATCTTGGCCAATTCTACATTTGTCACCATGGTAGAAGAATCACTTGACTCAACCTCAGACATAAAAGATTCTTCCCAAATTTTTCACTTGCTCTGATACTAATCTGATAGGGAGTGGGGTTGGAGGAATTAATCACTGATTCCTGCTCTAGGCCTTTCCTTGTAAGACATCCTTGGTGTTCTACTTCACCAACATAACCTATAGGTCCCTACTCTATCCTAGGTGCCCTTGGTTAGTCTACCCAACCCCTCTTCTATCAACAAACTTCCCTTCTACCAAGACAACCTTGGTGCTGCCTCAACTCTTCCATTGGCCCTTACTCCTCTTTAAAGACCAAATTAACCTCAACCTTCCACTAGATTCTTGCAAGGGTGAGAGGTGTTGTAAATCTTCAAAATGATCAAACTAGGGTTCTTGTTCCAACACAAGACTCCAACCATCCATTGCTCTCTTCATACTTTCACCTAGGGTTTGGAAAGGGCTACAAGCCTAAGCCCCAATTAGGCCTCTGAACAGTGTTAAAATGCCTTTTTATCCTAAACCCACCAAAGGATCAGGGTACTTTTCTTAGGGTCTGGGTTTCTCATGCCAATACCTCAAATATATTTAGGGTATCAAGCCCTGTACAGGCCGTACATTGTCCAAGTGAAAAATGGTCAAGAAACTAGGGTTTCCAAGCTTCCTCATAGCTGTTTCAGACTGTCAAAGAATCCTCCTACTAAATGAATTGACAAACCCTCTTCCTGATCACCATGCATATTCAAGACCTTCCCCTGAATTCTCCAAAAATAATTTCTCAAATATCTCTTCTCCCCTGCAAGTTATGGATCTTTTTCTCCAAGTTTGCCCCAACCGGACCTGCACTGGCTCGCCTAGGGAAAAACATTTCTTGCAACTCCTGCACTGCCACAAACCCTAATAGATAACATATTTACACTAAGGGAGCCTAGGCACAAATCCCAAAAGGCCGTACAAATTGTACGGTGGGGAAGTGAACTAGGACTCCATTCTTCCAAACTACCTGTTACAGGCCTGAAAAGACAGAAAACCAAACTATATACAAATAAAAGATGAAAAAGATTTGCAAAAGACAATAAATGGAACTCTAAGCTTTTACAGTGTTCTCACTACATCCTACAAATGAAAGAACAGTAATTTTACTCCATTAAAGCTCAGTGAGAATGTAAAAATATAGAAAAAATGTCCTTTGAACGTTGTTTCCTTCAATTTTCAAAAATTTCACTCAACAATAATCCTTCTAACCCTGCCTCAAGGTCGAGGCATGCCTTAAATAGGCTTCCCAAGTAGTTGAGTTTCATGAGTCGAGCCTTTTAGATGACCTAAAGCAAAATTTATAAAACCCACTGTGTTTTGCAAACTTTGGCAACTTTTAACAACTTAGCCAAAATGATGTTCTAAAACTAAGTAACTCTTGTCAACTTCTTTCCCACAAATCAAAACATCCCTAAGCACTCAACCCATTGGTCACATGACCTTATGATAACACAACAAAATTTGACCTTCCTTCTAGACTTCAGGAAAGCCCATGTTTCCCAGGTGCTCCTGCACCAATGTCCCTTCGAGGAGAGGAAAGGTATGTGCCAAGAGGTCTGGGCGACTATGGAGAATTACACCAAAACAGAATGGGCTTGGCGGGGAGAAAAAAAAGATCAAGGAAATTCCAGAAGCATAAAGGGGTTCGATAAAAGGTCTCCCCGAGATTAAAAGGACTTGCCGATTGGTTTTGTGAGCTCGATACAACTTTTTCAGCTCGCTGAAATGTCTTGCCGACTGTTTTGTGTCATGTCGGTAACTACATAATGGTGTAGTCACATCGGGGAGACACCGATGGTGTCTCACCGACATGCAATGTTGATCAGACCACCTTTGACTGCCTGAGGAGCTCGCGTGGCGTATGCCAGATCAGCCAGAGGAAACTAAAAGAGTGATTCATGGGCCCTTTCACCAATTGACCATCCCTGTGTAAGAAGACCAACAGGGTTCGATAAGAGGTCTCCCCGAGATTAAAAGGTCTTTTCGATTGGTTTTGTGAGCTCGATACAACTTTTTCAGCTCTATGAAACATCTTGTCGATTGTTTTGTGTCATGTCGGTAACTGCATAATGGTGAAGTCACATCGGGGAGACACCGACGGTGTCTCATCGACATGCGATGTTGATCAGGCCACCTTTGACCGCTTGAGGAGCTTGCATGGCATATGCCCGATCAACCAAATGAAACTAAAAGAGTGATTCATGACCCCTCTGACCAATTGACCATCCCTATGTAAGAAGACCAACATGATGCAAATGACATGGATTCCTTTTTAGATCCAAAGGTGATGGATTGACTCGAGTGATGGTGTTCGGATCTACAGGAGGCTCAACAGTGCTTCCAGAGGACGGTCAACGAACAGAGAAGTCTAGAATTGAAAGGGATCCGAAGGAAAGGAGAAACTGTGAGTCACAGGGATAGCTGTAGTGACTACTGGAAAGGTGGATTAGTAGTAATGATGATATTCTGAGCATTCAGGGCGGACTGCAAGAGGATTCAAAGATGGACATGGAGATATGTTAGTTAATGCTACAGCAACAAAAGATCTACAGATCTTTCCCATAAATATTTCATCAGCATGGACAGTAGGGCTTCACATTGAATGCAGCATTAACTCTCTTCAGAAAGATCTAAAGAACCACCTCTCCTGGAAGAAGATATTTTGTAAGCCCTAATACAGGGGGACAGCGCATTCTTTGGGATGCATTATGTATATAAGGCATTCTTGCCTCTTTGTAAAGGTTAGAATTTCTAGGTTAGAAACAAAATAGTAGGAGCAGAACTCGTAGAGTAGAACTAGTAGTTAGGAGTTAGATTAAGTAGAAGACCAATGTATCTTTCAGTTTCCTTAGTGTAAATGGAAACAATTTGGAGCCATAGATTTTCAGTACACTGGTGATTGTGCGAGCTTTGTAATTGTTGTTTATTTGTTTTATGAACAGTAGAAGCAACCAGATCTTAATCTACTTCATGTTGTGTTCCAGAATGGTGTTTGTCTTGAATTAATCATCTGATTTAGGAAGCTTTCAAGGAATGAAGTTTGGTTTTATGTTTTACTTGAATGGTAATTTGTAATCTGTTGTTGAAATCAGCATTGTGAATGAATGGAACTGTGTATTAGTCACAAGTTTATTTCGTTCTGCAATTTTAGTTAGGAATTCCTTGGAAGGTGACAGGTCTAGTTAATTTGGATGAAGTATCATTCTTTTCTGTTCCAAAGCCCCAATCCATCTTTTTCTGTTTATTTAAAACCCTAGTTAGAGTAGGTTTTAAAAGGTCTCCCTGGGATTAAAAGGTCTTGCCGATTGGTTTTGTGAGCTCAATATGACTTTTTCAGCTCACCGAAACATCTTGCCAACTGTTTTGTGTCATGTTGGTAACTACATAATGGTGAAGTCACATCGAGGAGACACCGATGGTGTCTTACTGACATGCAATGTTGATCGGACCACCTTTGACCGCCTAAGGAGCTCGCGTGGCGTATGCCCGATCAGCTAGAGGAAACTAAAAGAGTGATTCATGGCCCCTTTGACCAATTGACCATCCCTATGTAAGAAGACCAACAGGGTTCGATAAAAGGTCTCGCCAAGATTAAAAGGTCTTGCTGATTGGTTTTGTGAGCTCGATACGACTTTTTCAACTCACCGAAACATCTTGCCAACTATTTTGTGTCATGTCGGTAACTGCATAATGGTGAAGTAACATCGGGGAGACACTGATGGTGTCTCACCAACATGCGATGTTGATCGGACCACCTTTGACCACCTGAGGAGCTCAGCTGGCGTATGCCCAATCAACCAGAGGAAACTAAAAGAGCGATTCATGGCCCCTTTGACCAATTGACCATCCCTGTGTAAGAAGAACAACATGATGCAAACGAAATGGATTCATTTTGAGATCCAGAGGTGATGGATTGACTCTGGCGATGGTGTTCAGATCTACAAGAGGCTCGACGGTGCTTCCAAAGGATGGTCAACAAACAGAGAAGTCCAGAATTGAAAGGGAGCCGAAGGAAAGGAGAAACTGTGAGTCACAGGAACAGCTATAGTGACTACTGGAAAGAAGGTGGATTAGTATTAATGATGATATTATGAGCATTTAGGGGGAATTGCAAGAGAGTTCAAAGATCGACACAGAGATAGGTGAGTTAATGTTGCAGCAGCAAAAGATCTACAGATCTTTCCCATAAATCTTTCATCAGCATGGACAGCAGGGCTTCACATTGAATGCAGCATTGACTCTCTTCAGAAAGATCTAAAGAACCGCCTCTCCTAGAAGAAGATATTTTGTAAGCCCTAATACAGAGGGACAGTGCATTCTTTGGGATGCATTCTGTATATATGGCATTCTTGCCTCTTTGTAAAGGTTAGAAACAAAATAGTAGTAGGAGCAGAACTCGTAGAGTAGAACTAGTAGTTAGGAGTTAGATTAAGTAGAAGACCAATGTATCTTTCGGTTTCTTTAGTGTAAATGGAAACAATTTGGAGCCACATATTTCCTATACACTGGTGATTGTGTGAGCTTTGTAATTGTTGTTTATCTGTTTTATGAACAGTAGAAGCAACCAGATCTCAATCTACTTCATGTTGTGTTCTAGAATGGTGTTTGTCTTGAATTAATCATCTAATTTAGGAAGCTTTCAAGGAATGAAATTTAGTTTTATGTTTTACTTGAATGGTAATTTGTAATCTGCTGTTGAAATCAGCATTGTGAATGAATGGAACTGTGTGTTAGTCACAAGTTTATTTCGTTCTGCAGTTTTAGGTAGGAATTCCTTGGAAGGTGACAAGTCTGGTTAATTTGGATCAAGTATCATTTTTTTCTGTTCCAAAGCCCTAATCCATCTTTTTCTGTTTATTTAAAACCCCAGTTAGAGTAGGTTTTAAAAGGTCTCCCCGAGATTAAAAGGTCTTGCCCATTGGTTTTGTGAGCTCGATACGACTTTTTCAGCTCGTTGAAACATCTTGCCGACTATTTTGTGTCAAGCCAGTAACTACATAATGGTGAAGTCGCATCGGGGAGACATCGATGGTGTCTCACCGACATGCGATGTTGATCGAACCACCTTTGACCGCCTAAGGAGCTCGCGTGGTGTATGCCCGATCAACTAGAGGAAACTAAAAGAGTGATTCATCACCCCTTTGACCAATTGACCATACCTGTGTAAGAAGACCAACAGGGTTCGATAAAAGATCTCCCCGAGATTAAAAGGTCTTGCCGATTGGTTTTGTGAGCTCGATACGACTTTTTCAGCTCGCCGAAACGTCTTGCCGACTGTTTTGTGTCATGTCGGTAACTGCATAATGGTGAAGTCACATTGGGGAGACACTGATGGTGTCTCACCGACATGCGATGTTGATCGGACCACCTTTGACCGCCTGAGGAGCTCGCATGGCGTATGCCCGATTAGTCAGAGGAAAGTAAAAGAGTGATTCATGGCCCCTTTGACCAATCAACCATCCCTGTGTAAGAAGAACAACATGATGCAAACGACATGGATTCCTTTTGAGATCCAAAGGTGATGGATTGACTCGGGCAATGGCATTCAGATCTACAGGAGGCTTGACGGTGCTTCTAGAGGATGGTCAACAAATAGAGAAGTCCAGAATTGAAAGGGAGCCAAAGGAAAGGAGAAACTGTGAGTCACAGGGACAACTATAGTGACTACTAGAAAGAAGGTGGATTAGTATTAATGATGATATTTTGAGCATTCAGGGTGGACTGCAAGAGAGTTCAAAGATGGACACGGAGATAGGTGAGTTAATGCTGCAGCAACAAAAGATCTACAGATCTTTCCCATAAATCTTTCATCAGCATGGATAGCAGGGCTTCACATTGAATGCAACATTGACTCTCTTCAGAAAGATCTAAAGAACCGCCTCTCCTGGAAGAAGATATTTTGAAAACCCTAATACAAGGGGACAACGCATTCTTTGGGATGCATTATGTATATAAGGCATTTATGCCTCTTTGTAAAGGTTGGAATTTCTAGGTTAGAAACCAAAGAGTAGGAGCAGAACTCGTAGAGTAGAACTGGTAGTTAGGAGTTAGATTAAGTAGAAGACTAATGTATCTTTCGGTTTCCTTAGTGTAAATGGAAACAATTTGGAGCCACAGATTTTCTATACACTGGTGATTGTGTGAGCTTTGTAATTATTGTTTATCTATTTTATGAACAGTAGAAGCAACTAGATCTTAATCTACTTCATGTTGTGTTCCAAAATGGTGTTTGTCTTGAATTAATCATCTGATTTAGGAAGCTTTCAAAGAATGAAGTTTGGTTTTATGTTTTACTTGAATGGTAATTTGCAATCTGTTGTTCAAATCAGCACTGTGAATGAATGGAACTGTGTGTTAGTCAAAAGTTTATTTCATTCTGCAGTTTTAGTTAGGAATTCCTTGGAAGGTGATAGGTCTGGTTAATTTGGATGAAGTATCATTCTTTTATGTTCCAAAGCCATAATCCATCTTTTTTGTTTATTTAAAACCCTAGTTAGAGTAGGTTTGAATTTATGTTTAACCCAAAAAAATCCAAAAGCTCGACACCAGCAGGCCTTTTGAACATTACTGTTACATTGACCACTGAGGGATATCAACACAGTTGAGAACCAACTACATAGACCTTGGGAGGTAAGATATCCATGCAATCATCTTTCTCTTTCAGGAGAAACAGAGTAGCAATATTCTATTTGCATGTTGTTCTGCCATTTGGGACGTCAACAGAGACTGGGGCTAGAAGGAGGGCTTGAACCTCTAAGCAAATTTTGGATTATTATGAGTTGGAGTGGGTCAAGTCTTGGAAAACCCAGCTCTAATGGGTAGCCCTTTGTATATACTAGGATTTTTCCATGAAATCCCTGGTCACCTGTATGATCGGCTTCCTTTATTTTTCCCTAGCAATGGGAAAAATGCTTATGAACATGTCGAAACTTCCAGGCGTGTACTTACTTTTCTCTAGGTTCAGCATGAGGATGTTTTTCTGTCAATTGTTCATCATAACACTTCAAGGTTCAGCAAGGCAATGGTATGTGAATCTTCCACCAAATTATATTTGTTCATGGGCAGAGTTAGAAATCTTATTCTTAGATTAGGTTGGTCCTCGCACACAAGACTAGTGGGAGAACTCATCTTTGAAAAATCCAATCACAGAGTTAAGTACTCCACTTATCAATGAAGTTGTGACCATATCATCTCTTTTCAGTCATCTTCCAAAGAATAGTCCATTACATCACAATGAATTTCTAGATGAAACATTTGATTCTCCAAAATATAATTTTGATGACTTGTTTGGTGAAAAGCATGAAATGGATGTAAATTTAGAGCATAATGGAAATCTCAAGATAGAATCTAGCTTTGTTGAACATGTTAGTACTAATGATGGCTTTAAAGGAGATGAGGTATCAGCTCGAGATTGCTGTCATGGGAAATCAACAATGCCTTCCAACGATTTGAGCAACTCTTCTGACCAAGATGAGAATCAGGGTGATGACGGATGGACAAAGGAACATGGCTCATGTTGGCTAGATATCCCACGTGCACAAAATTGAATAAGGAAGAAGTTGGAAGAATTAGGAGATTTGAAATTATTAGAACTTGTTAAACCAACTGGATGTGGGATACATCGAACAAATCAACATTCCTAGATGGATTGCCATGTTTTCTTGGGTAGAATGGAGTTATATTTCATACATCAGATCATTGTTGAAGGAATACTTATGGAAGATCCTTGGAGTACGTATCTCATCGATGAGGAGGATGAAACAACTAGCACGCACGAAGATGATAATCAGTTCATCCACAATGATGAGAGAGACCTTGTGAGGAGATTTAATTATTCCCTATCTTTTGATGACCTTGATCCTTGCAGTGAGATGGATTCAACAACTAATGAAACTCCTCTTCCTAGTGCAAACCTGATAGAAGTGGAGAATGGGTTCATCGATGCATTCATAGATTCTTTCATGATGGGGAATGAGGAAGAAACACACTTTGGTGGGTTAGTGCAAGAAGATGACTCTGCTAATTTAAGTAGGTGGATGGATTGAAGCAGATAACACACTTCATGATGAGATTGCCAATAAACCTGATGGTCAAAGATAAGGACTTAAATGTCAAAATGAAATGTTAAGAGAAGAAGTCCAAGTAGATGTGCAGATAATCAAGTGTTCCCTGAGGAAACTCATGACGGGGTATGTTTGGATGAAGCAGAGGGGTGTCCAGGAAAGGACCACGGGGCTATCTCAAAAGTTGAATCTCTTCAATATGACAAAGAGAATGAGACCAGGGAGTGTTTTCCTAATTTTGCTTCTATTTACTCAAGTGTGTTGGTGGAGGAATGTGAATTGAGAAAGTGTTTTCGTAACTTTGACTCTATGCATTCAAGTGAGTTTGAAGGAAATCATTGTTCACCATGTGCCAGTATCCCTGACATCAATGGTGATAAGCTAGACGCAGATTCTCAAACCCTTGGGGATGACATGTTTCAAGAGAATGTTGAAAGTGAGACTTCATCTCAAGAAATTCAGAAAATTTTTGACTCTGTGCCTGAGATGAATATAGAGATGTTGGTGAGTGAGTATCCTAACTGCAAGATGAGCCTTGATTTAGTGGTGTTCCATGAGCTAAGACCTCGTGAAGAGGAGATCATACAACACAAGCCTGCATTGGTAACTAGAAATCTTCCGAATCAAGTGGTGTCCTTTCATTATCCTCTATGTTTTAATAATTTGCAGTTTGATTATAACGTTGGGGATAGTAAAACATGTCTGTGGGTAAATCATGATAAAACCGAGAGCCCACAACTGATAATATTTCAAGCTTTATGCCCTCAAAATGAACTTATTGCCTACAAACTTCATATTTCTGAGTATAAAGATAAATTTGCTAGGTTTAGAACTGTGCCTAGTAAGTTAAGATTGTTGCACATAGTGAAAACTCAGTCAGGTCAATGTATATTTTTTTATAGTTTTGTGTTTATAAAGCTCAGCTTTGGAGTTAGTTTAGGAGTACGATTGGTTAGTGTTAGTTTTTGGTTTAGTTAGTTTTCCTTTGTTTTGTTGTTTTCCTTTTCCTGTTCCTTTTGTTTTTGTTTGTAAATAGTTTGTATTTCTGCTTGTAAATAGTCTCTATGTGAATAATCTGTTGCTACTCTTTGTGTAAATAATTTGCTCTTTGTCTGTAAATAGTTTTATGTTTGTTTGTCTTTCCTTTTTGTCTTTTTTTTCCCTAAGTTCTAGGTTTTTTGTTTTGTCCTTTAGGGTTTCTCTGTTTCTTTCCATCTTCAAGTGGTGGCTATTATCTGAAGCATACTTTGGTCATTAGGAGAGAGGTGGTTTAGATATTTTCAGGCTTTCAGATTGGATGATTTTTTCCTAAATTCGTTGTTTCATGCCCATTGCCAATAAGACTTGTGGAACGTCTTGAAAACAAGGTGCAAAGTAAATAACCCTCATTAGCTCCTCTGAATCTGTCACAAATCAATAAGATCGTAATGGTACATTTGTCCTAGAACAACAGTATTGTAAGATTTGAGTGAAAAATCTAATTTCCAAGTGTTGTTATGAGGTCCATGGTAGTTTTTAACCTAGATCAGATGTTAAACATCTGACATATTGAAAAAGAGAATTAAAGGAATATCTAGAACTTCAGGATAAAATAGAAAAGATTTTAAAAAAAAAAGAGAAAAAGAATTCAATATGAACGGGTGATTCCAGTATCTCTACTGGGGCTATGGACGCCTAACTAGCAGTAGAGCAATGTTGTGAGGAAACTAGAGGTATCTCCATCGGGGCTATGGGCACCTGACTGGCAGCAGAGCAATGCCTAGGATATCATTGCACAACAGCTAAAAGGAAATCAACTCATGTAGCTCAAATCTTACACATTGTTGTCCAAAAGATGAGGAAAACGTCATGAGAGATGTGATGCACAATCAAGCACACACATAGATTCAAGGGTAGCTATTGTTGATTTACGTTTGAGATCCTAGCTCAACCTTGTTTCTTATAACTGCCCCAACTGGAGTTGCGATGTTCATGAACCAAGAGTTTTGCGTAGCGGAATCCTTCAGCTTCTTGAAAATAATTAAACCATTTTCCCAGTTGAGTCGCCATTTGTTATGCCTTGCATAACGACCCCATTTTATTCTGAAACAAAATGGGTCCCCCCTTCTCTTTTGGTTTCTTTGCCTTTGTTATTTGCTTTGCTTTTGGGGGTTCTTTTGTTTCAACATATTTTGACTTTTGGTCCATCTGATCTAAGTTTGGTTCTGCCTCAATTGGAATTCCGGTTTTCTCCCGAGTTCAGAATTTTCCACCCCATCTGAATTTTCACCGATCTCGCTTGAATTCTGACTGAGCATTGTCGTTCGAGGATTTTCGGTCTTCGCAGAAATCCACGTGGACTGGATTTTCATGGATTTCTTTCTCCCCCAGATTTTCCCGAAATCCATTATTCCCTGTTTGTTCCGCGTTTGCTGGAATGTCTTCTCCTTCGCGGAAATCCATCCCACACGGATTTCCCTAGAATCTGGTGGAATGTGAAGAATTATGGAGTAGTAAGGCTACTTAATAAATGATGATGCACTTTATGAATAATTGATGCTCTTTTCAGATCTCTCATGTTGTTCCTTGATTGATAATGATCGAATTAAGTTTCTAATGGGTGTTTTCATGCTTATTCTGCTGGAATCTGCCTGGCTCGAAATTCTCTGAAATTCCTCCCTGGCTTGGGTTCCATGGGTCGGCCTGAAACCCGAACTGTTTGTATGATCATTTTGTTCAAAGATTTAACAGTACCCTATTGACATAGGATTCATTTTAATGATTATTTTGATTAATTAACTTATGTTTGTGTGATCTTCACTGTAGTTTTCTTTGTTGAATGCAAGATTAAATCACATACAGGATGATATTTGTCAAGGGAGCTCGGTTGGGGTGCATTCTTCAATCCAGTTGGTCATGAAAATTAGCTAAGGAAAAGGTCGGCAAGACTTTCCTAACCTCTTGCCAACTGGTGGCTTGGCTCTGTCTGCTAAGGATCTAAAGGGGGTGTTAGAACTGCACAATTTTGATGATATTACATATTGTCCATACTCGCAAAGTTTCCAGAAAAGTCCCACCATGAGCATATTTTCCCCATATATGGCCCTGTTGCACTATAGATTCCATCAAGTCCGGATACTCCACATTACAGGTCATATCGCCATGAGATCATCAAAGTCTCCCCAACTTATAGTGCATTTTGCTAAGTAGGAGTCTCTGTTGCCTGTCGGTAAGACCTCAGGGATGTCACCGCGACTGGAGTTCACATGCAGTTGCCAATCGGCAACACATCATTTAGAGTCCCGACGACTATCAGCTTCCCATCGGCATAAAAGCTTGTCTTCAGAGAGACTGTCTTGGAAAAATCTTCGTGTCTCACCGACTAGTGCATATAGGCCTACACTTTGGCAGGAGATGTTCTCTTTAGTATGTGCTCTCACCGAATGCCAGGAGTCTTGCCGACGGGGAAGGGTCCATATATCGGCAAAGCAAGATCACATCACCAAGAAGTCTCGGTGAATGGGTGCAGTCTCAACGACAAGGATGTCTTTGGAGAGAGTGTGGGCATTCAGCGTAATGTCTCGCCGATGAAATATAGTCATGCCGACTGGGAGTTTCCTATCGGTGTAAGTTGGTCTTCAGGGGACTGTCATGGAGAAATCTTCATGTCTCGCCGACCGCTGTCAAAAAGATTCATATATCAGCATAAGGTTTTCTCCCCGCCAAGAAGTCTCGGTGAAAGTTTCAAGTCTCGCCGACTGCCAACAAAGCAAACACACTTCAGTGGGACTCAACTGCATTGGGGTAGCATCTCACAGAGCAGTTCCGGTCACACCGACATAGCGCGGGGGATTCTATCAGTATGTCTTCGGGGAGAGAATCAAAGTGTCTCGCCGACATGAGGGATCCATCGCCAAAAGGTTTCTAAGTTTGGCATAATCTCTTGCTGAAGGGAGTAAGTCTCGGCGACACAAGGTGATATCGCCAGGAGTCTTGCCGACAGGGAGGGGTCCCATCAAAGGTCTAAGGTCAGCGATAATTTTTCCTTCAGTAGGAGATCTTGCCAATTGGCATGGATCTCACCAAAGGGAGTTGCATACGGTGAAGGATAAAACCTTCGACATAATGTCTGGCAGAAGAGGTGAGGTCATAGCGACAAAAGCAACATCGGCGTAGTGATTTGGGCTCACTATAAGGCCTCGGCGACCGAGCGATGTCTCCCCGAAATGATAAGAGATCGCCATAAGGTAGTGATCTCAGCAGAAAGTCTCATCGACATGAGGAGGTCACACCGAAAAGGCTGAGCTCGGGAGAAAACGAAAGGGTCGCCGTAAGGTCTCCCCGACCATACGATGTCTCACCGAAAGAAATGGAGCTCGCCAAGAGGGTGATTCCTTTGCCATAAGGTCTTGGCGAAGAAAGGAGGTTGCGCCGACAGGATGTCCCTTCGGGGAGAGGAAAGTTATGCGCCCAGAGGTTTGGGCGACTACAGAGAGTTACACCGAAACAGAATGGGCTTGGCAGGGAGAAAAAAAAGATCGGGGAAATTTCTAGAAGCATAAAGGGGCTCGATAAAAGGTCTCCCTGAGATTAAAATGTCTTGCCCAATTGTTTTGTGAGCTCAATACGACTTTTTTAGCTTGCCGAAATGTCTTGCCAACTATTTTGTGTCATGTCGGTAACTACTTAATGGTGAAGTCGCATCGGGGAGACACTGATGGTGTCTCACCGACATGCGATGTTGATCGGACCACCTTTGACTGCCTAAGGAGCTCAAGTGGCATATGCCCGATTAGCTAAAGGAAACTAAAAGAGTGATTCATGGCCCCTCTGACCAATTGACCATCCCTGTGTAAGAAGACCAACATGATCCAAACGACATGGATTCTTTTTTAGATCCAAAAGCGATGGATTGACTCGGGCAATGGCATTTAGATCTACAGGAGGCTCGATGGTGCTTCCAAAGGACAGTCAACGAACAGAGAAGTCCATAATTGAAAGGGAGCCGAAGGAAAGGAGAAACTGTGAGTCATAGGGACAGCTATAGTGACTACTGGAAAGAAGGTGGATTAGTATTAATGATGATATTCTGAGCATTCAGGGTGGACTGCAAGAGAGTTCAAAGATGGACACAGAGATAGGTGAGTTAATGCTGCAGCAGCAAATGATCTATAGATCTTTCCCATAAATCTTTCATCAGCATGGTTAGCAGGGCTTCACATTGAATGTAGCATTGACTCTCTTTAGAAAGATCTAAAGAACCGCCTCTCCTGGAAGAAGATATTTTGTAAGCCCTAATACAGGGGGACAGCGCATTCTTTGGGATGCATTTTGTATATAAGGCATTCTTGCCTCTTTGTAAAGGTTAGAATTTCTAAGTTAGAAACAAAATAGTAGTAGAACTCGTAGAGTAGAACTGGTAGTTAGGAGTTAGATTAAGTAGAAGACCAATGTATCTTTCGGTTTCCTTAGTGTAAATGGAAACAATTTGGAGCCACAGATTTTTTGTACACTGGTGATTGTGCGAGCTTTGTAATTGTTGTTTATCTATTTTATGAATAGTAGAAGCAACCAGATCTTAATCTACTTCATGTTGTGTTCCAAAATGGTGTTTGTCTTGAATTAATCATCTGATTTAGGAAGCTTTCAAGGAATGAAGTTTGGTTTTATGTTTTACTTGAATGGTAATTTGCAATCTGCTGTTGAAATCAGCACTGTGAATGAATGGAACTGTGTGTTAGTCACAAGTTTATTTCGTTTTGCAGTTTTAGTTAGGAATTCCTTGGAAGGTGACAGGTCTGGTTAATTTGGATGAAGTATCATTCTTTTCTGTTCCAAAGCCCTGATCCATCTTTTTTTGTTTCTTTAAAACCCCAGTTAGAGTAGGTTTGAATTTATGTTTAACCCAAAACAATCCAAAAGCTTGACACCAGCAGGCCCCTTGAACATTACTATTACATTGACCACTGAGGGACATCAACACAGTTGAGAACCAACTACATAGACCTTGGGAGCTAAGATATCCATGTGATCATCTTTCTCTTTCAGGAGAAATAGAGTAGCAATATTCTGTTTGCATGTTGTTGTGCCATTTGGGATGTCAACAAAATGTATGCCTCATAGAAATAGGGTCTCATGGTATCATGAGACCCCATTTCTATGAGGCATACGTTGCCCCTACCTTGTCAACCCTACCACACTGGCAAGCTAGTGAGCTCACTAGCTTGTAAATGCTTCACTAGCTTACCAATGTGGTAGGGTTGACAAGGTAGGGGAATTGTATGCCTTATAAAAATGGTGACTCATGGTGATATACATCACCATGAGTTCCTATTTCTATGAGGCATACACTACCCCTATGTTATCAACCCTACTACAGTATATCACTGTGAGTCCCCATTTTTATGAGGCATATGTTTCCCCTACCATGTCAACCCTACCGCATTGGCAAGCTAGTGAGCTCACTAGATTTCTAATGCTCCACTAGCTTTCCAATGCAGTAGGGTTGACAAGGTAGGGGAAGTGTATGCCTCATAGAAATGGGGTCTCACAGTGATATTTCCAATGCTCCACTAGCTTGCCAATGCAATAGGGTTTATAAGGTATGGGCAGCATATGCCTCATCACCGTGAGACCCCATTTCTATGAGGCATACACTACCCCTACCTTTTCAACCTTACATACCTTTTCCATCTTCTATTTTGATCCTATCTTGCAATCATGGCATTGCACATTACCACATTTCTTTAAGCCATTCCATCAAAAAAATTCATGTGACCTTTGTCTATGCTAGAAACACTCTTCTACATGATGATTGTAAGTATTCGGTATGAAGCCTTGAATGACATATATTTCATTTATTTGTATGGATTCATTTTTAGGAACTAATATTCATCTCATTATGATGCTATAGGTGAAATTATCCACCATGCCGAGGAAAAAAACAAAGAATAAACTAACATACGAAGAATATGAAACCAATAAAGCAAAGGAGAGAGAACGGGTGAGGGAATATCATGAAAAGAATAAATTGGGTATGGTTGACGAAAACAAGCCAATTGAAGAGGAACCTCAACCATCAAAAAGAGAAAAGGCATCAGTGGCACAAAGGGCATGAATGTGAAAGCATCATGGTAAAACATATTCAAATATTGTAGTTGGAGAAACGCCCTCTACCATAAGTGAATACGAAGGGACACCATTAAGCACAAGAGAATATGGAGGGCGACCATCTACCACAAGTGAATATGGAGGGACAACATCTACCACAAGTGAATATGGAAGGACACAATATACCACAAGTGAATATGTTTGGACACCATCAACCGCATCTCAAGTTGAGAGTACATCATCACTCAGATTTGACGAAGAAGGTGCACCATCATCCCCATGTGAACCTTAAGGTATGTTGTCTATTCCACACTCGTTCAAAGGTACGCAATCTAGCCCACCTCACTTAAATATTGATGAAGTTCTTAATGTTGAGAGTTATGTAACTAGGAGAACACCACCTAGAATTTTGCATAGAAATCCAAAGTATTTGATTAATATTGATGAGGATATTTTGTAGCACATGGAAGGAAAGATTATAGAATGTACATGAAGAAGATATGCTAATAAGATTTGGAAATTGTTCTTTGAAATGCTAAATGAGACCACAACATTTCAACTATTTGTTGAAATGATGCGGGGTATAAAGTATAGAAACATCATGAAGACTCTTGGGTTGAGAACATCGAATGCTTCAAGTGAAAACACTATTGTGAAGAATCTAATGGATGCTTATGAGATTGTGGGTAAGACCTCACGCTCAAAGGATAGTAATGTCACTTGGTGTTTCATTACATTGAATTTGGTAAGTATTCAACAAAGAGAACTTGCCTCATTAGAAAGATGAGTGAAAAATTGAGAATTAATAGAAAAACTTTATCAAGATCCATTCAAAGGTGACAAAGAATTGAGGGCACCAATTGAAATGAATTATGGGAATTCTCGGGGAGACTGCCACCAAAAGATAAAAAGTTGTTGAAGCATTGAGAACACTAATTGAAGATTATTGGAAGAATAACACAAGGCTATCTCTGAATCGAAGAGATGTGGTAAGAAGGAGAATCGGTAGTCGAAACTGTGAGCCACATACAAAGCATTTTTTGGATACGATTCAAACCCAATTTTTTTGTAAATTTCAATAAGTTTATCCGAGAAAATTAGTATTTGTCAAAGATATTTTGAAATGATTAAACCTTTTTATGTCAAGATAAATCGCGCATGCACTACTTGTTGTTGTAGACTACATATTGAATTCTCTAACCATTATTTTGCTTATCGTTCTATATGTTTAGATTTGCATACTAACGATGTTTTGCAGGATCGTGGAATACAAGCCCCGCCAACATCTTCAAGAGAGTTCTTATCAAAAAAATTATATGGAATAGAGGATGGCTAAATATTCTACCAGACAACATGCTTGGATGGTTCATGTCAATGTTGTGGTGGCTTGCAGCGTATGCCAATATGTCAACATATGGAAAGCACATATGAGGTGGGACAAAAACTAGTAGAGTTCAAGAAGTATAAAATAGTGGCATATGCTAAAAAATATGGTAATCAAGCAAAAAGGTGTGATTTGGTTATTCAGAAGATTCCAATGTATTTGTTTATGTCCATGTTTCGTGACAATATAGTGTATGAGTATGCAAGGCATACCCATAGAGCCCAATGGTTGGATACGCAATTCAAGCTATGCAAGGACACCTTTCCACTTGGAAGAATAATTTCAATGGTCGAATTTGTAGAGAAATACACTCTACAGCCACAACATGAGGTGAAGTCACAATATTATAACTCTACATAGGTTTTGATATTTATGCACATAGCATTCATTCATGTAGCTGATAGTATAGAGGACCAAAGGAAGATATTGAGGGAGTATCACTTTTCTATTAGTGATGATCGCACACATTCTCCAAAGTTCATGTGAGGTTGCTTCCAGATGTTCTATAGTGATTTGGATCAGAGGGGAATAGCATACAATCTGTATTTAATATGGTCAGATAACTGTGTAGCATAGTTAAAGAACTCACACATATTCTACTAGTTGAGTAGGATGCATGTCATTATAGGTGTTCAACATATGTGGAACTTTTGTGAGGCCAGGAATGGAAAGGGGGAGCATGATGATGTAGGAGCATTGTGAAAAGAGCATTAGCATGAGAAGAGTTAAAGTATAAAGACAATGCAAAGTTGACAGATGCAAAATCAATCATCGAGTGGTGTAATGCTTAAATGGGTCTAGGTAATGAAGGTACATCTTCAGTTCGTAGATTTTTTTGGTTGATGGATGATACTAACATTGCACCATATGATTATTTTGTACATTAACAGGATCGAGTAAGATACACTCTTTCCTTAGCTCAGATGCAAGTTCATGGAGTATCAATACACGGAAGATTGCATGCTTTTTTTCTTCATGTACAATGCAAGTCTGGGATGATTGTGAGTCAAAGGAGTGGGTTGAGAAATGGTCATTAAGTTATCTTAGTCCAATTCACATGTATTGCCCTCTAACGACATTGGAACTAACATAGATGGATTCATCAGATGACTTTGACCACATATCAAATCTAGTTCAACCTGGTAATATATCTACTTGCTTAGTTTTTGAAATTCCTATTATTATCTTACTTTGTAGTGTATTTGTAATTTTGACTAATTTCAAGAGATTTGTTGCACATATCAATGCAGGGCATGTTTATGCAGTTATTGTAGATGAAGACAATGAAGAGGGAACAGACTACTACTTGTGTCATTGTGTTGAGGAAAAAATGAAATTGGAGGCCCTAGTTATAGATGGAGAAAACATTGAATACCCTACAGACTCAGTTGTTGTTACTAGAACGTGGCTTAGAAGGTACCCACATACGAGTGTTAAATATTGGTTGTTTCAGAACTTTGAAATGCATCAGAAGATTCTTCATTACTTGAACCTTGTCGTGGCATCCAATCTTCATTTGACCAAATATGGGGGTAGACCTTTGAACAAGACCTTGTGGAAGGTCTGTGAGTCTGACCATGAGGCAATACTTGACACAATAAAGAGTAGAGCAGACCCAGATGGTTCGTTGGATTAATTTGTAAGTATGAATATTGGTTTTATTAATTTATTCTTATATGCACATTAATTTGTATGATGCCAATGCTATCATCTAATGTTTATATAATCTTCTTTTACTTTTCCTATTTGTAACCTACTAAAAATTCATTGGTGTCCCCTTACAAAAAATGTTGATTTATGAGCCATCCAAGAGAATCTCAGCCAAAAAAGCATTGCAACATCCTTACTTTGATGATCTTGACAAATCTCAATTATGATTTTAAGCCATTATAAAAGTGTGTGTTAAGCTTAGGGAGGGAATTTCAAGTTATTCATTTGAAGTTAACTTTATCATGAGCACCTATGATGTAGACATTATAAGAGCATCTCAAATTTTAAGTTATTCTATTCATGAGAGGTGTTGTGTGCAATAGGTGTCTTGGAACTCCCAATGAAGATGTATGTCCAGGAGTGACTAAGTTGAGAGACTGGCATGCCTATCCTCAATGGAAGCATAGAGATTTATGCCTTGCTATTCCCGACTTGGAACCAAATGGTGTGGATTTTTTGTCTGTAAGTGTCTTCCATCTATTTTCATTTCATTTCCATTTTGGATGCTCTTTCTTTTTCTTCTTTTACTTTTCCTATTTGTAAGTAAATTACTAAAAATTGATTGGAGTCTCCTTGCAAAAAAAATTGATTTATGAGCCATCCAAGAGAATCTCAGCCAAAAACGCAATGCAACATCCTTATTTTGATGATCTTGACAAATCTCAATTCTAATTTGAAGCCATTATAAAAGAGTGTGTGAAGCTTAGCAAGGGAATCTTAATTTATTCATTTGAAGTTAACCTCATCATGCACACCTATGATGTAGACATTATAAGAGAGTCTCGAATGTATGAGTGACATTGTAAAATATCTATGAGAACGTAGTACCTAAGTCATTGTGCCTACAAGTACAAGCACTCGGGTTTCAAAACAGTGTATGAAGCATATTAGATAATTGTAGCACAAACAGAAGAGTTAGGATAGCCAAATAAATCTCATTTTATTGTATACATCATATTATTAATATAGTGAGTGTAATAACCATTGATGGTTACTAATCATTCTTTTTCTTCTTTTATTCTCTCCCTATTATAACTAGCACCAATTGACTAACTTATTATAAAAACTTCATTTATTAAACAAAATCAACCTAATGGTTATATATCAATATCAATATAGCATACAATCTATTCAAATAAACATTTGTAATGAGATTTACTCAAATTTTTAAATTTATTGTTGCCCTCAAACATTTGTAATTCTTGCAACATAATCCCTTAACTGTCCAAATTGCAAAAGGGCAGCAATCTTTGATGGCTTGTTGCTCGGATACCGTGTCAAGTAGGGGAATTTTTTCTAAGGCATCAAGATCACATAGGGAACCTCTACAATAACCTCTCTTATTTTTTGTTATCTCAGAGTCATTTTCCCGTGGTGTCCAGTTTTCACTTGATGGAAAAAGTGTCAAATGCAAGCAACATTAAGTTACAAAGTGGTGCAACTTTTGTTATGCAACTCGTGTGACCAAATGGACTATTCCAACATGTCTGAATTGGTACGTTTATGCTATGCATGGTCCTTTTTCACACCCAAACACACATAATCGCTTCGAGTTACTTTCAACCGACTCAATCCCTTAAGGGTCTAAAGTGCAAAAGGACAGCAATATTTGATGGGTTATTACTCAAAAACCATGATGCTTAAGAACTCTCTATCTAGGCCTATAGGATCACATTGGACCCCTCTACAATAACCTCTCTTGGTTTTTGTTATATCAGAATCTTTTTCCCATGGTGTCCAGTTTTCACTTGATGGAAAAAGTGTCAAATGCAAGTAGTGTAAAGTTGCAAAGGTGCAACTTTCTTTCTGCAACTCATGTGACCAAATAGAATATTCCAACACATCCAAAGGGGTATTTTTAAGCTAGGCATGGTCCTCTTTTGCACCCAAACACACAGAATCACTTCGAGCTACGTTTAACTGGCTCGATCCCTTAAGGGTCCAAAGTGAAAAAGGGAAACAATATTTGACAGGCTATTACTCAGAAATTGTGATGCTTACGAACTCTCCATCTGAGCTTATTGGATCATGCTTGACCCCTCTACAATAACCTCTCTCATTTTTTGTTATCTCAGAGTCATTTTCCCGTGGTGTCTGATTTTCACTTGATGGAAAAAGTGTCAAATGCAAGCAGCGTAAAGTTGCAAAGTGGTGCAACTTTTGTTCTGCAACTTGTGTGACCAAATGGATTGTTCCAACATATTTGGATGGGTATTTTTACACTAGGAATGGTCCTCTTTCACACCCAAACACACAGAATTGCTCTGAGCTACGTTCAACCGGCTCGATCCCTTAAGAGTCCAAAGTGCAAAAGGGCAGCAATCGTTGACAGGATATTACTCAAAAATTGTGATGCTTACAAACTCTCTGTCTAAACCTACGAGATTGCATTGGGACTCTCTAAAAAAACCTCTCTCAGTTTTTATTATCTTGGAGTCGATTTCCCATGGTGTCCAGTTTTCACTTGATGGAAGAAGTGTCAAATGCAAGCAGTGTAAAGTTGCAAAGTGGTGCAACTTTCATTCTGCAACTTGTGTGACTAAACGGACTATTCTAATGTGTATGAATGGGTACATTTATGCTAGGCATGGTCCTCTTTTTCACCCAAACTCACGGAATCACTCCAAGCTACGTTCAACCGACTCGATCCCTTAAGGGTCCAAAGTGCAAAAGGGAAGCAATCTTTGACAGAATATTACTCGGAAACCATGATCCTTACGAACTCTTCATATAAACCTATAGGATCACATTGGGCCCCTCTACAATAACCTCTCTCATTTTTTGTTATCTCAGAGTCATTTTCCTATGATGTCCAATTTTCATTTGATGGAAAAAGTGTCAAATGCAAGTAGCATAAAGTTGCAAAGTGGTGAAACTTTCATTCTGTAACTCGTGTGACCAAACAGACTATTCCAACACATCTTAATGGGTACTTTTACGCTAGGCATGGTCCTCTTTCACACCCAAACATGTGGAATCACTCTGAGCTACGTTCAACCGGCTCAATCCCTTAAGGGTCCAAAGTGCAAAAGGGAAACAATCTTTGATGGGCTATTACTCAGAAACTGTGATGCTTACAAACTCTATGTCTAAGCCTACAGGATTGTGTTGGACCCCTCTACAATAACCTCTTTTATGTTTTGTTATCTTGGAGTCATTCTCCCATGGTGTCTAGTTTTCACTTAATGGAAATAATGTCAAATGCAAGCAGTGAAAAGTTGCAAAGTGTTGAAACTTTTGCTCTGCAACTCGTGTGACCAAACAAACTATTCCAACGCGTCCGGATGGGTACATTTATGCTAGGCATGATCCTCTTTCACACCCAAACATGCAGAATCGCTTTGAGCTACGTTTAACCCGCTCGATCCCTTAAGGGTCCAAAGTGCAAAAGGGCAGCAATCTTTGAGAGGCTATTACTTAAAAACTGTGATGCTTACGAACTCTTTGTCTAAGCCTACAAAATTGCATTGGGCCCCTCTACAATAACCTCTCTTGGTTTTTGTTATCTTAGAGTCATTTTCCTGTGGTGTCCAGTTTTCACTTGATGGAAAAAGTGTCAAATACAAGCAGTGTAAAGTTGCAAAGTGGTGCAACTTTCGTTCTACAACTTGTGTGACCAAACAGACTGTTCCAACGCATCCTATAGGTAGTTTACGTTGGGCATGGTCCTATTTTTCACCCAAACATGCAGAATCACTCTGAGCTATGTTCAACTAGCTCGATCCCTTATGATGGCATGCAAAATAATCGAAAAGAGAAACATTCACATAATAGTTGAGAAGTCTGAGTTTTCCAAACAAAAAGCATATGATCATTTTGAAGTCTAGCAAGCGCAAGACATTTTTTAATCATCCTCCTTGCCCTTACAACAATATACAACCAATTGTAAATGTGTACAATGGTGGAACTTGGAAACATTTTTTTTTCTCAATTAATAACTTTGGTTGTGAAGCATTTTGTCATTTTCATTTGAAATGATTTGCTATGATTGAAAATTGGAATCTAAGAGAAACAAGTGATGCTCTCATGTACATTTATTATTTGGTGTGATAAATAAAGTTTCCACCCTTGAGTTCATTTCTTATTTGTATTATAAATTATAAAGCTTTCTCCCAAGTCCATTCCCTATACAAAAAAGAATATTGCAAGAAGTTGACATATACATTTTTCAATGTGTCTATATGCTGATAGATCAAGAAAATAACAATTCATTCTGTACTGTGAGGATTATGCTATTAAATTTTTTAAAGACTATTCAAAATAAATGTTTGTATGATAATGTGTCAAGAAGTTAACTACTCATCATCTACTATGAATATTATGTTATGTAAGTGTTGTGAAGATTATGTATCCTTTGCTTAATTGAGTTGTTCCAATCAAAAGATTAAATATATTGGAATCTTTTTATGAAACATCTCATGGAACACCAATTGAAAATGTGTTTTTTTCTTTTAGATAAAGCATTTTATGGAACTCTTTGGATTAAACTAAATTGAGATATGTAAGAACAAGGGAGCATTAGGAAATACATTGCTCAAGGATCTTCAATAAGCCTTCTCTCCCATTGCAATTTTGGGTGGATTATTGCTTTCAAAGTGTTGGGAATGTTTTGCCTATTTTCTAGCTGGAAATTGCCATTCTAGAAGGCTCATCTCTTGATATATATTATACTCATTATTAATAAATTATCAAGTTAATAATCAATGTATTTATTTATAGTTAATCTTTTCTTTTCAATTTGTGCAATTTTGTAATTTGTAAGTCTACTAGTATTCCTAGAAATATTGAAGTTGTTTAGCATCAACTAATAAAGTTTTTTAGCATCAATCAATAAATATTCAAGACAAACCATGATGGACAGCAATGATCAATGTTACGGATAACCAATTAATAAGTATATACATGAATAAGTCAAGCATACATGTGAATAAGGGAAGCATGAGTACTCAAAAACACGTAAGCCTTGAAGAATACACATGAATACATAGTATATGCAAATTAATACAAAGTATATGCATGAATACAAGGTATAAGCATGAAAACACATAAGTCACAAAGTATAAATTGGAATACATGTAAGTCACAAAGTATACACGTAAGTTGTAAAGTATACACTTGAATACTCGTAGTTCATATCTATTCAACCATGGATTTATAATGCAAATATGGACACCATCGATAAAAAAGATTTGTATTAACCAAATAGCCATGTAGGCATACATCAATATATGTCAATAAATATATACAAAATAGCCATATAGGCATACAATGTAAAATATGTACAAAAGTGTCATATAGGCATACAATAAAGGGCTTTAGAATCAAAAGTCATTGCTTTGCATCCACTTGAAATAAATTATTTCCCTTTGCTTTTCGGTCGGATGGCAATAGGTTTGTCAATCGTTTATTATGAGCATGAGGAGTGTTCTTAGTGCTCCTCCTAGGGTCTAGCTTCTGGTCAAGCTTTATCTATTACAATAAGAAGTAAAGACATTAATATATAGAAATTACATTATAAAAAATGATATATTTAAAAAAATAATCACTTTCCACCAGTAGACGATCTCTCTCCTTTCGGGAAAGATTTGCATGCTCATGTTGTGGCATGTTGAAGCCCTATAGAAACCATCGAAAGAGAAATTAAGTTACGAATAAATAATAGTTTGATTTTTCATTAACTAGCAGTTATAACAATGAATGCAAATTGAAATTTAGTAATCTACCTCATACCTCCTCTGTGAGATCCATCAAGGACTCTATAGTAGATGAAACATCGAGCTCCATTTCCCTATGAACATTTGGAGGTGTATCTACTTTCAACATCTGAAAATAAAACAACAAATTATTCAATCACAAAAACTACAATAGTGATCCACGTCATGGCTTATAATGTATGAGATAATGAACAAAAATTTGAGTACTTACTAAACTATATGTTTCTGACTATCATGCTTACTATTTTTCCTATCCATAGCTTGTTTGAAAGAACCTACTTTTACGCTTTTACCCATAGCAACAAGGTGGTGAACCATTTGATAAAATGCTTTCATAGACATGTATGATAACTGCAGTAGCATAGAGAAGGTAATGAACTATTTGAAAAAATGTATCAAAGAAATGGGGTCTCATGGCACTAATGGAATTCCATTACAAAAAAATGTGTCATGGCATTCCATCACCATAAGACCACATTTATTTGAGGCATTTTTTCAAACAGTTCATTGCCTTATCTATGGTATTATGTTGGGATGGGGTGGATGCTATAGTGTGGTCTTAATTATGAGATGGAGGGAAATCATGACATGAAGAGGGAGGGGTGCAGACATGAACAAGTGGAATAAAAGGTGGAAGGTTTCATGGATTGGTAAATTGAGGATGAGGACCTTGAAAAGAATTTGGAGGGGAATTTTGGCTAAAGAGTTGGTTTCTATTCTTCAGGCAGTGAGTTATTTGAAAAAATGCCTTAGATAAATGTGATCTCATGCTAATGGAATGACACTCCATCACCATGAGACCACATTTCTTCAAGGCATTTTTTCATAGTACTCACTTCCTTAACTATGATATTGCTTACTATTATGCTTTGATCTAGATTTCTTTCAAGCATCCATAGTTTGTTGGAAAGCACCTATTTTAGGATTTTAGCCATAGCAGCAAGGAAGTGAGTATTTTGATAAAAAAAATTGGTACACATGTATGGAAAATGTGGTAGCATAGAAAAGGTGGTGAGTTGTTTGAAGAAATGCCTCGAAGAAATGTGGTCTCATGGTGATGGAATGGTATTCCATCACCATGAGACCGCATTTCTTTGAGGATTTTTTCAAACTACTCACTACCTTGTCTATGCTATTGATTACTATTATGCTTTGAAAAAAACTTTCCAAGCATCCATAGTTTTTTGGAAAGCACCTTTTTTAGGCTTGTATCCATAGCAGCAAGGAAATGAACTCTTTGATAAAATGCTTTGGTAGACATGTATGGAAAATGTGTACCTACCATAGAAAAGGCGGTGAGCTATTTGAAAAAATTCCTCAAAGAAATTGGGTCTCATGGTGATGGACATCACCATGAAACCACATTTCTTTGATGCATTTTTTCAAACAACTCATTGCCTTGTCTATGCTATTGCTTATTATTATTCTTTCATATATTTCTTCCAAGTATCCATAGCATAGACAAGGCAATGAACTATTTGAAAAGATTCCTCAATAAAAAGCGGTCTCATGGAATGCCATGACAAGCAAATACAATTGGAAGTTGCTCCTACTTATTACTTATGCTATGTGAAGTAATTGTATCACTTCTTATGTTGACTTTTGAAAAAACTATATTGTAGTTGAAATTTTGTCATCTATCAACATCTAGTTATTAGTTATGGAATGTGAAGTAAAGCTTTGAGTTTGAAAGATGTGAAATGAAATGTAATCAATGATATGAATATAAACTACACAAATATATTAAGTACAATTCATTAGTTAAACTCTTTATTCTATTACCTACATGTAGGCTTGTTTAAATCCACTGGCACTGGGAGGTGTTCCCACGAAGCCTCCAATATTAGCCTATTCAACATCCAAAATCACATATTAGAATACCATTCATACAACAATGCTATTAACATGTAATAAATTTATAATTATTTACTAGTTACATACCTCAACAGTAGATGCAGTGGAGTAATAAGTAGGTGTAGGGCCGGTGTATCCAGTATCAACACTATGACCCTAATTTTTTATCAAAATCATGAAACTAAATTAGTTAATATTGCATTTCAAAATTGAAATTTAATAAATTAAATTCAATGAACATGCTAACATTTACCTGAGTATTGATGCTATAGGCCTCATTCAAAATGCCAGCTGCCCTCACCATCTCCATAGCTGCAGACATATCCTATGAAGCAGCCTCCTGAGTGTTGGTGAATTCATATTATCAAGTCGCCCTGCAAGCCTGACACAAATGTGGTTGAAGCCCACCACTCAAAGATTCCCCTGGATGGTGCTAGAGTATAGGGTTGGCATGCTAGATGACACTTTGGGTCAAAGAGTTGATTGTCTGCAAAGTGTCTACCTCACCACTTTCCTTTGTGATGGAAGGGATAACGATGTGCCCATGAGTCGGCCTAGCAAGAGGTCATCTCACTTGCCGCCTAGGATCCTACTATGCACTGGGTCTATCTTGAGCCGACCCCCCACTTCTCCCCTGGAAGTCCCTCATATCAAAATAATTCAATATTTTGTTTAGGATGAACTCACAGTATATTTTCCTCAGGAAATATTATGGGACTTCGCAATTGTTGCATGGTGGGTAATCAAAACCATGTACCACTTATCCCAAAAAAATTGCTAATCTATTAGTGGTGGCACTAATGGATAGGAAACCTCTTCGCATGGAGGCTAAGATTTGCATTTGTACATGGGTCAGTGAATAATGAGCAAAAATCTAATTTTGTAACTTTTTAACAATCTTTTACATCTTTATATGATAATTTATCTCGGTAATAATCCCTAGCCGCCTGCCTCCTATCTTGCCAACCAATTAATTATTTTTTGATTGAATCTACATATTTTAACATTTCTTTGAGTGAATTTGAAAGGGTTTTTCTTTCAATGGTTGAACTGTTTGGATCATTCAACCTTGTGATTAAATCCTTAATTTTTTTTTATTGTTTTTAATTTCACTCATTAAATTTTGTTGAGTGTCAAGAGGATGCTAAGGGATTGGTGGAGGAGATTGTTGTTGTGATTGTTGAACATAAGTATTTTGTTGATGTTGTTGTTACTCTGCTTGTTGAGGATTTTGAGGAGAGTTTGCAAGTTCATTAACATCTCCTACAAATTCAACAAATAAATATCAAAAATAACCTAAAACTAACAAATTCACAACAAAAAACAAACAATCCTTACCTCTTAGACCTCCTCGTTGATGTGGCAGCATCCCGGCGATGAAACAACAACAATTTGATGAAAAAACTTGCAAGATGACTCCTCCCAGAATGCGAGCTTGCAAATAAAGGGCTTTTGACTGCGAGCAAAAAAAATAGTCACAATGCAAATGAATTCAATTTCCTTTTTTTTTTTGCTTTGAATGGCTCATAACGCGAGCATGCTATAATGCACTCATGCTATAGGCTTGGTGTGGTCGAGCCTTAGGCTCAACATACCAAGCCATAACATGAGTGCATTATAACCAGGGAAAACTTTAGTGGTGAATCTTCACCAATTGGCGAATAATTAAAATCGAGACCTCCAAAAATGGCAAATAGTACAAGTTAAAAACAATGTTGAATTGCCATGTTTTTACAAAAAATTAATTTCATCTCGATTAATTCACCTATGTAAACAATGCGTCATTGGAACCGATTCGCCAGTAGTTTATACTATAATTAAAAATATTAATTAAATTTGCAAGTGATATTATATTACTACCATTAATTTCGGGGCAATATCGCCACAATAATAAATTGTACCATTTAATTTTAGGGATATTTTAGCCTTGAATAGGGCTTTAATTTATTTCCATCAAATCATCAATTATTGTTTTAATCAAATGGTTGCAAGTTGATTCTATGCCCTAATACGTGTGTGTCTTTTAAAAGGTTTGTTGAGGCCCAAAATTTATTTTGGTCCACACGATTAAACCTAATTGTGTGGACCAAAACAAATTTTGGGACTCAACAAGCCTTTTAAAAGGCACGTGCGTATTAGGGCACGGAATCATACCAAAACAAATTTCGGGCCTCAATAAGCCTTTTAAAAGGCACATGCATATTAGGGAGCAAAATCAACCTATAGCCATTTGATTAAAAAGCTAATCAATGGTAAAAAAATCACTTTTCATTTAGTCTTAATTTTAAAGTGATATTTTTAAAAAATACTTAATTTGTGTGTGCTCCAATGCATTTTTGATAGTGAATTTATGCTTGGTGGCGAAGGGCTATGCCCCTCGACCTTGCTTGTATTGTGATAGGAGCATGTCGGGGCCACTGTCCCTAGACCCTGCAAGGGGGAGTTTCCCCCTCGACCCCCACAAGGGGGCTCTGCCCCCTTGACCCCACCGGTGGCTGCCGCCCCCGGGCCCCTACTTCAATATTACAAAAAATAAAAAATATATGGGGGAACTGCATTGACCAACTATGCAAATTTTTAAAGGGGAGATTTGCCATTGTAATTAATATTTTTAGTGATTATTCATTAGGACTCACCACTATGATTATTATTTTTACCAATTGTTCATTAAGATTCGCCAAGATTTTACAATTTTTTTTAATAGTGTGCATAGATTCGCCAAGAAAATTAATATTATTTTTTAAATAAAAGGAAATATTTGCCAGGATTTTACACCTTCGCCGAGGGGGGGGTTTCTTAAAGTTATCCCTGGTTATAATGCGCTCGCATTATGAGCTATCAATTTAAAAAAAAAAAATTGGCCACAAATTGTCGCCCCATCTTTTTGCACCTGCCCCTAGATGCCCTTTCCACATTGAATAATTACATAGGATGGTTCAGGAACTAACCTTCATGATGGAACTATTCATACTATTCAAGTGATGGAGGAGAGTCAAATTGTCCTCACATGGAGATGAAGCATAATTGCAAAATGATATAATAATATAGACTACTATGTGTTCCATGATGGCTATATCTTGATGACATGTATGCTTCCTTAGGTGTGGGCCTTCAACTATATCATTTCTACATGATCAACTAGATTCCGAGCATAGATCATGGAGGATATACAAAGGGAGCATGCATACCCATTATAGAAGGAATTGATCTTTGGAGACATACTTTTCTAATTGTACACCTTTGATATGCCACATGTAATAGAGATATTATTTAGAGCCTATACAAGAATATGTGAGCATGGGTTAGTATTGGTCATTAGCTAGTGTGGATACAATAGGACCAATTTCTTGTGGGTCAATATGACCATGCTATAGTCTCATTCTCCTACAAGCAGATGGTGAAGAAATCTGAACAATTACAATATGTTCTTGATGTTGTATCTACCTATGTGTGTTCACATTAAATGGTGTTGTGAGACCTAGAGACAAGCCCTATCCTACTATTGTAGATATTATGCTGAGTGACCTAAATAATTATGAGGGGGATGGTGTAGTGGTAGCTATAGACTTAGATGATGTTAGAGAGACTCCTCTTTTTTTGAGGTGGTGGGAGAAATAAATTCCTACCCCTATTTATATAGATAATGCCCCCATAGGGGACCTAGGGCCAGAAACATCTAGAGATGAGGGTAATAAAAGAGATAGGATTCCAAAGGAGGAGGTTGAGAACAAGTGACTGGAATTTTATGCTCATGTGGTAGGGCCATCTACATTGATATGTAGGACATGGAGCAAGATAGTGGTGAGAGATTCAAGTAATAGTGCTACTACAAGAGTCTCCACTACACTAGCTATGAGTCTAGAAATAGCACAAGCAATGACATTTTCCCATGAGATCTCAATTCAAAGTTCAAGGACCCAAGTGAGAATGTTATTTACGATTATGCATTTAATTTTAAATAGAATATTAACTGTATACATTTTATTAATTATATGATCAAGTACTAATACAAAAACTTATGTAATTAATAATGTTCACACAAGAGTGGCTAGACTCTATTGGCCAAGGAATAATAGAGATGGTTTGTAGAATATAGCTTGAGTGGAGAGAATTGACTAATTATAGGCCAAAAACACCACTAGCTAACAAATAAATATTTTAGAGCCTATTATCTAGCTACAAGTTGCATGTGAGGAATTACAAGTGTACGATGATTTGAGAGAAACATATGTGATAGCATTGACTTTCAAGAGGGACTAAATGGGGGCCTATATTGCACCACTCATAGGGGATTGAGATCAAGGTACCTAATAGATAGTGGTAATTAGAGAAAAGTTGTTGGCAATGATATTAGAGTATGAACTTGCACAGTTGATGAGAGTAGAAAGTATAAAGAGTAAAAATGACACTCTACAAAGCTAGGTTTGTTAGCTCTAAGTATATCTTAAGAGGATCCAAATTATTGCACCTTTGGAGTTGGATCATCTTAGAGTGTGACAACTAATGGATCAGGTCTTCATTATGAGAGAGTGAGAGACAGAGTTGAGAGAGTAGGTAGTGAGCTAAGGGGTGGGATCAAGGGCTTACAAACATAGAGCACATCACAGGAACACTTCTTATCTATAGCATCTATTTGTCAACCACTATGATAGCCAAACTAACCACCAACACTTGAGGGCTTAGGAAACCACACACCCTAATGTGGATAAATGTATACATGATTATCATTTTTTATGTATATTCACACCATATTTTTTATATAATGGTAATTTTATACACATGAGAGGCTATATATGTATATGATTTTGATATTTTAAGCTCTATACATGTACATGGTTTATAGATATTTGTATGCATACTTTTGTGTGATGTCAATTGTTTAATGAAATGCTATTATGATAAATATACATGAATGAATCTATTTAATTAAATGCAATAATTATATGATCAAACAAATAATAGAGGATTGTTTAACTAAATACATTAAAAGATTTAGTTAAACAATTTGTAAAATAATGGTAAAGGAAAATTAAGTATTTGCCACAAGTAAATGATAATTACTAACAAAATTCAAGACAATCACGACATATCAAGAATAGAAGCAACAAGCAATGTCCAACAATAAAGCTTGGGTTAAACTTAAAGCAATCTAATACATTGTGCTTTAAAACGTGGATCTTATATGCATGAGGAATATAAAATACACATAAAGATCATAGTAGAAATGAGTTGTGCTCATGATTGAATGAGATAAGATTTTTTTTTTAAAAAAACCCTAAAACATTATTAAGTGTTATACAAATATCACATAAGAAAGAATAACTAAGCATGAAAGTGGCATAGATGCATAGAATAATTAAGCAAGAAAGTGACATAGATGCATGGAACTTATAGTTTCTTTTAAGAGGGATTCATAAGGTATAATTATACACAAGTCTCTTTCATCCTTACTAATGCATGGAATTCATAAGGTATAATTATATTATAGGATCATTATTCTACTTGGTTTATTCTATTAGAATAAGTTAGAAAATTGTTATTTTTATTGTTAATTGGTTTTTACTTTCTACTTCGTCTTAAGATTTGGACCTATTCCAAATTTTTTATTTTGACATACATTATACCTATATATTTGTATTTTCGAGATATATTGAAATGCAAGTTTGCAGTATGTTTTGGTTGCAAAGATTTATGTCCATAGTCGAATTTAATCTCTGACTTCTGCTGCTTCTATGTCATATCAGTTGGTATCAGAGCAGGTTTGGGTCACCATCTCCACACTCTGGTCGAAATTTTGAATCTATTGAAGCCGCCATTATCATCTTTGAACCACTCATGGTTTTCATGCAACGGTTTGTGGAGACGACAATCGTCTTCATTCATTTATAGTCAAGATTTGGAAATTTGTTGTGTGTTGAATCAAGATCAATCCACTGTCACAAACTGTAGAATGCTTTAAGTCTGGTTGAAGGGTTGCCATCTCATTCACCATCAATAACAGTAGCCACAGTCAATATTTGTTGTTGTAGTCGCCATTTCAAAGCTGACTACTTGGGTTGCCAATCTTCAACGAAGCCGCCATTGTTAAATATTTTTATTTCTCTGTCTCTGCACAACATTGTGGTTGTGATCAGCATTACAATGACCAATCATAAGAGGATGACCTCTTTTCATCTGAGATGCTCTTTGTGGGTTATCAACCGATGAAGGATTTAGTCTTTGGATATATGAGTGCAGTGAAGAGACTCAGTCAGCGCCTAACAGAGCCCGATGTTGATTGGCTTTAAGGGAGGTAGGTTTTGATTTGTTTTACAGCCTTCCCATACATTATTTATTTATTTTAATCTATTTTAAAAGAGGAGCATATGAAGCTTTATCTTTGTATCCCTAGCCAAAACTATTTATAGCGGACAATCATATAGCATTGTCTATAGTGGCGTTTAAAACATCTCTCTAAAGTGGTTTTATTCCAGCTTTCATAGATCTCTCGATTTAAATATTTGTATCAAAACTTGAGTCTCGTAGACTTAGAGTATTGGCCCATATTGCTTATCCATTTTTATTATTGAAAGGTGTTAAAAGTATTTCATTGGCTTTAACTCACAAAAATATGGTCACTAATTTGGTTGAGAGAGTGTTTGAACTCACTAGTGTAATAACCACATTGATTGATAAAGTCAATGATATTCCAATTTAAAGGCTCCCTAGTTCCAAAGGCCACCAATCTATAACCAAATGTGAGGGCAATATATATGATGAATCTCAAGATCCTGGTGTGACTTACACTTGGATTCTTGATATGGAAGCATGGTTTGATTACAACTAAGTCCCCAACAATGAAAATATTTCTTTCATAAAATTGAAGCTCTCTAGTGTTGCTAAGGTTTTGGTCACTAAACACTAAAATGCTCAAAATCCTATCACCACATGGGATCAACTTGTTAGATCTTTAAAGGGAATATTTTATCATTCTAAATATGATCAGGATTTTATGTATCAAGTGGTTTTTCCTGCAAAAAGGATGATAGATGTTTGTACAAGATTACATCTACCAATTCAACTAATTGTGGATACTACTTTGAGTGCAACATCCAACTGATGTTTCATCCTAAAGTTCAAGATTGGATTACAAAAACACTTGTTTAGGAAGTTGAAATATACTACCCTAAAAACACCCAATGCTACATTCAACCATGAACAATGGAAAAAGAAAAATGTGCTACCCAATCTCAAACATCTTGGCCTTCCATTGCTATAGGTCCTCCAAAAGCTTCAAGTTTTCGACCACAAAATATATATATATAAACAGAAAAATAATTCTCCTTCCTCTTCTTATGCTACTCATTTTCTCTCTTTTGATACTAAGAAATCTAGTAAATATTGTAATTATTGTAAAAAGAAGGGACATGAAAAGACTAAACCTTTTTAAATCGAAGAAGGTTTGATTATATAGTCTCATGATGAGGAAAAGAAGAATGTTCCCATTGATATTGAAATGAAGAAAAATAGGGTTTCCCAAAAATGGAAAGGTAGGACCAAAAGAGGGATAATAGACCCTCTATTTTCCTCAATTCATTAGGAAATGAGATCCTCGCCTCAAATTGATTAACAACCCTTAGTTGAATCAACTCAAGGTGGGAATCTTCAAATTTCCTTATGCTTCAAGGATGGGGGTCAAAGTCAAACAACACTTTGGGGAGAAAAACTAAAATTAGCAAATCAACTCCAAAATGTAATTTTTTGGCAAAATTTGGGAGAAATAAATGTTGTGCACCTATCATAAAATGGTGTTTAATGTTTCTGCAAGCCTACCTGGGACTCAGTTGCCCATGGGAGAATGGGTCCTTGTTCACCTTTCCAAAATTGATTTTTGGGTCCTCTGCTCCTATGTCTGCACTTCCAGATCCTTGGGATTTTGCATTCGGATAGTTAGAAATAAATTCAAGATATGAGTTTCCGTGGGATGACAACAAAGGTGACATCAAATGCAACTTTGCAATTTTGCACTTTTGAGATCTTCAACTTTTCTTCAACCTATAAACCTACAAATCTACAACACACAAAGAGAGAGGGAAAACTATTTTTTTTGGGTGAATGGGGGTTTGCCTTGGCCAAACCCTGTTCTGGTAATTAAACCTTGACATGAAATAAAATAGCATGAAAGGAATGATGAATGAACAACTCAATGTTGCAACTCACCAAACCCTTGATTAAACCTTTGAAGGATTAAAATCTTGATGTGGATCTTGCATGAAATGGCTTCAATGGATGTGGATCTTGATACTTGAATCTTGCTTTGATTCTTTGACTTGAATTCTTGGATTAGATCTTGAAACCTACATCACAATGTTAGCTCCAAAAACATGCATGAGTGAACATAACTTTGACATGATGCTTGAGACCTTGAATGCTACAGTAGATCCTTGATAAATCTACTCTTGAATGCTCTTGATAATAATCTTGGCTCTTGTTAAGTTCGCCTCTTGCTAGATTACTTGAATTGATGAAATAACCTTGTATTTATAGACATTTATCCTTAATTTACCAAAATTAAAACATTACAAGTTGACATTTGAAATTTGAATTTAGGATCATAAAAATACCACCAAAACATTTTTTTAAAATGGCTTCAAGATCTTATGGATGATCCATTCACCCATGGGCAAATGGGTCCCAAGCCCTAATTCCTAGAACACACATTGCTCAATGTGAAGTGTTATGTATTAGCATTAATTAATGTCGGGTTTCCCCTTCAGAAAATATAATTTAATGGGATTATAAATGAATTAAAGGGCCAATTAAGGCATAATTAAGCTCAATTAATTAAGGGGGGCCTAAATAAGTGTGAAAACTTGTAAAGGGATACACTTTACAACACTAAATTAAGGCACAATTAAGTCCAATTTAACTAGGAGGGCCCAAACAAGTGAGAAAATGTAAAGGGATACATTTTTCGTCACTACATTTAGCCCCCACTTTAGTGAGAGGATGACCTTACATCAAACTCACACTAAAGTAGACAAATATGTGTCAAGAGGGGTCCAAGTGCACAAATGTCAAGGGGATATGATGACAAAGATCAAGGAGGTTGTACACAGCCCCAGGATCCAAGATTCCATTTCAAACCAACATAAGCACAAAGGGACACACACAAGATGTATGATATAAAGTAGCAAGACAAGATACAAAAACATACAATGTTAAAGTTAAAGTGAAGATAAAAGAAAGATGGACTAGCAATTTGTATTATACCACATCCATCCAACGTAAAGGATCCACAAGAAAGTAAATTGTATTATGCTAGGTGGACTTTGGAAAAAAAATATTCTCACAAGGGCTAGTGAAATCTATCATCCACTAGGTGAGCCCCCCCAAAAAAGGTGGCTAAGTGAGAAAGTCATGCCAAGTCTACAAGCTCCCATTGTACTAACCACAACATGATCAATATGCTATGCTAATGCTATAAAAAAAATTGATGTCAATGCCAATAAAATAATGCTAATGTAAATAATGTCGATGTCAATAAAAATAATGCTAATGTAAAGGTCACACTTCCTAGGAGTTATGTGTCATCAGATCACTAAGAAAGGAACATGTGAACAACGAATGGGGGACCATATGCCCCCCACTTAAAATGTCAACATACTTGCTATGTTGGTATTTTAAGTATAGAAAGAGAAGAAGAGGTGATCCTTGAAAAGAATGCACACCTCAAAAAACTAGCCATTAGTTCCCCCAAATCATAGAGACAAAGACAACCACCAAGAACTATCATGTTGCTTCCAAGAGAGATATGATTGCACCTAACATTGTACCAACATGAATGGCAATGAGCAAGACACGTGAGGCTACTAATGCCACATAGTGATGAACAACATGATAGGATGAAAATCAATATTAATTAGAAGAAATAGGTGCTTCAACACAAGGAAGAGCACCACATTTCTTAAGATGTTGAATTTTATTACTTAAATCCTTACATTCATTAGTAGAATGACCATGAACTATATCATATGCAAAAAATGAACTCTTATTGTAAAATTTCTTTCATGTTTTTGGAGGAAGAAGAATCAAGTGGGCTTCAAGAAGCCTCGACAAGATACTCTCTTGATCAATAGTAAGGGATATTTCTTTCTCACCACAAGATGTCATACACACAGTAAATGATAATGCCTTAGATGAAGATGGGGATAAAGGTGGTAAACCTAGATATTTCTTGAAAAGGTACGGTATAGATTTTACTTGATAGATATCATTTTGCTCCATGTTTTGGGTATGTGTAGGATCATCATGGAAAAAACAGGCCCTTAAGTGGCAAAAAAATCAGAAAAATCAGAGTTACGCAACTTGACGTAAAAATTTGAATAAGTTATCTATATTATTTCAAAAATATGTAAGAATAAAATTTGTAGCAAATTGAATATAGTTTCTAAACTACTAGGATTATTTTTTTTTAAACAAAATCTCTTTGGTGAAAATTTGAAATTTCAATGTAGTAGTCCTTTAATTTCAGGGGAAAAATAAGAAGTAGGTGTCTGTCTGACCATCCTAACCATAGTAAAATGACAATAATTTTTTCTAAAATATTATATATAAGTAGAGGACTCATGTCCCAATGTGATGCATATTTTTTTATAATTTTTTTCCAAGTAAATAATTAATTATGATTTTTTTATTACAACTTTTAAAAAATATAAAAACTCGTGCGTCTAACCACCTTAACTTGGTTAAAACTTCATGAAATTCATTTTTTTTTTAATCCTCTAGTATATGAAGCATAGAATGTGACACATGTTTTAGATTCAAAAAATGTGATACCATTTGAAAGCTATAGATATTTTTCAATCAGCCTATCAATCAAGACTTTAGTCAAATTCAAATAGAAAATGAATAATAATTATTTATTAAATTCAAAGTAAAGCATAATTTATATTGGTGGAAAGCTGAGAATCTCCTTTAAAAACCCTTTTCGTTTCGTTAATTTTGGGTAAAAAAAACGTCGTCAGCCACATACCTTGCAAATACCCATCATATTGCCACTTTTTGGCCCATCATGATCCTGCACATACCCTTTTCATTATATCCATGTTTAGAAAGGAGTTTGTATCCAAGACCATAACATTCTTTTAACTCAAATGAAGGGGTTTTATGCTTCTGAAAAGGATTAGCTTCTTCACAAGAACACAGATCCTTTTTAACTTTCTCAAAGTTACACATCTTCCTTTCATGAGGGATGGGAGTTGAAGGGACCTCATCACCACCATGGGGTGATGTTGATGTAGAACCAAGTTGATCAAATGAAACACAAGGATGTTTTGGTTTAGATTGTGAGATTTTGTATTGTCCCATAAAGGAGGGTGTAAAATCTAATGTACCCTAATTGTCACTAAAACATATTTTGAAGATGAACCATTTGTATATCAAAAGGTTGTGTGTTTGATTCATGTCAAGTTCACCAAAATGAAATGAAGAAAAATGGGGTTTCCCAAAAATGGAAAGGTAGGCCCAAAAGATGGATAATAGACCCTATCTTCCTCATTCATTAGGAAATGATATCCCCACCTCAAATTGATTAGCAACCCTTAGGTGAATCAACTCAAGGCGAGAATCTTCAGATTTCCTTATGCTTGAAGAACAGGGGTCAAGGTCAAACAACACTTAAGGGAGAAAAACTAAAAATAGCAAATCAACTCCAAAATGTAATCTATCACTTGGATCTTGAAGATTAATCATAAAACTAACAAAAGAAAAAAACTTTCTAGAAAAATATAAGAGAATTAAATGTTGTGCACCTATCATAAAATCGTGCTTTTGCAAGCCTTCCTAGGACTCATTGACCCATGGGTGAATGGGTCCTCTCACCTTTCCAAAATTAATTTTTGAGTCCTCTACTTCTATGTCTGCACTTCTAGATCCTTTGAGTTTAACAATTGAACAGTCAAAAATAAACTCAAGATCTAAGTTTCTATGGGATGACAACAAAGGTGACAACAAATGCAACTTTGCAATTTTGCACTTTTGAGATCTTCAACTTTTCTTCAACCTATAAACCTACAAATCTGCAATACACAAAGAGAGATGGAAAAATGTTTGTTTTTAGGTGAATAGGGGTTTGCCTTGGTCAAACCCTATTTTGGTAATTAAACCTTGAAATAAAATAAAATAGCATGAAAGGAATGATGAATGAACAACTTAATGTTGTAACTCACCAAACCCTTGATTAAACCTTTGAAGGACTGAAATCTTGATGTGGATCTTGCACAAAATGACTTCAATGGATGCAGATCTTGATACTTGACTCTTGCTTTGAATCTTTGACTTAAATGCTTGGATTAGATCTTGAAACCTACATCACAATGTTAGCTCCAAAAACATGCATGAATGAACATAACTTTGACATGATGCTTGAGACCTTGAATGCTACAATAAATCTTTGATAAATCTGCTCTTGAATTCTCTTAACAATAATCTTGGCTCTTGTTAAGTTAACCTCTTGCTAGATTACTTGAATTGATGAAATAACCTTATATTTTTAGACATTTATCCTTAATTTCCTGAAATTAAAACATTACAAACTGACATTTGAAATTTGAATTTAGGATCATAAAAATATCACCAAAACATGTTTTAAAAGTGGTTTCAAGATCTTAGCGAGGATGCATTCGCTCATGGAAGAATGAGTCCTAGGCCCCAATTCCTGGAACACATATTGCTCAATGTGAAGTGTTATGTATTGGCATTAATTAATGTCAGGTCTCCCCTTTGAAAAATGTAATTTAATAGGCTTGTAAATGAATTAAAGGGCCAATTAAGGCATAATTAAGCTCAATTAATTAAGGGAGCCCTAAATAAGTGTGAAAGTGTAAAGGGATACACTTTACAACACTAAATTAAAGCACAATTAAGTCCAATTTAACTAGGAGGGCCCAAACAAGTGAGAAAATGTAAAGAGATACATTTTCCATCACTACAGATACTTCTAGTGATGATAGGATATATGATGATTTGAAAGGTAGAATTAATAAGATCACCTTGATGAACCATTATTCTACTTCAAGGGGCATTAAATTTTTTTTCCACTGATGCTCACCTAACACATGATTTCTTTGTAGATTGTATCATCAATAATGACTTGTAGAAATATCTGATTGTGAATTCCATTGTCAATAAATCACATCTTTTTGTGGATCCACATCCTCATCCATATTCATTTGGATGGAAGGATAGTTGTTCATCTTCACAAATCAAACACATATACACTATCTCTTTCGCCTTTGGTCCCAAATTCATTAATAAGGTCACCTATGATGTGACCACTATGGATTCTTGTGGTTTATTATTAGGTAAACCCTATCAGTAAGATACAAAAGCTTTTTATGTTGCCTTGAATAACACATATACACTACAAAAGGATAATAAGACATACTTAATCAAATGTACTAAAAGCACCACAAAGGGTGATCCCACAATAGTGGTTTACAATTTTTGGCCAAACTGGACACTAAAATTATATTTTTAACTAAATCTTCACATTCGGGCACCTATAGCAGCTAAACCGTGAGGAATTTGAAAATGATGCAAACTAGAGTCTCATCACATTTTGTCTATAGATTCTAAAAATATTTTTTTCAAAATTTTTGGAATCAGATTGCATTTCTTTTTCCATCTCCCACGAAAACTGGTTTTTTTCAAAAAACAACATTTTTAAAAAGTGACACACACCATATAACACATAGATTTTTTCCATGAAGGATAAAATTCTAATTCTTTTGAATTTAGATTTGTAACTCTGCTAACTAGTGCTTCCACTTGTTAGATAGTTTTTTAAATTTTTTTTCTTTAACCAAATTTTGAAGTCAAAATAATTACAATTGCAATATAGTGGATATATACGCATAACTTTTTGTATATATCAAAATTCAATTTTTGTTGGATCAAGGACTTCAATATCTGGTGCACTATATTTTCAAAAAAAAAATTGATAATCTACTATTTTTCCACATGTGCAAAAGAGACCTCATTTTCGATGAGAAAACCCTATGTTTAATAAAACTATAAAAACAAATACATAATAAAAGAAAAAACATATTAAAATTATATTCGTTGGATAGCTTTCGTTTCGAGGACTACCTATTCCAGTTGGGTTTGTGAAGACTCCTCCATTTTTTATCCTCAACCCGAGTTTCGGTAAAATTTAGGTTTTTTTTTTGTTTCAGGGGGAGAAAGAGGAATAAGGGGGGTTCGTACGACCACCCTCAATATGCATTTCCTTTTGTTATTTTGGGCAGGAAATATGGGCTTAGTAAGTAGTGGGTTTGCTCGAACCCTAGTTTGGGCAAACCCCTTTTGGTTTTGGTCGAGCTTGTAGGTTCATTCAAACCCCTAAACCCAATATTTTTGCCATGTGGTCATTTTTTCTCAGTTTTCCTTCCTCCATCAAATTGTAAACCACTATTGTGGCTTCACCCCAAATCTAATACTTAGTTGCAGAAATGCATGTAAAGCTATTGATCATGCACAAGAGCTTGCATTAATTTTAGTAAGGCCATAATTTGATGATTCTAAATGAAAATCCATTATGTCCAAACCACATGCTACTCTTGATAAATTATTTCAAACATATTTGCATGTGTTTCATGTGTTCTTTTAGTCAAACATCCATTTCCTACCTTGGATTTTTCATTGATACACATGGAATTCAATTAGACCTTGCAAAAGTGTAAGTTCTTCACAAGTGGCCTACTCCTTCAAATATCACTAAATTGATTTTTTTCTTCGTCTTTCCAACTTCTACCTCAAGTTCATCTTGCATTACTCAAAAAATTTCCACATCTTTGCACTAGTTGACGAAGACCAATGTTACATTTAGGTGGTCAAAAACCATTCTCATTATTTCAACACATTAAGAAAGAAAATTATGTTTGGCACCCTTTCTTGTTCTACTAGATCTCTCACAACCTTTTGAGATTGAGACAAATGCTTCATAGTATGCACTTGGAGCTATTTGTAAAATGATCATATTGTGGCCTACCATTGAGAAAATTTATCTACTGCTATACAAAACTACTCTACATATGATAAAAAATTATATGCATTGGTCTAAACCATCAAGTACTAGAGACATTAGCTTTTGGAAAATAAATAGTTGTCCATACTAATCACTTACTTCTACAATCTCCTTAATCTTGTAACAAAATTAAAGAAGCTAGCAATATGAAGTGGGCTTTTTATTTACAATAGTTTCATCTAGTTATCAAGTGTAAGAAGGGGAGCACCAACAATATTGTAGATTGCTTGAGTTGTCCTCCTACAACACATGTTTTAACTAGTGTGACCACTTCTCACTTGGTTTTTAAAACATGGTCTTCTCAATATGTTCAAGATCCTAATTAATTTATTACTCTTAGTGGTTGGAAATCTATTGAGAAGAGTCAAAATTTCTCAAAATTAATTGATTAAGATATTATTCGATCTATTAAAATTAACTTGTTTCTTAAATTCCAATTGCTGATCGATTGTTTCTTTTTAAACTATGTGATATTTAAACAATTATTTCTCTTCTAAAACTACACAATAAATTAATTCTTTAAATTTTCCTCAATTTAAATTAGATGTAATATACTTTCATCCATAGCATATAAATTACTTGTGCGATAATATGTAAATCTATTTTTTTATGAAAACACAAAATTTGATGCTTTAATCATTAAAAT
>VDFB02281492.1:859413185-859530031 GCA_007258455.2 Sequoia sempervirens | reverse complement strand
GAGGGTAGAGAGAAAGAGAGAGAAGAAGCTTACAAAAAATCAACTTTCTCATAATGTGAGTGTGTTTTGAAGTTGTAGAGATATGGTCATTCTTTGAGCAAGACATAACACGCTCGTGTTATAATGAAAATGTGTTATAATGTGAGCACATTTTGGCTTGCTCTAAAAATGGTAAAAAACTCAATACACTCACGATCTCAAGGCCCACATTCTATGTATTCTCCTAGTTCTATGTGTGCTCTGACAAAAAAAAGCTTTTTGATGATTTTGTGAAATGTGCATGAATGTTTTTCACATTCCACCACCCTTTTCATCATCTTTCCACCACCTTTGCATGCAATAACAGAGTTTTCAGGTTGAAAGGCATATAATATCAATTCAAGTCTAAATTCCATTCAAGAGTGATATACAATTGAGGTTTAGAGGGGAACAAGCTTTTGAAAATTCAAATTGTTGAGGAGTTTGAAGAAAGAAGAAGCAAAGGCTACATAATTGGGTAGAACTCCTCCATTTGAAACTCTATTTTTTAGGTATGTGAAGTATTTCCACATTTTCTTTCATTCTATTATGACTTGCTTTCATTTTTGTTATTTTGCATATTCCATGTTGATCATTGTTTGTTTTTCATTATAACCTTAGCTTGTCAATGCACATTTTAAATTACACAATTCTTTACACTTTCCAATTACATTTTTAAACCACATCTCTTTGAGGAATTTTGTTAAACAATTGACTTACCTTGTGTATGCTTCCACATTTTGTATACACTTATATATGACATAAGTTATAAGGAAGTAAAATAATACATCATTTCTCAATCCTTTACTATGGATGTGCATACCACTCTCCAAAGCTTTCAATTTTGTATAGGCATGGGGGATGTTGGGAAATGTAGTTGAATTTGGTTTTACACCTACAATTTAAATATGCTTGAAATTTTCTAAATCCTTTTCAATAAATCTATTTTGTGCATATCCTACAATCATTATAGTCCACAAATCTCATTGAGGTATTTTTTCAAATAGTTATACCAAGCAGTTGATTACCTTGTCTATGCTACCAAATTTTCCATACATGTCTCTAAAAAATTGGAATATACTCCTCCCACATTGATAGATCTTTGAATCTATTTTGATTTTCATCTCTATTTCTAAATTTATGTCATCACTTATGTTGTGATATATTTTAAATGCTTCCTTTATTAGTCTACCTAGAAGGGATTCTAACCCTTCTCTCCATTATTTCAAGATTCTTTATTCAAGGCTAAGTTAGCAACATGGGGAAAGGTGCAGCCTATCTTGCAATCATGGCTCAAAATGGAAGCATGGACAAAGAATTTGAATTTTTTGACAATAATGTTTTCGTATAGATGTATGCAAAATGTTATAGCATTGACAAGACAGTGGAGCATTAGAAAGCTAGTGAGCTCACTAGCTTGCTAATGTGGTAGGGTTGACAATGTAGGGGCAGTGTATGCCTCATAGAAATGGGGTCTCACAGTGATGTATGGGGTCTCATGGTAATGTACATCACCATGAGACCCTATTTCTATGAGGCATATGTTGCCCCTACCTTTTAATGTAATTCCTAATATACTGGCAAGCCAGTGAGCCTCACTAGCTTTCCAATGCGGTAGGGTTGACAAGGTAGGGGCAGCGTATGCCTCATAGAAATGTGGTCTCACAGTGATATATCACTATGAGACCCCATTTATATCACTGTGAGACCCCATTTCTATGAGGCATACGCTGCCCCTACCTTGTCAACCCTACCGCATTGGCAAGCTACTACTACGAGCATCCCCATTTCTATGAGGCATACATTGCCCTACCTTGTCACCCTGGGAGACTGCATTGAAAGCTAATGAGTCACTAGCTTCATCGTTAGGATTAGCTGTTGTCGGGGTTGCATGGCATATGCCTCATAGAAATGGGGTCTCATTGGTCGATGGGAAGGGGGTCTCGCTGGTAATGTACATCACCATGAGACCCTTCTATGAGGCATATGTTGCCTCCCTACCTTGTCAACCCTACCACATTGGCAAGTTAGTGAAGCCATTTCAGCAGCCACGGGGAGCTGATTGTAGGTAGGTGTTTCATAGAAATGGGGCTCACGATATACACTACCCCTAGTGTGTGAGACCCCATTTAAGGAGGCATTATTCACCCTACCTTGTCAACCCTACCGCATTGGCAAGCTAGTATCGCTGTGAGAACCCATTTCTATGAGGCATACGCTGCCCCTACCTTGTCAACCCTACAGCATTGGCAAGCTAGTGAGCTCACTAGCTTTCCAATACTCCACTAGCTTGCCAATGTGGTAGGGTTGACAAGGTAGGGGTAGCGTATGCCTCATAGAAATGGGGTCTCATTATGATATATATCACCGTGAGACCCCATTTCTATGAGGCATACGATCACCATGAGACCCCACTTCTATGAGGCATACGATGCCCCTACCTTGTCAACCCTACCACATTGGCAAGCTAGTGAGCTCAATAGCTTTCCAATGCTCCACTAGCTTGCTAATGTGGTAGGGTTGACAAGGTAGGGGCAGTGTATGCCTCATAGAAATGGGGACTCACGGTGATGCACATCACCGTGATTCCCCATTTCTAATCACCATGAGTCCCTATTTCTATGAGGCATATGTTGCCACTACCTTGTCAACCCTATCACATTGGCAAGCTAGTGAGCTCACCACCTTGCCAATGCTCCACTAGCTTTCCAATGCAATAAGGTTGACAAGGTAGGGGAAACGTATGCCTCATAGAAATAGGGTCTCATGGTATCGTGAGACCCCATTTCTATGAGGCATACGTTGCCCCTATCTTGTCAACCCTACCACACTAGCAAGCTAGTGAGCTCACTAGCTTGCCAATGCTCTACTAGCTTACCAATGTGGTAGGGTTGACAAGGTAGGGGAATTGTATGCCTTATAAAAATGGGGACTCATGGTGATATACATCACCATGAGTTCCCATTTCTATGAGGCATACACTACCCCTACGTTATCAACCCTACTGCAGTATATCACTATGAGTCCCAATTTCTATGAGGCATATGTTGCCCCTACCATGTCAACCCTACCGAATTGGCAATCTAGTGAGCTCACTAGCTTTCTAATGCTCCACTAGATTTCCAATACCGTAGGGTTGATAAGGTAGGGGAAGTGTATGCCTCATAGAAATGGGGTCTCATAGTGATATTTCCAATGCTCCACTAGCTTTCCAATGCAGTAGGGTTGATAAGGTATGGGCAGCGTATGCCTCATCACCATGAGACCCCATTTCTATGAGGCATACACTACCCCTACCTTTTCAACCTTACATACCTTGTCCATCTTCTATTTTGATCCTATATTGCAATCATGGCATTGCACATTACCACATTTCTTTAAGGCATTCCATCAGAAAAATTCATGTGACCTTTGTCTATGCTAGAAACACTCTTCTACAGGATGATTGTAAGTATTTTGTATGAAGCCTTGAATGACATATATTTCATTTATTTGTATGGATTCATTTTTAGGAACTAATATTCGTTTCATTACCATGCTATAGATGAAATTATCCACCATTCCGAGGAAACAAACAAAGAATAAACTAACATACGAAGAATATGAAACCAATAAAGCAAAGGAGAGAGAACAGGTGAGGGAATATCATGAAAAGAATAAATTGGGTATGATTGACGAAAACAAGAAAATTGAAGAGGAACCTCAACCATCAAAAAGAGAAAAGGAATATGCGGCACAAAGGGAATGAATGTGAAAGCATCATGGTAAAACATATTCAAATATTGTAGTTGGAGAAACACCCTCTACCGTAAGTGAATACGAAGGGACACCATTAAGCACAAGCGAATATGGAGGGAGATCATCTACCCCAAGTGAATATGGAGGGACAACATCTACCACAAGTGAATATGGAAGGACACAATCTACCATAATTAAATATGTTTGGACACCATCCACCACATCTCAAGTTGAGAGTACATCATCACTCGGATTTGAAGAAGAAGGTACACCATCATCCCCATGTGAACCTTAAGGTATGTTGTCTATTCCACACTCGTTCGAAGGTATGCAATCTAGCCCACCTCACTTAAATATTGATGAAATTCTTAATGTTGAGATGTATGTACCTAGGAGAACACCAACTAGAACTTTGTGTAGAAATCCAAAGTATTTGATTAATATTGATGAGGATATTTTGTACCACATGGAAGGTAAGATTCTAGCATGTACATGTAGAAGATATGCTAATAAGATTTGGAAATTGTTCTTTGAAACTCTAAATGAGACCACAAGATGTCAACTATTTGTTGAAATGATGCGGGGTATAAAGTATAGAAACATCATGAAGACTCTTGGGTTGAGAACACCGAATGCTTCAAGTGAAAACACTATTGTGAATAATTTAATGGATGCTTATGAGAGTGTGGGTAAGACCTCACGCTCAAAGGATAGTAATGTCACCTGGTGTGTCATTACATTGACTTTGGTAAGTATTCAACAAAGAGAACTTGTCTCATTAGAAAGACGAGTGAACAATTGAGAATTAATAGAAAAACTTTATCAAGATCCATTCAAAGGTGACAAAGAATTGAAGGCACCAATTCAAATGAATTATGGGAATTCTCGGGGAGACTGCCACCAAAAGATAAAAAGTTGTTGAAGCATTGAGAACAGTAATTGAAGATTACTGGAAGAATAACACAAGGCTATCTCTAAATCGAAGAGATGTGGTAAGAAGGAGAATCGGTAGTCAGAACTGTGACCCACATACAAAGCATTTTTTGGATACGACTCAAACCCAATTTTTTCGTAAATTTCAATAGGTTTATCCGAGAAAATTATTATTTGTCAAATATATTTTGAAATGATTAAACCTTTTTATGTCGAGATAAATCACACATGCACTACTTGTTGTTGTAGACTACATATTGAACTCTCTAACCATTATGATGCTTATTGTTCTATATGTTTAGATTTGCATACTAACGATGTTTTGTAGGATCGTGGAATACAAGCCCCACCAACATCTTCAAGAGAGTTCTTATCAAAAAAATTATATGGAATAGAGGATGGCTAAATATTCTACCGAACAACATGCTTGGATGGTTCATGTCAATGTTGTGGTGGCTTGCAGTGTATGCCAGTATGTCAACATATGGAAAGCACATATGAGGTGGGACAAAAACTAGTAGAGTTTGAGAAGTATAAAATAGTGGCATATGCTACAAAATATGGTAATCAAGAAAAAAGGTGTGATTTGGTTATTCAGAAGATTCCAATGTATTTGTTTATGTCCATGTTTCATGACAATATAGTGTATGAGTATGCAAGGCATACCCATAGAGCCCAATGGTTGGACACGCAATTCAAGCTATGCAAGGACACCTTTCCACTTGGAAGAATAGTTTCAATGGTTGAATTTGCAGAGAACTACACTCTACAGCCACAACATGAGGTGAAGTCACAATATTACAACTCCACATAGGTTTTGATATTTATGCACATAGCATTCATTCATGCAGCTGATAGTATAGAGGACCAAATGAAGATATTGAGGGAGTATCACTTTTCTATTAGTGATGATCACACACATTCTCTAAAGTTCGTGCGAGGTTGCTTCTAGATGTTCTATAGTGATTTGGATCAGAGGGGCATAGCATACAGTCGGTATTTAATATGGTTAGATAATTGTGTAGCATAGTTCAAGAACTCACACATATTCTACTAGTTGAGTAGGATGAATGTCATTACAGGTGTTCAACATATGTGCAAATTTTGTGAGGCCAAGAATGGAAAGGGGGAGCATGATGATGTAGGAGCATTGTGAAAAGAGCATTAGCACGAGAAGAGTTAAAGTATAAAGACAATGCAAAGTTGACATATGCAAAATCAATCATCGAGTGGTGTAATGCTTAAATGGGTCCATGTAATGAAGGCACATCTTCAGTTCGTAGATTTTTTTGGTTGATGGATGATACTAACATTGCACCATATAAATATTTTTGTACATTAACAAGATCGAGTAAGTTACACTCTTTCCTTAGCTCATATGCAAGTTCATGGAGTATCAATACACGAAAGATTGCATGCTTTTTTTCTTCATGTACAATGCAAGTCTGGGATGATTCTGAGTCAAAGGAGTGGGTTGAGAAATGGTCATTAAGTTATCTTAGTCCACTTCACATGTATTTCCCTCTAATGACATTGGAACTAACATAGATGGATTCATCAGACGACTTTGACCACATATCAGATCTAGTTCAACCTGGTAATATATCTACTTGCTTAGTTTTTGAAATTCCTATTATTATCTTACTTTGTAGTATATTTGTAATTTTGACTAATTTCAAGAGATTTGTTGCACATATCAATGCAGGGCATGTTTATGCAGTTATTGTAGATGAAGACAATGAAGAGGGAACAGACTACTACTTGTGTCATTGTGTTGAGGCAAAAAAGAAATTGGAGGCCCTAGTTATAGATGGAGAAAACATTGAATACCCTATAGACTCAGTTGTTGTTACTAGAATGTGGCTTAGAAGGTGCCCACATAAGAGTGTTAAATATTGGTTGTTTCAAGACTTTAAAATGCATCAGAAGATTCTTCATTACTTGAACCTTGTCGTGGCATCCAATCTTCATTTGACCAAATATGGGGGTAGACCTTTGAACAAGACCTTGTGGAAGGCCTGTGAGTCTAACCATGAGGCAATACTTGACACAATAAAGAGTAGAGCAGACCCAGATGGTTCGTTGGATTAATTTGTAATTATGCATATTGGTTCTTATTAATTTATACTTATATGCACATTGATTTGTATGATGCCAATGCTATCATCTAATGTTTATATAATTTTCTTTTACTTTTCCTATTTGTAAGTAACCTACTAAAAATTGATTGGTGTCCCCTTACAAAAAATGTTGATTTATGAGCCATCCAAGAGAATCTCAGCCAAAAAAGCAATGCAACATCCTTACTTTGATGATCTTGACAAATCTCAATTATGATTTTAAGCCATTATAAAAGTGTGTGTTAAGCTTAGTGAGGGAATTTCAAGTTATTCATTTGAAGTTAACCTTATCATGAGCACCTATGATGTAGACATTATAAGAGCATCTCAAATTTTAAGTTATTCTATTCATGAGAGGTGTTGTGTGCAATAGGTATCTTGGAATTCCCAATGAAGATGTATGGCCAGGAGTGACTAAGTTGAGAGACCGGAATGCCTATCCTCAATGGAAGCATAGAGATTTATGCCTTGCTATTCCCGACTTGGAACCAAATGGTGTGGATTTTTTGTCTGTAAGTGTCTTCCATCTATTTTCATTTCATTTCCATTTTGGATGCTCTTTCTTTTTCTTCTTTTATTTTTCCTATTTGTAAGTACTGTAAAACCATCGGTGCCCCAAAAAATATTTTGTTTCATCCAAGAGAATCTCAGCCAAAAAAGTAATGCAACATCCTTATTTTGATGATCTTGTCAAATCTCAATTCTAATTTGAAGGCATTATAAGAGTGTGTGAAGCTTAGCGAGGGAATCTCAAGCTATTCATTTGAAGTTAATCTCATCATGAGCACCTATGACAGAAATTATAAGAGAGTCTCAAATGTATGAGTGATTACTGTAGAAGATCTATGAGAACGAAGTACCTAAGGCATTGTTCCTACAAGTACAAGCACTTGGGCTTCATAACAGTGTATGAAGAATATTAGACAATTGTAGCACAAACAAAAGAATTAGGGAACCAAATAAATCTCAATTTATTGTATACATCATATTATTAATATAGTGAATGTAATAACCATTGATGGTTATTAATCGTTTTTTTTCTTCTTTTATTCTTTCCCTATTATAACTAGCACCAATTGACTAACTTATTATAAAAAAATCATTTATTAAAAAAAATAAACCTAATGATCATATATCAATATCAATATAGCATACAATCTATTCAAATAAACATTTGAAAATGAGATTTTACTCAAATTTTTAAATTTGATGCCCCTCGTTCACTGCAATTCTTGGTAAATCTAAATTTTCCAAATTGCAAAGGGCAGTGCAATTTTGATGGCCTATTGTTCGCAGCTAATGTTTAAGCCGCGGTAGTTCCTTCCAGCTCAACATGTGAGAATATAAGTTGAATGATAGCTGTTGGCTATTCAACTTATACTTATTGTTTTGTATTATTCATTATAGCCGACATGTGAGAATATGAATTCATATTGGTCATTTATTAAGAGACATTTTAATAAGTTATTGAGGCCGACCTAATTTACATTCTTTATGAATACATACTTGGCCGACTTCCTTTGTATTATGAAAATAACATTTTATCTTGGGCCGACATCATGAGATGAGGAGGTGCGACCTCCCTAACCTGTATATATACGCCTTGACTCGCCCATTGTAAGTGGCTAGAAGAGTTCGGTTATGTATGTGAGATTAACAGTGCGCTCATCATATTCAGTTCAGTCTCTTACTGAAGTACATACAGATCAGATACTAAAAGTGCGAATCCATCTGTTGTTACAGTGCGAATACAGCCAATATAAAAGTGCGAATATATCTGTTGGTGATATAAAAAGGGTGAATACAACTAATATTCCAGGGCGAATACAGAGTGCGAATTTGTTTGAGGCTGTTCATTGAACTTACCAGTGCGAACCTGTTTGAAGTTCATCATTGAATTTCCAGATCTGTAATGTTGATAAAGAACGAACTCGTCTGAGAATGAACTTATCAGATTGGTGACATTCATCAAGTGCAAACCTGGCTGAGAGTTAAGTTCGGTTTCACCAGTCCAAGCAAGGGCGAACTTTGTCTAGTGCAAAGTGAATTTTTATCAGATCTGTAATCAGCCATTATCAGGTGTGATCTAGAAGTTGTCAGGTTATGCACATCGGTCTTGAGTTAGACCTTATTGTAAATTGTAAAATTGACACTGTTGCATCAAATATAAGAGAGATCTTTGTTGCTGGGTTTTTCTCCCTCAAGAGGAGGGTTTTCCCAGGGTATATGCTGTGTTATTTGTCTGATTTCAAATTAATTTTCTGTGCATTTACATCTGATCATAAAATTCAACATGGTATTAGAGCGGGTCTGTGGAAAGATCCGATCAGATCTTGAAATATAATTCGAAGTCAGATCTAACGTCTTCTACTTGAGCAAGTAGAGTACTTCTGTGCGGGATGCATTCTTTGGTCATCTACAATTTTTCGAAAGGAGTGCATCATCTTGGCTCTCTTCATGAGCTTACTTGAGTCATTTTGTTAGAAATCTGAGATCTGAGAGTTATATGCGATAATCTCACATTCCGGGATCTGTTATCTAAAAGCACATGATTATGGAAGTCAAGAGCTCATCTATGTCAGACTGTGCTGCCAAGGGTTGAAATCAAAAGGCTGAAATCAAACAGAGATAAGTATTTGGTTCCCTTCTTTGTTCATATTCCTTTATGTGAATTTCAGTTGTGCAGATCTGATAAAGTCTTTTGAGTGATGATCGGATCTATCTCTAACACTTTGGGTATTGCTAGTAAGCATGTTACATTACCTAGTGAATTGCAGTTGGAAACGGAGTGCATTGTAAATTTGAGCAGTCATGGGCCCTGTTCAAATTTAATCGTGTCATGAGCCTGTGTTCGAGTCATGAAGGCTGTGGATTGATCTGAGCATAAGATCAGCATGCTGTGTTCAATAATTGCATTCATCAGAATATTAAGGAAGATAAGTATTCTGTGTTTTGTTGAAATCACATTTCTATTTTTATCATGGGCCTGTGTTCAAACTGTAAAAGATGCATGTTGATCAGTACTTAAAATCAGCGTATCTTACAGTATAAACAAGTATTCTTTATTTGTTGTATCTTGGACATTGTGTGTTTAGTATAAGGAGATTGTTACTTCTCTTAATTTGTGATTTCTAGGTCAAAGATTCTTTGAATACTTCAAATTATCTATTGTGAGTTGATCTAGACTAATCATGTATGTCTTTGAGATAAAAGAGAAGAGATTGGTATTCTAATATTGTGATAGGTTGATCACATCGATGCCCTTCTCCAATGCATGTGTTGTGATAGAATCTTGAACTCTTGGGAGAGTTGATTCTACATGCCAACCGTTTAATGCATTCAAGAAATCTGCAGCTGTGCAAATTATTCTTTTATTGTGCAGAGTTAGGCACTCTCGAGAGGAGCAAACAAATGAATGAACGAAAGAGCTATATCAAGTCTTATAGAGATAAGTTCCTTTAACCCTCTAGTTTGATCTTTCGATATACTTCTCCTTCAGGTACATTTATTCATGTTCTAACATTGTGCATAAATTCTTATGTATTCATGTTATAACCTGTGATTGTAAACTTTGTATGATTACAGTCTTGTTATTTCTTTGGGTAATTACAAAATGTTAAGTAATCTCTCTCTAAAATGCTTGCAGGATCAAGAAGGTGATGAGAAATTGCTTAATGATGAAAAGCTTGAGACATCCTGTGAGGAAGTCATGCCAACCAAAGAAATAATCAAGCAGCCTTGGGACTGAGCTGGTGGCCAGAGGGAGCTCACTTCCAGAAGTCTCCTTTGCAATCTTTGGAGCAAGGATCAAGAGGGAGTATTGTAGCTCACTGAGAAGAAGTGAAGATTGTTGCTAAAACCTTAGAGGATCCCTTCAGTTGCTGAGATCATAATTGCTCAAGACTGTCTTCTGGATTTTCCATTGGTAGCTCCGCAAACCTATTCAAAATAGTGAGATCTGAGATGAGGTCGATGAGGACTATTCTGAACTCTCTTCAGTACCAAGGTGTGCACTGGAAAACATTTATCTAAGTCAAATTATTGCAGTCAATCTTGGACGAAGAGGTCAGAAGGTTGATGCAAGTGCCTGAAGATTTAGAGGGAGCCTGCTAAGCCTGAAGAAGATGGTAATCTTGTTGCACCTAGTTCAGATTTGGTGGATCCTACGTTGTACAAATAGCTGATTGGATCCTTGATGTATCTAGTTAACACTAGACCTGATATTTGCTATACAGTAAGTGCACTTAGCCAGTTTATGTGTGATCCGAGATAGATACATCTTGTTGCAGCTAAACATATCCTGAGATACTTGCGTGACACAGTTGGATATGGGTTGAAGTACACTTCAGATGCAGACTTGGAGCTACTTGGTTTTACTAATTCTGATTGGGTAGGTTGTACCACAGATCGGAAGAGCACCTCTGGCTGTTGCTTCAGTTTGGGTTCTGCTATGATTTCCTGGTGCAGTAGGAAGCAGTCTTCTGTAGCATTGAGTACAACAGAGGCTGAGTATATTGCAGCTTGCATGGCAACTCGAGAAGCAGTGTGGCTTTGTAAGCTCCTTGCAGGATTGTTTGGACAATCAATGGAGCCCACCATTATTCATTGTGATAATCAGAGTTGTGTGAAGCCTTCTGTCAATCATGTGTTTCATGACAGAACCAAGCATGTTGAGATCAAGTACCACTATATCAGAGATATGGTACTGCGAAAGGTTGTACAGTTGAGGTACATTAGCACTGATGAGCAGACGACAGATATTCTCACCAAGCCTCTCGCCAGGGTAAAGTTCGTGTACTTTCGAGACAAGCTTGGTATGGTGGAGAATCCAACCTTGACTGAGTATGAGTCTCAGTATCAGTGAGCCTTGTTTAATGAGTTCTTCTCTGTGAGAGAAGTTCGAGGTGAAATCCCTTGTTAATGCATTTTCTTCTGTGACGAAAGAATTTGAGGTGAAAGCCCTTGTCTCCACCCTCTGAGCTGAGTCATGGTGGATGTCATGTGTGCGACTCCATGACATATCCTGTACTTGTGTTTCACCCTCTGAGAGAGTCATGGTGAAAGTCACTTAAGGTGACAACATCACGCAAGTGATGAACACTTGTACTTACTATTGCATCTTCTTCTGTGACGGAAGAATTTGAGGTGAAAGCCCTCGTTTCCACCCTCTGAGCTGAGTCATGGTGGATGTCATGTGTGCGACTCCATGACATATCTTGTACTTGTGTTTCACCCTCTGAGAGAGTCATGGTGAAAGTCACTTGAGGTGACAACATCACGCAAGTGATGAACACTCGTACTTACTATTGCACTTTCTTCTGTGACGGAAGAACTTGAGGTGAAAGCCCTCGTTTCCACCCTCTGAGCTGAGTCATGGTGGATGTCATGTGTGTGACTCCATGACAACATCACGTGAGAGAGTCCGTGATGATCTTCTGATACTTGTGTTTCACCCTCTGGGAGAGCCATGGTCACGATAAGGTGACAGCATCACGAAAGTGATGAACACTAGTACTTAACCATGTGATGGTTGATATTACATTGAGGTGATATTTCTCTCTTCATATCTGATTGCAGGCAATGGTGGCAGATGAACCTCATATGGAGATAATATGTTCTATGCAGCTGGAAGTTCTCTCCCTAGCTGAGAGGGAGTGTTAATGTTAGAGCAGCCGCGGTAGTTCCTTCCAGCTCAACATGTGAGAATATAAGTTGAATGATAGCCGTTGGCTATTCAACTTATACTTATTGTTTTGTATTATTCATTATAGCCGACATGTGAGAATATGAATTCATATTGGTCATTTATTAAGAGACATTTTAATAAGTTATTGAGGCCGACCTAATTTACATTCTTTATGAATACATACTTGGCCGACTTCCTTTGTATTATGAAAATAACATTTTATCTTGGGCCGACATCATGAGATGAGGAGGTGCGACCTCCCTAACCTGTATATATACGCCTTGACTCGCCCATTGTAAGTAGCTAGCAGAGTTCGGTTATGTATGTGAGATTAACAGTGCGCTCATCATATTCAGTTCAGTCTCTTATTGAAGTACATACAGATCAGATACTAAAAGTGCGAATCCATCTGTTGTTACAGTGCGAATACAGCCAATATAAAAGTGCGAATATATCTGTTGGTGATATAAAAAGGGTGAATACAACTAATATTCCAGGGCGAATACAGAGTGCGAATTTGTTTGAGGCTGTTCATTGAACTTACCAGTGCGAACCTGTTTGAAGTTCATCATTGAATTTCCAGATCTGTAATGTTGATAAAGAACGAACTCGTCTGAGAACGAACTTATCAGATTGGTGACATTCATCAAGTGCAAACCTGGCTGAGAGTTAAGTTCGGTTTCACCAGTCCAAGCAAGGGCGAACTTTGTCTAGTGCAAAGTGAATTTTTATCAGATCTGTAATCAGCCATTATCAGGTGTGATCTAGAAGTTGTCAGGTTATGCACATCGGTCTTGAGTTAGACCTTATTGTAAATTGTAAAATTGACACTGTTGCATCAAATATAAGAGAGATCTTTGTTGCTGGGTTTTTCTCCCTCAAGAGGAGGGTTTTCCAGGGTATATGATGTGTTATTTGTCGATTTCAAATTAATTTTCGTGCATTTACATCTGATCATAAAATTCAGCAGTTCAGGATAAAGTGTCAAGTACAAAATTTTTCTAAGGCATCAAGATCTGTAGGGAACCTCTACAATAACCTCTCTTGGTTTTGTTATCTCAGAGTCATTTTTCCCATGGTGTCCAGTTTTCACTTGATGGAAAAAGTGTCAAATGCCAGCAACGTGAAGTTGCAAAGTGGTGCAAATTTTTTTATGCAACTCGTGTGACCAAATGGACTATTCCAACATGTCTAAATGGGTATGTTTATGCTATGCATGGTCCTCTTTCACACCCAAACACATGTAATCTCTTCGAGTTACTTTCAACCGACTCAATCCCTTAAGGGTCTAAAGTGCAAAAGGGCAGCAATCTTTGATGGGTTATTACTCAAAAACCATGATCCTTAAGAACTCTCTATCTAAGCCTATAGGATCACATTGGGCCGCTCTACAATAATCTCTCTTGGTTTTTGTTATATTGGAATCATTTTCCCATGGTGTCCAGTTTTCACTTGATGAAAAAAGTGTCAAATGCAAGCAGTGTAAAGTTGCAAAGGTGCAACTTTCTTTCTGCAACTCATGTGACCAAATGGACTATTCCAACACATCTAGAGGGGTATGTTTATGCTAGGAATGGTCCTCTTTTGCACCCAAACACACAGAATCACTTCAAGCTATGTTTAACCGACTCGATCCCTTAAGGATCCAAAGTGAAAAAGGGAAACAATATTTGACAGGCTATTACTCAGAAATTGTGATGCTTACGAACTCTCCATCTGAGCTTATGGGATCATGTTTGACCCCTCTACAATAACCTCTCTCATTTTTTGTTATCTCAGAGTCATTTTCCCGTGGTGTCTAGTTTTCACTTGATGGAAAAAGTGTCAAATGCAAGCAGTGTAAAGTTGCAAAGTGGTGCAACTTTTGTTCTGCAACTCGTGTGACCAAATGGACTGTTTCAACATGTTTGGATGGGTATTTTTACACTAGGCATGGTCCTGTTTTGCACCCAAACATGCAGAATCGCTCTTAGCTACGTTCAACTGGCTCGATCCCTTAAGAGTCCAAAGTGCAAAAAGGAAGTAATCTTTGACAAGATATTACTCAGAAACCATGATCCTTACGAACTCTTCATATAAACCTACAAGATCACATTGGGCCCCTCTATAATAACCTCTCTCAATTTTTGCTATCTCGAAGTCATTTTCCCATGATGTCCAATTTTTATTTGATGGAAAAAGTGTCAAATACAAGTAGTGTAAAGTTGCAAAGTGGTGCAACTTTCATTCAATAACTCATGTGACCAAACAGACTATTCCAACACATCTTAACGGGTACTTTTACGCTAGGTATGGTCCTCTTTCACACCCAAACATGCGGAATCACTCTAAGCTACATTCAACTAGCTCAATCCCTTAAGAGTCCAAAGTGCAAAAGGGAAACAATCTTTGATGGGCTATTACTCAAAAACTATGATTCTTATGAACTCTCTGTCTAAGCCTACGGGATTGTGTTGGACCCCTCTACAATAACCTCTCTTAGGTTTTGTTATCTTAGAGTCAATCTCCCATGGTGTCTAGTTTTCACTTAATGGAAATAATGTCAAATGCAAGTAGTGCAAAGTTGCAAAGTGTTGAAACTTTTGTTCTATAACTCGTGTGACCAAACAGACTTTTCCAACACATTCGAATGGGTACATTTACGCTAGACACGATCCTCTTTCACACCCAAACATGCAGAATCGCTATGAGCTACGTTTAACCCGCTCGATTCCTTAAGGGTCCAAAGTGCAAAAGGGCAGCAATCTTTGACAGGCTATTACTCAAAAACTATGATGCTTACGAACTCTTTGTCTAAGCCTACGGAATTGCATTGGGCCCCTCTACAATAACCTCTCTCAGTTTTTGTTATCTCAGAGTCATTTTCCTATGGTGTCCAGTTTTCACTTGATGGAAAAAGTGTCAAATACAAGCAGTGTAAAGTTGCAAAGTGGTGCAACTTTCGTTCTACAACTTGTGTGACCAAACAGACTATTCCAACGCGTCCCTATAGGTAGTTTATGCTAGGCATGGTCCTCTTTTGCACCCAAACATGTAGAATCACTCCGAGCTATGTTAAACTAGCTCGATCCCTTATGATGGCATGCAAAATAATTGAAAAGAGAAACATTCACATAATAGTTGAGAAGTCTGAGTTTTCCAACAAAAAGCATATGATCATTCTGAAGTCTAGCAAGCGCAAGACATTTTTTAATCATCCTCCTTGCCCTTACAACAATATACAACCAATTATAAATGTGTACAATGGTGGAACTTGGAAACATTTTATTTTTTCTCAATTAATAACTTTGGTTGTGAAGCATTTTTTCATTTTCATTTGAAATGATTTGCTATGCTTGAAAATTGGAATCTAAGAGAAACAAGTGATGCTCTCATGTACATTTATTATTTGGTGTGATAAATAAAGTTTCCACCCTTGAGTTCATTTCTTATTTGTATTATAAATTATAAATCTTTCTCCCAAGTCCATTTCCTATAAAAAACAAAATATTGCAAGAAGTTGACATATACATCTTTCGATGTGTCTATATGCTGATAAATCAAGAACATAACAATTCATTCTATACTGTGAGGATTATGCTATGAATTTTTTTAAAGACTATTCAAAATAAATGTTTGTATGATAATGTGTCAAGAAGTTAACTACTCATCATCTACTATGAATATTATGTTTTGTAAGTGTTGTGAAGATTATGTATCCATTGCTTAATTGAATTGTTCCAATCAAAAGATTAAATATATTGGAATCTTTTTATGAAACATCTCATGGAACACTAATTGAAAATGTGTTTTTTGCTTTTAGATAAAGCATTTTATGGAACTCTTTGGATTAAACTGAATTGAGATATGTAAGAACAAGGGAGAATTAGGAAATACATTGCCCAAGGATTTTCAATAAGCCTTCTCTCCCATTGCCATTTTGGGTGGATTATTGCTTTCAAAGTGTTGGGAATGTTTTGCCTATTTTTTAGTTGGAAATTGCCATTCTAGAAGGCTCATCTCTTGATATATATTATACTCATTCTTAATCAATTATCAAGTTAATAATAAATGTATTTATTTACAATTAATCTTTTCTTTTCAATTTGTGCAATTTTGTAATGTGTAAGTCTACTAGTATTCCTAGAAATATTGAAGTTGTTTAGCATCAACTAATAAAGTTTTTTAGCATCAATGTATAAATATTCAAGACAAACCATGATGGATAGCAATGATCAATGTTACAGATAACCAATTAATAAGTATATACGTGAATAAGTCAAGAATACATGTGAATAAGGGAAGCATGAGTACTCAAAAACACGTAAGCCTTGAAGTATACACACAAATACATAGTATACGCAAATTAATACAAAGTATATGCATGAATACAAGGTATAAGCATGAAAACACGTAAGTCACAAAGTATAAATTGGAATACATGTAAGTCACAAAGTATACACGTAAGTTGTAAAGTATACACTTGAATACTCGTAGTTCATATCTATTGAACCATGGATTTATAATGCAAATATGGACACCATCGATAAAAAAGATTTGTATTAACCAAATAGCCATGTAGGCATACATCAATATATGTCAATATAAGTATAAAAAATATACAAAATAGCCATATAGGCATACAATGTAAAATATGTACAAAAATGTCATATAGGCATATAATAAAGGGCTTTAGAATCAAAAGTAATTGCTTTGCGTCCTCTTGAAATAAATTATTTCCCTTTGCTTGTCGGTCGGATGGCAATAGGTCTGTCACTCATTTATTCTGAGCATGAGGAGTGTTCCTGGTGCTCCTCCTAGGGTCTAGCTCCTGGTCAAGCTTTATCTATTACAATAAGAAGTAAAGACATTAATATATAGAAATTACATTATAAAAAATGATATATTTAACAAAATAATCACTTGCCACCAATAGACGATCTCTCTCCTTGCGGGAAAGATTTGCATGCTCATGTTGTGGTGTGTTGAAGCCCTATAGAAACCATCCAAAGAGAAATTAAACTACGAATAAATAATGGTTTGATTTTTCATTAACTAGCAACTATAACAACGAATGCAAATTAAAATTTAGTAATCTACCTCATACCTCCTCTGTGAGATCCATCGAGGACTCTATAGTAGATGAAACACTGAGCTCCATTTCCCTATGAACATTTGGAGGTGTATCTGCTTTCAACATCTGAAAATAAAACAAAAATTTATTCAATCATGAAAACTACAATAGTGATCCACGTCATGGCTTATAATGTATGAGATAATGAACAAAAATTTGAGGACTTACTAAACTATATGTTTTTGGCTATCATGCTTATTATTTTTCCTATCCATAGCTTGTTTGAAAGAACCTATTTTTACGCTTTTACCCATAGCAACAAGGTGGTGAACCATTTGATAAAATGCTTTCATAGACATGTATGATAACTGCAGTAGCATAGAGAAGGTAGTGAACTATTTGAAAAAATGTATCAAAGAAATGGGGTCTCATGGTGATGGAATGCCATTACAAAAAAATGTGTCATGGCATTCCATCACCATAAGACCACATTTATTTGAGGCATTTTTTCAAACAGTTCATTGCCTTCTCTATGGTATTATGTTGGGATGGGGTGGATGCTATAGTGTGGTCTTAATTATGAGATGAAGGGAACTCATGACATGAAGAGGGAGGGGTGGCGACATGAACAAGTGGAATAAAAGGTGTAAGGTTTCATGGATTGGTAAATTAAGGATGAGGACCTTGAAAAGAATTTGGAGAGGAATTTTGGCTAAAGGGTTGGTTTCTATTCTTCAGGCAGTGAGTTGTTTGAAAAAATTCCTTAGATAAATGTGATCTCATGCTGATGGAATGACATTCCATCACCATGAGACCACATTTCTTCAAGGCATTTTTTCATACTACTCACTTCCTTAACTATGATATTGCTTACTATTATGCTTTGATCTATATTTCTTTCAAGCATCATAGTTTGTTGGAAAGCACCTATCTTAGGCTTTTAGCCATAACAACAAGGAAGTGAGTATTTTGATAAAATGTTTGGTACACATGTATGGAAAATGTGGTAGCATAGAAAAGGTGGTGAGTTGTTTGAATAAATTCCTTGAAGAAATGTGGTCTCATGGTGATGGAATGGTATTCCATCACCATGAGACCGCATTTCTTTGAGAATTTTTTCAAACTACTCACTACCTTGTCTATTCTATTGATTACTATTATGCTTTGAAAAAACTTTCCAAGCATCCATAGTTTTGGAAAGCACATTTTTTAGGCTTTTATCCATAGCAGCAAGGAAATGACCTCTTTGATAAAATGCTTTAGTGGATATGGAAAATGTGTACTACCACAGAAAAGCGGTGAGCTATTTGAAAAATGCCTCAAAGAAATTGGTCTCATGGATGGAAATCACCATGAGACCACATTCTTGAGGCATTTTCAAACATTGCCTTGTCTATCTTATTACTTATTATTATTCTTTCATATATTTCTTCCAAGCATCCATAGCATAGACAAGGCAATGAACTATTTGAAATATGCCTCAATAAAAGCGGTCTCATGGAATGCCATGACAAGCAAATGCAATTGGAAGTTGCTCCCCTATTATTATGCTATGTGAATTAATTGCATCACTTCTATATTGACTTTCAAAAAACTATTGTAGTTGAAATTTTTTGTCATCTATCAACATCTAGTTATTAGTTATGGAATGTGAAGTAATGCTTTGAGTTTGAAAGATGTGAAATGAAATGTAATCAACAATATGAATATAAACTACACAAATATATTAAGTACAATTCATTAGTTAAACTCTTTATTCTATTACCTACATGTAGGCTTGTTTAAATCCACTGGCACTAGGAGGTGTTCCCACGAAGCCTCCAATATTAGCCTATTCAACATCCAAAATCACATATTAGAATACCATTCATACAACAATGCTATTAACATGTAATAAATTTATAATTATTTACTAGTTACATACCTCAACAGTAGATGCAGTGGAGTAATAAGTAGGTGTAGGGCCGGTGTATCCAGTATCAACACTATGACCCTAAAATTTTATCAAAATAATGAAACTAAATTAGTTAATATTGCATTTCAAAATTGAAATTTAATAAATTAAATTCAATGAACATGCTAACATTTACCTGAGTATTGATGCTATAGGCCTCATTCAAAATTCCAGCTACCCTCACCATCTCCATAGCTACAGACATATCCTACGAAGTAGCCTCCTAAGTGTCAGTGGGTTCATATGATCAAGTCACCCTGCAAGCCTGACACAAATGTGGTTGAAGCCCACCACTCAAAGACTCCCTTGGATGGTGCTATAGTATAGGGTTGGCATGCTAGATGACACTTTGGGTCAAAGAGTTGATTGTCTGCAAAGTGTCTACCTCGACACTTTCCTTTGCGATGGAAGGGATAACGATGTGCTCATGAGGCGTCCTAGCGAGAGGTCATCTCACTTGCCGCCTAGGATCCTGCTATGCACTAGGTCTATCTTGAGCTGACCCCCCACCTCTCCCCTGGAAGTCCCTCATATCAAAATAATTCAATATTTTGTTTAGGATGAACTCACAGTATATTTTCCTCAGGAAATATTATGGGACTTCACAATTGTTGCATGGTGGGTAATCAAAACCATGTACCACTTATCCCAAAAAAAGTTCCTAATCTATTGGTGGTGGAACTAATGGATAGGAAACCTCTTCGCATTGAGGCTAAGATTTGCATTTGTGCATGGGTCAGTGAATAATGAGCACAAATCTAATTTTGTAATTTTTAAAAGATCTTTTACATCTTTATATGATAATTTATCCTGGTAATAATCCCTAGTCGCCCGCCTCCTATCTTTCCAACCAATTAATTGTTTATTGATTGAATCTACATATTTTAACATTTCTTTGAGTGAATTTGCAAGGGTTTTTCTTTCCATGATTGAACTGTTTGGATCATTCAACCTTGTGATTAAATCCTCAATTTGTTTTTTATTGTTTTTAATTTCACTCATTAAATTTTGTTGAGTGTCAAGAGGATGTTAAGGGATTGGTGGAGGAGATTGTTGTTGTGGTTGTTGAACTTGAGTATTTTGTTGATGTTGTTGTTACTCTACTTGTTGAGGATTTAGAGGAGGGTTTGCAAGTTCATTAACATCTCCTACAAATTCAACAAATAAATATCAAAAATAACCTAAAACTAACAAATTCACAACAAAAAATAAACAATCCTTACCTGTTAGACCTCCTCATCGATGTGGCGGCATCCTAGCGATGAAACAACAACAATTTGATGAAAAAACTTGCAAGATGACTCCTCCTAGAATACGAGCTCGCAAATGAAGGGCTTTTGACTGCGAGCAAAAAAAATAGTCACAATGCAAATGAATTTGATTTCCTCTTTTTTTTGCTTTGAATGGCTCATAACATGATTATGTTATAATGCGCTCATGTTATAGGCTTGGTGTGGTCGAGCCTTAGGCTCGACATACCAAGCCATAACATGAGTGCATTATAACCAAGGAAAAAATTAGTGGTGAATCTTCGCCAATTGGCGAATAATTAAAATCGAGACCTCCAAAAATGGCAAATAGTACAAGTTAAAAACAATGTTGAATTGCCAAGTTTTTACAAAAAATTAATTTCATCTCGATTAATTCGCCTATGTAAACAATGCATCATTGGAACTGATTCGCCATTAGTTTATACTATAATTACAAATATTAATTAAATTTGCAAGTAATATTATATTGCTACCATTAATTTCGGGGCAATATCGCCACAATAATAAATTACCATTTAATTTTAGGGATATTTTAGCCTTGAATAGGGCTTTAATTTATTTCCATCAAATCATCAATTATCATTTTAATCAAATGGTTGCAAGTTGATTCTACACCCTAATACGTGTGTGCCTTTTAAAAGGCTTGTTGAGGCCCAGAATTTGTTTTGGTCCACACGATTAAACCTAATTGTGTGGACCAAAACAAATTTCAGGACTCAACAAGCGTTTTAAAAGGCACGCGCGTCTTAGGGCACAGAATCAGACCAAAACAAATTTTGGGCCTCAATAAGCCTTTTAAAAGGCACATGTGTATTAGGGCATGAAATCAACCTATAGCCGTTTGATTAAAAAGCTAATCAATTGTAAAAAACTCACTTTTCATTTAGTCTTAATTTTAAAGTGATATTTTTAAAAAATACTTAATCTGTGTGTGCTCCAATGCGTTTTCGATAGTGAATTTATGCTTGGTGGCAAAGGGCTTTGCCCCTTGACCTTGCCTGTACTGTGATAGGAGCGCATCGGGGCCACTGTCCCCAAACCCTGCAAGGGGGCATCGCCCCTTCGACCCCCACAAGGGGTCTCTACCCCCTTGACCCTCCAGTGGCTGCCGCCCCTAGGCCCCTACTTCAATATTACAAAAAATAAAAATATGTGGGGAACTGCGCTAACCAACTATGCAAATTTTTAAAGGGGAGATTTGCCATTGTAATTAATATTTTTAGTGATTATTCGTTAGGATGAACACCACTATGATTATTATTTTTACCAATTATTCATTAAGATTTGCCAAGATTTTACAATTTTTTTAATAGTGTGCATAGATTTGCCAAGAAAATTAATATTATTTTTCATATAAAAGGAAAGATTTGCCAGGATTTTACACATTCGCCGAGGGGGGGGTTTCTTAAAGTTATCCCTGGTTATAATGCGCTCACATTATGAGCTATCAAATTTTTTAAAAAAATTTGGCCACAAATTGCTACCCCATCTTCTTACACCCACCCCTAGATTCCCTTTCCACATTAAATAATTACATCTAGGATGGTTCAGGAACTAACCTTCATGATGGCACTATTCATACTATTCAAGTGATGGAGGAGATTCAAATTGTCCTCACATGGAGATGAAGCATAATTGCAAAATGATATAATAATATAGACTACTATGTGTTCCATGATGGCTATATCTTGATGACATGTACACTTCCTTAGGTGTGGGCCTTCAACTATATCACTTCTACATGATCAACTAGATTCCTAGCATAGATCATGGAGGATATACAAAGGGAGCATGCATACCCATTATAGAAGGAATTGATCTTTGGAGACCTACTTTTTTAATTGTACACCTTTGATATGCCACATAATAGAGATATTATTTAGAGCCCATACAAGAATATGTGAGCATGGGTTAGTATTGGTCATTAGCTAGTGTGGATACAATAGGACCAATTTCTTGTGGGTCAATATGACCATGCTATAGTCTCATTCTACTACAAGCAGATGGTGAAGAAATCTGAACAATTACAATATGTTCTTGATGTTGTATCTACCTATGTGTGTTCACATTAAATGGTGTTGCGAGACCTAGAGACAAGCCCTATCCTACAATTGTAGATATTATGTTGAGTGACCTAAATAATTATGAGGGGGATGATGTAGTGGTAGCTATAGACTTAGATGATGTTAGAGAGACTCCTCTTTTTGTGAGGTGGTGGGAGAAAGAAATTCCTACCCCTATTTATATAGATAATGCCCCCATAGGGGACCTAGGGCCAGAAACATCTAGAGATGAGGGTAATAAAAGAGATAGGATTCCAAAGGAGGAGGTTGAGAACAAGTGACTGGAATTTTGTGCTCATGTGGTAGGGCCATCCACATTGATATGTAGGACATGGAGCAAGATAGTGGTGAGAGATTCAAGTAATAGTGATACTACAAGAGTCTCCACTACACTAGCTATGAGTCTAGAAATAGCACAAGCAATGACATTTTCCCATGAGATCTCAATTCAAAGTTCAAGGACCCAAGTGAGAATGTTATTTACGATTATGCATTTAATTTTAAATATAATATTAACTATATACATTTTATTAATTATATGATCAAGTACTAATACAAAAATTTATGTAATTAATAATGTTCACACAAGAGTGGCTAGACTCTATTGGCTAAGGAATAATAGAGATGGTTTGTAGAATATAGCTTGAGTGGAGAGAATTGACTAATTATAGGCCAAAAACACCACTAGCTAACAAATAAATATTTTAGAGCCTATTATCTAGCTACAAGTTGCATATGAGGAATTACAAGTGTATGATGATCTGAGAGAAACATATGCGATAGCATTGACTTTCAAGAGGGACTAAATGGGGGCCTATATTGCACCACTCATAGGGGATTGAGATCAAGGTACCTAGTAGATAGTGGTAATTAGAGAAAAGTTGTTGGAAATTCAATATTAGAGTATGAACTTGCACTGATGAGAGTAGAAAGTATAAAGAGTAAAAATGACACTCTACAAAGCTAGGTTAGTTAGCTCTAAGTATATCTTAAGAGGATCCAAATTATTGCACCTTTGGAGTTGGATCATCTTAGAGTGTGACAACTAATGGATCAGGTCTTCGTTATGAGAGAGTGAGAAACATAGTTGAGAGAGTAGGTAGTGAGCTAAGGGATGAGATCAAGGGCTTACAAACATCGAGCACATCACAGGAACACTTCTTATCTATAGCATCTATTTGTCAACCACTATGATAGCCAAACTAACCACCAACACTTGAGGGCTTAGGAAACCACACACCCTAATGTGGATAAATGTATACATGATTATCATTTTTTATGTATATTCACGCCATATTTTTTATATAATGGTAATTTTATACACATGAGAGGCTATATATGTATATGATTTTGATATTTTAAGCTCTATACATGTACATGGCTTATAGATATTTGTATGCATACTTTTGTGTGATGTCAATTGTTTAATGAAATGCTATTATGATAAATATACATGAATGAATCTATTTAATTAAATGCAATAATTATATGATCAAACAAATAATATAGAATTGTTTAACTAAATTCATTAAAAGATTTAGTTAAAAAAATTGTAAAATAATGGTAAAGGAAAATTAAGTATTTTCCACAACTAAATGTTAATTACTAACAAAATTCAAGACAATCAGGACATATCAAGAATAGAAGCAACAAACAATGTACAACAATAAAGCTTGGGTTAAACTTAAAGCAATCTAATACATTGTGCTTTAAAACGTGGATGTTATATGCATGAGGAATATAAAATACACATAAAGATCATAGTAGAAATGAGTTGTGCTCATGATTGAATGAGATAAGATTTAAAAAAAAAAAAAACCCTAAAACATTATTAAGTGTTATACAAATATCACATAAGAAAGAATAATTAAACATGAAAGTGGCATAGATACATAGAATAATTAAGCAAGAAAGTGACATAGATGCATGGAACTTATAGTTTCTTTTAAGAGGGATTCATAAGGTATAATTATACACAAGTCTCTTTCATCCTTACTAATGCATGGAATTCATAAGGTATAATTATATTATAGGATCATTATTCTACTTAGTTTATTCTATTAGAATAAGTTAGAAAATGGTTATTCTTATTGTTAATTGGTTTTTACTTTCTACTTCGTCTTAAGATTTGGACCTATTCCAAATTTTTATTTTGACATACATTATACCTATATATTTGTATTTTCGAGATATATTGAAATGCAAGTTTGCCGTATGTTTTGGTTGCAAAGATCAATGTCCATAGTCGAATTTGATCTCTGACTTCTGCTACTTCTATGTCATATCAGTTGGTATTAGAGCAGGTTTGGGTCACCATCTCCACACTCTGGTCGAGGTTTTGAATCTATTGAAGCCGCCATTATCATCTTTGAACCACTCATGGTTTTCATGCAACGGTTTGTGGAGACGACAATCGTCTTCATTCATTTATAGTCAAGATTTGGAAATTTGTTGTGTGTTGAATCCAGATCAATCCACTGTCACAAACTGTGGAATACTTTAAGTCTGGTTGAAGGGTTGCCATCTCATTCACCATCAATAACAGCAGCCACAGTCAATGTTTGTTGTTGTAGTCGCCATTTCAAAGCTGACTACTTGGGTTGCCAATCTTCAACGAAGCCGCCATTGTTAAATATTTGTATTTCTCTGTCTCCGTACAACATTGTGGTTGTGATCAGCATTACAATGACCAATCATAAGAGGATGACCTATTTTCATCTGAGATGCTCTTTGTGGGTTATCAATCAATGAAGGATTTAGTCTTTGGATGTATGAGTGCAGTGAAGAGACTCAGTCAGCGCCTAACAGAGCCCGATGTTGATTGGCTTTGAGGGAGGTAGGTTTTGATTTGTTTTACAGCCTTCCCATACAGTATTTATTTATGTTAATCTATTTTAAAAGAGGAGCATATGAAGCTTTATCTTTGTGTCCCTAGCCAAGACTATTTATAGCGGACAATCATGTAGCATTGTCTATAGTGGTGTTTAAAACATCTCTCTAAAGTAGTTTTACTCCAGCTTTCATAGATCTCTCGATCTAAATATTTGTATCCAAACTTGAGTCTCGTAGACTTAGAGTATTGGCCCATATTGCTTATCCATTTTTATTATTGAAAGGTGTTAAAAGCATTTCATTGGCTTTAACTCACAAAAATATGGTCACTAGTTTGGTTGAGAGAGTGTAATAACCACATTGATTGATAAAGTCAATGATATTCCAATTCAAAAGCTCCCTAGTTCCAAAGGCCACCAATCTATAATCAAATGTGAGGGCAATATATATGATGAATCTCAAGATCCTGGTGTGACTTACACTTGGATTCTTGATATGGAAGCATGGTTTGATTACAGCTAAGTCCCCAACAATGAAAATATTTCTTTCATAAAATTGAAGCTCTCTAGTGTTGCTAAGGTTTTGGTCACTAAACACTAAAATGCTCAAAATCCTATCACCACATGGGATCAACTTGTTAGATCTTTAAAGGGAATATTCTATCATTCTAAATATGATCAAGATTTTACGTATCAAGTGGTTTTGCCTGCAAAAAGGATGATAGATGTTTGTGCAAGATTACATCTACCAATTCAACTAATTGTGGATACTACTTTGAGTGCAAGATCCAACTGATGTTTCATCCTAAAGTTCAAGATTGGATTACAAAAACACTTGTTTAGGAAGTTGAAATATACTACCCTAAAAGCACCCAATGCTACATTCAACCATGAACACTGGAAAAAGAAAAATGTGCTACCCAATCTCAAACATCTTGGCCTTCCTTTGCTATAGGTCCTCCAAAAGCTTCAAGTTTTCGACCAAAATATATATATATATATATATATATATATATATATATATAAACAGAAAAATAATTCTCCTTCCTCTTCTCATGCTACTCATTTTCTCTCTTTTGATACTAAGAAATCTAGTAAATATTGTAATTATTGTAAAAAGAAGGGACATGAAAAGACTAAACTTTTTAAATTGAAGAAGGTTTGATTATATAGTCTCATGATGAGGAAAAGAAGAATGTTCCCATTGATACTGAAATGAAGAAAAATAGGGTTTCCCAAAAATGGAAAGGTAGGACCAAAAGAGGGATAATAGACCCTTTATTTTCCTCAATTCATTAGGAAATGAGATCCTCACCTCAAATTGATTAACAACCCTTAGTTGAATCAACTCAAGGTGGGAATCTTCAAATTTCCTTATGCTTCAAGGATGGGGGTCAAGGTCAAACAACACTTTGGGGAGAAAAACTAAAATTAGCAAATCAACTCCAAAATGTAATTTTTTGGCAAAATTTGGGAGAAATAAATGTTGTGCACCTATCATAAAATGGTGTTTAATGTTTCTGCAAGCCTACCTGGGACTCATTCGCCCATGGGAGAATGGGTCCTTGTTCACCTTTCCAAAATTGATTTTTGGGTCCTCTGCTCCTATGTCTGCACTTCCAGATCCTCAGGATTTTGCATTCGGACAGTTAGAAATAAATTCAAGATATGAGTTTATGTGGGATGACAACAAAGGTCACATCAAATGCAACTTTGCAATTTTGCACTTTTGAGATCTTCAACTTTTCTTCAACCTATAAACCTACAAATCTACAACACACAAAGAGAGAGGGAAAAATGTTTGTTTTTGGGTGAATGGGGGTTTGCCTTGGCCAAACCCTGTTTTGGTAATTAAACCTTGAAATGAAATAAAATAGCATGAAAGGAATGATGAATGAACAACTCAATGTTGCAACTCACCAAACCCTTGATTAAACCTTTGAAGGATTAAAATCTTGATGTGGATCTTGCATGAAATGGCTTCAATGGATGTGGATCTTGATACTTGAATCTTGCTTTGATTCTTTGACTTGAATTCTTGGATTAGATCTTGAAACCTACATCACAATGTTAGCTCCAAAAACATGCATGAATGAACATAACTTTGACATGATGCTTGAGACCTTGAATGCTACAATAGATCCTTGATAAATCTACTCTTGAATGCTCTTGACAATAATCTTGGCTCTTGTTAAGTTTGCCTCTTGCTAGATTACTTGAATTGATGAAATAACCTTGTATTTATAGACATTTATCCTTAATTTCCCAAAATTAAAACATTACAAGTTGACATTTGAAATTTGAATTTAGGATCATAAAAATACCACCAAAACATTTTTTTAAAATGGCTTCAAGATCTTAGGGATGATCCATTCACCCATGGGCAAATGGGTCCCAAGCCCTAATTCCTAGAACACACATTGCTCAATGTGAAGTGTTATGTATTAGCATTAATTAATGTCGGGTTTCCCCTTCACAAAATGTAATTTAATGGGCTTATAAATGAATTAAAGGGCCAATTAAGGCATAATTAAGCTCAATTAGTTAAGGGGGGCCTAAATAAGTGTGAAAGTGTAAAGGGATACACTTTACAACACTAAATTAAGGCACAATTAAGTCCAATTTAACTAGGAGGGCCCAAACAAGTGAGAAAATGTAAAGGGATACATTTTTCATCACTACATTTAGCCCCCACTTTAGTGAGAGGATGACCTTACATCATACTCACACTAAAGTAGACAAATATGTGTCAAGAGGGGTCCAAGTGCACAAATGTCAAGGGGATATGATGACAAAGATTAAGGAGGTTGTACACAGCCCCAGGATCCAAGATTCCATTTCAAACCAACATAAGCACAAAGGGACACACACAAGATGTATGATATAAAGTAGCAAGACAAGATACAAAAACATACAATGTTAAAGTTAAAGTGAAGATAAAAGAAAGATGGACTAGCAATTTGTATTATACCACATCCATCCAACGTAAAGGATCCACAAGAAAGTAAATTGTATTATGCTAGGTGGACTTTGGAAAAAAAATATTCTCACAAGGGCTAGTGAAATCTATCATCCACTAGGTGAGCCCCCCCAAAAAAGGTGGCTAAGTGAGAAAGTCATGCCAAGTCTACAAGCTCCCATTGTACTAACCACAACATGATCAATATGCTATGCTAATGCTATAAAAAAAATTGATGTCAATGCCAATAAAATAATGCTAATGTAAATAATGTCGATGTCAATAAAAATAATGCTAATGTAAAGGTCACACTTCCTAGGAGTTATGTGTCATCAGATCACTAAGAAAGGAACATGTGAACAACGAATGGGGGACCATATGCCCCCCACTTAAAATGTCAACATACTTGCTATGTTGGTATTTTAAGTATAGAAAGAGAAGAAGAGGTGATCCTTGAAAAGAATGCACACCTCAAAAAACTAGCCATTAGTTCCCCCAAATCATAGAGACAAAGACAACCACCAAGAACTATCATGTTGCTTCCAAGAGAGATATGATTGCACCTAACATTGTACCAACATGAATGGCAATGAGCAAGACACGTGAGGCTACTAATGCCACATAGTGATGAACAACATGATAGGATGAAAATCAATATTAATTAGAAGAAATAGGTGCTTCAACACAAGGAAGAGCACCACATTTCTTAAGATGTTGAATTTTATTACTTAAATCCTTACATTCATTAGTAGAATGACCATGAACTATATCATATGCAAAAAATGAACTCTTATTGTAAAATTTCTTTCATGTTTTTGGAGGAAGAAGAATCAAGTGGGCTTCAAGAAGCCTCGACAAGATACTCTCTTGATCAATAGTAAGGGATATTTCTTTCTCACCACAAGATGTCATACACACAGTAAATGATAATGCCTTAGATGAAGATGGGGATAAAGGTGGTAAACCTAGATATTTCTTGAAAAGGTACGGTATAGATTTTACTTGATAGATATCATTTTGCTCCATGTTTTGGGTATGTGTAGGATCATCATGGAAAAAACAGGCCCTTAAGTGGCAAAAAAATCAGAAAAATCAGAGTTACGCAACTTGACGTAAAAATTTGAATAAGTTATCTATATTATTTCAAAAATATGTAAGAATAAAATTTGTAGCAAATTGAATATAGTTTCTAAACTACTAGGATTATTTTTTTTTAAACAAAATCTCTTTGGTGAAAATTTGAAATTTCAATGTAGTAGTCCTTTAATTTCAGGGGAAAAATAAGAAGTAGGTGTCTGTCTGACCATCCTAACCATAGTAAAATGACAATAATTTTTTCTAAAATATTATATATAAGTAGAGGACTCATGTCCCAATGTGATGCATATTTTTTTATAATTTTTTTCCAAGTAAATAATTAATTATGATTTTTTTATTACAACTTTTAAAAAATATAAAAACTCGTGCGTCTAACCACCTTAACTTGGTTAAAACTTCATGAAATTCATTTTTTTTTTAATCCTCTAGTATATGAAGCATAGAATGTGACACATGTTTTAGATTCAAAAAATGTGATACCATTTGAAAGCTATAGATATTTTTCAATCAGCCTATCAATCAAGACTTTAGTCAAATTCAAATAGAAAATGAATAATAATTATTTATTAAATTCAAAGTAAAGCATAATTTATATTGGTGGAAAGCTGAGAATCTCCTTTAAAAACCCTTTTCGTTTCGTTAATTTTGGGTAAAAAAAACGTCGTCAGCCACATACCTTGCAAATACCCATCATATTGCCACTTTTTGGCCCATCATGATCCTGCACATACCCTTTTCATTATATCCATGTTTAGAAAGGAGTTTGTATCCAAGACCATAACATTCTTTTAACTCAAATGAAGGGGTTTTATGCTTCTGAAAAGGATTAGCTTCTTCACAAGAACACAGATCCTTTTTAACTTTCTCAAAGTTACACATCTTCCTTTCATGAGGGATGGGAGTTGAAGGGACCTCATCACCACCATGGGGTGATGTTGATGTAGAACCAAGTTGATCAAATGAAACACAAGGATGTTTTGGTTTAGATTGTGAGATTTTGTATTGTCCCATAAAGGAGGGTGTAAAATCTAATGTACCCTAATTGTCACTAAAACATATTTTGAAGATGAACCATTTGTATATCAAAAGGTTGTGTGTTTGATTCATGTCAAGTTCACCAAAATGAAATGAAGAAAAATGGGGTTTCCCAAAAATGGAAAGGTAGGCCCAAAAGATGGATAATAGACCCTATCTTCCTCATTCATTAGGAAATGATATCCCCACCTCAAATTGATTAGCAACCCTTAGGTGAATCAACTCAAGGCGAGAATCTTCAGATTTCCTTATGCTTGAAGAACAGGGGTCAAGGTCAAACAACACTTAAGGGAGAAAAACTAAAAATAGCAAATCAACTCCAAAATGTAATCTATCACTTGGATCTTGAAGATTAATCATAAAACTAACAAAAGAAAAAAACTTTCTAGAAAAATATAAGAGAATTAAATGTTGTGCACCTATCATAAAATCGTGCTTTTGCAAGCCTTCCTAGGACTCATTGACCCATGGGTGAATGGGTCCTCTCACCTTTCCAAAATTAATTTTTGAGTCCTCTACTTCTATGTCTGCACTTCTAGATCCTTTGAGTTTAACAATTGAACAGTCAAAAATAAACTCAAGATCTAAGTTTCTATGGGATGACAACAAAGGTGACAACAAATGCAACTTTGCAATTTTGCACTTTTGAGATCTTCAACTTTTCTTCAACCTATAAACCTACAAATCTGCAATACACAAAGAGAGATGGAAAAATGTTTGTTTTTAGGTGAATAGGGGTTTGCCTTGGTCAAACCCTATTTTGGTAATTAAACCTTGAAATAAAATAAAATAGCATGAAAGGAATGATGAATGAACAACTTAATGTTGTAACTCACCAAACCCTTGATTAAACCTTTGAAGGACTGAAATCTTGATGTGGATCTTGCACAAAATGACTTCAATGGATGCAGATCTTGATACTTGACTCTTGCTTTGAATCTTTGACTTAAATGCTTGGATTAGATCTTGAAACCTACATCACAATGTTAGCTCCAAAAACATGCATGAATGAACATAACTTTGACATGATGCTTGAGACCTTGAATGCTACAATAAATCTTTGATAAATCTGCTCTTGAATTCTCTTAACAATAATCTTGGCTCTTGTTAAGTTAACCTCTTGCTAGATTACTTGAATTGATGAAATAACCTTATATTTTTAGACATTTATCCTTAATTTCCTGAAATTAAAACATTACAAACTGACATTTGAAATTTGAATTTAGGATCATAAAAATATCACCAAAACATGTTTTAAAAGTGGTTTCAAGATCTTAGCGAGGATGCATTCGCTCATGGAAGAATGAGTCCTAGGCCCCAATTCCTGGAACACATATTGCTCAATGTGAAGTGTTATGTATTGGCATTAATTAATGTCAGGTCTCCCCTTTGAAAAATGTAATTTAATAGGCTTGTAAATGAATTAAAGGGCCAATTAAGGCATAATTAAGCTCAATTAATTAAGGGAGCCCTAAATAAGTGTGAAAGTGTAAAGGGATACACTTTACAACACTAAATTAAGGCACAATTAAGTCCAATTTAACTAGGAGGGCCCAAACAAGTGAGAAAATGTAAAGAGATACATTTTCCATCACTACAGATACTTCTGGTGATGATAGGATATATGATGATTTGAAAGGTAGACTTAATAAGATCACCTTGATGAACCATTATTCTACTTCAAGGGGCATTAATATTTTTTTCCACTCATGCTCACCTAACACATGATTTCTTTGTGGATTGTATCATCAATAATGACTTGTAGAAATATCTGATTGTGAATTCCATTATCAATAAATCACATTTTTGTGTGGATCCACATCCTCATCCATATTCATTTGGATGGAAGGATAGTTGTTCATCTTCACAAATCAAACACATATGCACTATCTCTTTCACCTTTGGTCCCAAATTCATTAATAAGGTCACCTATGATGTGACCACTATGGATTCTTGTGGTTTATTGTTAGGTAAACCCTATCAGTAAGATACAAAAGCTTTTTATGTTGCCTTGAATAACACATATACACTATAAAAGGATAATAAGACATACTTAATCACTAAAAGCACCACAAAGGGTGATCCCACAATAGTGGTTTACAATTTTTGGCCAAACTAGACACTAAAATTATTTTTTTAACTAAATCTTCACATTCGGGCACCTATAGCAACTAAAGTGTGAAGAATTTGAAAATGATGCAAACTAGAGTCTTGTCACATTTTGTCTATAGATTCTAAAAATATTTTTTTCAAAATTTTTGGAATCAATTGCACTTCTTCTTCCATCTCCCACGAAAACTAGTTTTTTTAAAACAACATTTTTAAAAGTGACACACACCATATAAGCATAGTTTTTTTCCATGAAGAATAAAATTCTAATTCTTTTGAATTTAGATTTTTAACTGATATCTAGTGCTTCCACTTGGTTAGATAGTTTTTTATTGAATTTTTTCTTTAATCAAATTTGAAGTCAAACCAATTACAATTCAGACATAGTGCGACCGTATAATGCATAACTTTTTGTATATATCAAAATTCAATTTTTTTTTTGGATCAAGGACTTCAATATCTAGTGCACTCATATTTTTCAAAAAATGATAATCGCTATTTTTCCACATGTGCAAAAAGAGACCTTCATTTTCGATGAAAAACCTATGTTTAATAAAACTATAAAAACAAATACATAATAAAAGAAAAACATATTAAAATTATATTCGTTGGATAGCTCGTTCGAGGACTACCTGATTTTCAGTTGGGTTTGTGAAGACTCCTCCATTTTCATCCTCAACCCGAGCTTCAAAGCGTAAAAATTTAGGTTTTTTTTGTGTTTCAGGGGGAGAATGAGGAATAAGGGGGGTTGTACGAACCACCCTCAATATCCATTTCCTTTTTTTATTTTGGGTAGGAAATGTGTGCTTAGTAATTAGTGGGTTTGCTCGAACCCCTTTTGGGTTCGGTCGAGCTTGTAGGTTCATTTAAACCCCTAAAACCAATTTTTTTGCCATGGGGTCATTTTTTCTTAGTTTTCCTTCCTCCATCAAATTGTAAACCACTATTGTGGCTTGGCTTCACCCCAAATCTAATACTTAGTTGCAGAAAGGCATGTAAAGCTATCTTGATCATGCACAAGAGCTTGCATTAATTTTAGTAAGGCTATAATTTGAGGATTCTAAATGAAAATTCATTTTGTCCAAACCACATGCTACTCTTGATAAATTATTTCAAACATATTTGCATGTGTTTCATGTGTTCTTTTAGTCAAACATCCATTTCCTACCTTGGATTTTTCATTGATACACATGGAATTCAATTAGACCTTGCAAAAGTGTAAGTTCTTCACAAGTGGCCTACTCCTTCAAATATCACTAAATTGATTTTTTTCTTCGTCTTTCCAACTTCTACCTCAAGTTCATCTTGCATTACTCAAAAAATTTCCACATCTTTGCACTAGTTGACGAAGACCAATGTTACATTTAGGTGGTCAAAAACCATTCTCATTATTTCAACACATTAAGAAAGAAAATTATGTTTGGCACCCTTTCTTGTTCTACTAGATCTCTCACAACCTTTTGAGATTGAGACAAATGCTTCATAGTATGCACTTGGAGCTATTTGTAAAATGATCATATTGTGGCCTACCATTGAGAAAATTTATCTACTGCTATACAAAACTACTCTACATATGATAAAAAATTATATGCATTGGTCTAAACCATCAAGTACTAGAGACATTAGCTTTTGGAAAATAAATAGTTGTCCATACTAATCACTTACTTCTACAATCTCCTTAATCTTGTAACAAAATTAAAGAAGCTAGCAATATGAAGTGGGCTTTTTATTTACAATAGTTTCATCTAGTTATCAAGTGTAAGAAGGGGAGCACCAACAATATTGTAGATTGCTTGAGTTGTCCTCCTACAACACATGTTTTAACTAGTGTGACCACTTCTCATTTGGTTTTTCAAACATGGTCTTCTCAATATGTTCAAGATCCTAATTAATTTATTACTCTTAGTGGTTGGAAATCTATTGAGAAGAGTCAAAATTTCTCAAAATTAATTGATTAAGATATTATTCGATCTATTAAAATTAACTTGTTTCTTAAATTCCAATTGCTGATCGATTGTTTCTTTTTAAACTATGTGATATTTAAACAATTATTTCTCTTCTAAAACTACACAATAAATTAATTCTTTAAATTTTCCTCAATTTAAATTAGATGTAATACACTTTCATCCATAGCATATAAATTACTTGTGCGATAATATGTAAATCTATTTTTTTATGAAAACACAAAATTTGATGCTTTAATCATTAAAATTTATTGTGATTCGTAAACGAGTGACGAATCTCAAATGTTTTGGCCATGGCCGATTTACAATATCGATCGCTAGGTACTGCAAACCCTAGAATCTCGGCCCCTTTTTCTCGGAAAGCTCCGATAGTTTCTTTGTTTCCAGATTCGAACAGTTGAAGCGCTGTGCAGTACAATGTTAACTTTGGTAAGGTATGCTCCTCCCTCCATCCTCGATCTCCTATACTACAAAAATATCTTACGTACCTAAAGAATGCAACTAAGGCAGAAGGAGAAACATATTCTGTATTTAGTCCACAAATTTGTGAGGAAAAGTGGTTCCTTGGGCTCCGAGTGTGAGTTCCAGCTCCAGCTCCACCTTAACGTCACTATTCTGCGCATACAAAGCTTCAACTTTAGGGTTGAAGGACTGAAAAGTATTATAATTCATCTCACCACCCAAATCATCTGGTTTTCGTGACGCCATAGATGAGGAAGAGCATCTCTCTTTGGCACTGCTAAATACATCTTTGCCATGGAGCATTTTCATTATATCAATACCCCCGCTTTCCACTCTGCCACTTGAACTCTGAATGTGATTAAGAAATCGGGTTTCTTTTGATTTGGGTTTTCTGCGAGGATTAACACACTTAAATTTACAGCTGGCCTTCACTTTGTGCACCCCGCTGGTTGTGCTGTGCATCGCTCTCCCTTGCATTATTTGGTGCTCCTCGTTTCGCTCATCACAAGTACTGAGTGGATTATTTCCCTGCAGGACACTGTCCACTGCTGCCTGGCATAGTGCCCAGTTGCCAGACCAAAGGAGACCCACTGATCCATAGATGGGACTCACGATCCTCCCACAGGCTTCATAAAGGAGAGACCTGAATAAAGCTGCACAGACCACCACACAGAATCTAAGCCATTGTTTCTTTTCTAGTTCTAGTTCTACCATGTGATGAAAGAAAATCTTGGGCAATAAGAAAGATAACAGATGATGATTCATACTAACCAGGCCTTGAACATGGAGGGCCGTTGCTAATGAGGTTGATTAGGCCCGTGCGGCCGTAGAACTTGGCGAGGAAAGCAGTGGCATTTGCCTGAGATTGTGCCGTGTTGATCCATTCAAGGCATGGCCTCAGGACGCACGACTCACTGCACCCTTTTCGCAACACTCGGCAGCCATTGCAGCTCATTGTCGTTGCTTCACCTTCACTCTACCTGGATTATTAGCAGAATCAAAAACAACATAACCATGAACAGGATATACAGGAGTTGACTAGTTTGGGCATAAATGAATTTGAGTAGCTAGATCGGGCATGGATGGCCTTTCAATTACCTTTCTAAACTGGTACGAGATGTGAAGAGAGGATGGTAATCGCAGAAGAATATATGTGATGTAGAGCCTTGTTTGTCGTTATTCCCCGCATGTTGATTTATTTGGTATATTACAGAGCACGAGAAATGTACTGGAGCATATCGGCGGTCCACGTTGAAGGCTCTTCGAAAGCATATGAGACACGAAATGATTGTGGCCGTGTATCTGGGTTGATGGTGCTTTGCACTAATGATGTTGTGTTGGATTTGGGTTCCCCCTCAAGCACGATGCTTCCACTTGTAGCTTTGATTGGATGCTTCCGACTTCATGCCGCTTATTTTCCCTACCAACCCACGCATGGAATTCACTTTCCGTAAAAGACAATCTCTCTCACAATCAGCAAAACCCATTATCTCCCACTTTATTTGGGCTGTACATAGACAAGTTAGAAGAATGGTTAGACAAGAGGGGGGGCGATGGAGTGTTCTTAGCCACTTATGTGGTTAAATTGTTGCTATACGCAGATGATCTTACCTTAATGGCAAATTCAGAGAATGGTCTTCAAGAACATCTAAAAGCCTTAGAGTTGTTTTGTCGGGATGTAGGGATGCAAGTGAACATCAGCAAAACCAAGGTCATGATTTTTACGCTGAAAAGAGCTAAGAAACAATTGAACTTTATATTTGAGGGAAGCTCTTTGCAAGTGGTAAATGAATACAAATATTTGGGTCTCGATTTTTGCAGCAATCTCAGTTGGGAGACTTGTAGGGCAAAAAGGATCCAAGGGGGCTGGAAAGCCCTATACTTGCTTCAAAATAGATGCAGATCAGCTGAGCTATGGGACTGGAAAACAAAGAAGAAATTATTTGGGCTGCTTGTCACTCCAGTAGTATTATACGGCTGTGAAGTTTGGGGCTGCAACACTTCAGCTCTAAAATGGAGGCAAATAGAAAGATTACAAAAGCACCTAATCACCAGCAGTTTTAAAATAAAAAGTACAGTCCCGTATGAGATTGTCCTAGCTGAAGCGGGGGCTTTCCCAATGGAAATGGCAGCATTAATCCGTTTATTAGGTTATTTGAAGAGAATTGAGAATATGGGGGAACACCGGTGGCCCAAAATTGTGGTGGAAGAAAACTTAACTAGAAGGAAGAGCACGTGGATGAGGCAAAATACCAAGTGGATGGAAAAATGGGGGATAAGCATGCAAGAGTGTCCAAACACCAATGTAGAAATTAAAAGGTTTGTGAAGGAGAAAGCCAAACAAATCTTGTGGTCAAAACAACTTAGTAGAAAAAGGGAATATTATGTTTTGCACTTTAACCACACTTGTGATCACGGGCAAAAGTATTACGTGGGGGCAGATATAGAGTGGAAGGCTAAAATGTTGATAGCCCAGCTGAGAACTAGCTCTCATCGTTTGAGATGTGAAACGGGGAGATGGACAACACCCAAGGAGGCATGGGCTGATAGGATTTGTTGTTTCTGCTCTTCGGGTTTGGTGGAAACAGAATGGCATTACATCATGCAGTGTAAAGCGTACGAGGACATTAGGTGTAGTTACTTGGATCTGTTTAAAGTCAAATCGTTAGAGGATTTGTTCGAAGAGGAAAAGATCGTTGAAACGGCAGGTTACTTGATCAAAATACACAGCAGAAGAAACAAAATTAGTAAAGAGTTAAAGGGAAACATAAGTACTCGGTGAGGTCGGCGGGTGCTCGGTTTGTATCAATTTGTGGTTTCAGTTCTGTTTTGGGGTCCCATAGGCCAGCTGGTCTCGTGGACGTAATTAAAAGCATTCATTCATTCATTCTCGTTTTCCATTTGGAAATCGCTTTGTGAAAAGTAATTCTAAATCAGTGAAGAGAAGCCATTACATGGACTCCACAATTCTTCAACATTTATTCCCCCCACTTACTAGGGGAAACGTACCAGTAGCCGTCAAGGCTAACTTCGCGCATTCGTGCAGAGTGTAAAATAGGTCTAATTTCAATTTTTTTTTTGGGCTTCTTCGTAAGCGAGTTAGGACCTTAAAAAGAAAAATTTGGCTTCTGGTATTTAAAATGCGCCTTGTAGAACCCGTAAAGCGAAAGGTGCTCAAAAAGGGTGTTTTTAAACCTCTGCCCCCTACATCTTTACCACTTCACCAGTCCCTGTTCATTTAGGCAACCAATAAAAAACCACAAAAATTTAAGGTGTTTTCAATAGTTAAAAATGCGTTTTCAATAGTTTTCAATGTGTTTTATTTTTTTTGGTCAACTACACATTCAGTAGTGAACATATATTGGTGTAATTTGTAATTTTTTATTGGCATAATTTATGTAATGACTAAAATGTAAATGGTTATTGGGGGATCAGGTGAACAAGGAGTAAACATCAATTGGATCATGAACGACAATTGGAGGTTTTCCCCTATTTACAATTTAATTTAACTTTTGATTAAGAAGCATAAATTCAAATGGTGAGTGAAGTCTAAAAGGATTTATCATTGAACATGTTTTGATAGCATTTGTTGATTTAAAGTCTAATGTTTTTAACACTACAATATTAGTAGTTGTCATTTTGAAGTTGTGAACGTGGATTATAAGTATTCATAATTAAATGAAATGTATTATTTAAATCTAAAAAGCAACAAATCATGTAATGTTATCTTAGCGTACCAAAAAAATATGACTTAATGCACAAATTCTAATCTACTTTATTTTGGAGGTCTTTCTAAACACTTCAACAAAAAACTATACTAAGATGACATCATATTTGATAAAATAGATCTGAAACTTTAATTTAAAAAAAATTAAAATCGCTAGACTCCAAATTAAAATGCTCAATTAGTAAGTCCTCTACACTAATTTTCAAGGGTATCAAATTCTTGAATTGTAAATTTGTGTTATCATAACTGTTACTAAATCAAAGGTGATACCTATTTTCGAGGAATTTGTTTTATTTATTTTCCTTGTTTTATGTACCATTTCAGCATAAAAACTTGTATGCTTCATTTGAAGTTTATTAATATCAAAGTCAATTTGAAGCTATTTCCTTACATGAAATCCTACGTCGCCGATTGTTTGTTAATATCGGACAAGCCTATGTGTTGCACCGGATTTGGGTGCACATTGACACTATCTGGGGGCAAATGGTCTCACGTTTCTTTAAAATTCTTGTATCATTTTATGCCTAGCTGTGAAACAATTTGGTGAAGTATAGAGTGGTTTATTTTGATTTAGTTTATTTCATGGTGCATGCATGGATAATAACTAGGAGAACCTTAAATTTACGATCTTTAATGTTTTATTTTAGAGTAAATGTTAAATATTTACTCGTCCCCCTATAAACTGTAGTGCGTACACGCCCTCCAATACCACGGGTTTGGGGGGAGACTAGACCTCATGACCTCTTGCCTACAATAGGATGCTTTAGTCAATCAAGCTAGGCCCCCCGCCCCCTTTAGTTTCCATGACTTAGTACACAACTATCAATCGCATTTTTTTGGGCCTTTTGAACACCTCAACAAAAACATGTTAATGTGGCATCATATTTGATGATGTGGCCCTGAAACCTTAGTTATAAGCAAGGGACTTGCCAAGTAAGCTGCTGTAAAAAATTGGGAGTGATTTGAAATTTCCACATAAAATTTTGAGAAGCCCAAAGTTAGGGTGCTCAACTACCCGGTCCTCTCCCGCAGTAGTTGTTGATTTAATGTTCAATATTTTTAACAATACAACATTAGTAGTTTTGATCTTGACGTTGTTAGTGTCCATCATGAATACTCATAATTAAATGATTTATTATTTAGATCTAAAAAGCAACAAATCATATGATATCAAATAAATCATGCTAAAAAATAAATTGAAATCAATAGACTCTAAATTAAAATGCTCAACTAGTAAATCCTCTGCCCTAATTTCCAGGGGTATCAAGTGCTAAGTTGTAAATTTCTGTACCATGCGTGTTTACTAAATCGAAGGTGATGCCTATTTTCGAGGAACGGAAGAAAACAATGGGACTGATTGGTAGAACAAGAGGACACGGCACTAACATTAAATTTTCGTGAAATGGGAGCGTAATAATTTGAACCGGGCTAACTAGAAGTAAAATGCAAAGCTTTTTATCCATGACGAACTTATCAGAATACATTGGGAAAGTGTCAGGGTTGTTGAACCTTCCAACTATAATCGCAGACTTAATATTTTTTTAGAGAAAAAGTAAAGTTGACAGTCGGGAGAGTGACAAGCAGCGGGACCCCGCCGCAGAAGGCACACGCCATTGTTTATTCCTTGTTTGCGGAAACAGCGAACTTGAACATGGAATTTAAAGATTCGGACGGCGGGCTTGTGGCAGACGCTAGTACTGGTAGGCCCCCATTGCCCCACAGATTCCACCGTGATTAGACATCCTCCAAATACCCCGTACTTCTCACCATTGCCTCGCATCTTTTCCCGCCGGCATCCTCGGAGCACGTTAATCGGCGCGGCTGCAAGAAATGCCAAATATAGTTTAAACCTTCCTCGCTGGGTAACTTCGTATATTCGCAAAGTGCGTTACATGCTAGATATGTTAGGTAGTATAGCTTTTCCTCTGATGGATTTGATTCCTGGTTTCGGGGACCTGTCACTGTCTCTGTACGTCCCGCAAATTTCGTAACTGGGTTGCATTAGAAATCGCAAATTTCCTTTTCAAAAATATATTGGACATGCATCCGAGCTCTGTGGAATGTGCTCTGCGCCTTACGCGTTTGGAATTTTGCACAACTTTTGTGAAAGCTATAAAAAACTGTTTGACTGGACAAAATTTTCAAAAGCGAGAATACCCGGGATCCAAACCGACAGGCTACTTAATGGATACAACAATCAAGTACATTTAAAGTCGGAGAATGCATTTGATAAAATAATGAATGAATGAATCGATCATCTCATTTCACTGTCACGCGAAGAGGAAACGTGTGATTTTCCACGTTTGCAGGCCGTCGGATTCCTCAAATTGCTTTCAACTTGAGACGTTTCTTTTGACTATAATTCGTTTTCTTTTCTTCATTCCCACGTTGAATCCGAAAGATGGGGTTCAGTGAATCGGGAAAAGGTGTTGTGGGTATTAAATATTCAAGATTTGTATGAAGTGTACGTAGCATTTGCCGCCTCTTGTTTTGTTTTTTATTTAACACATGCCCGGCGCTTTGTACGAGAGGTTTCATGCCGCGGTATCTACCGTTTGTTGCACGTTCACCAAATTAATTATTAAATAGGTGGTAAGGAGGTATTTTTCCACAGCTGTCAGACATGATATTGCTATCAGGATTCAACCTTCCGGATGGGTGACCTGCTTCACCTCCGCGAACATCACCCAGATGCAATGAGTGCTAAGGGACGATATCATGAGAGATGGGTTTTGAACCACTACTCATGAAACATGGGTCAATGAGTTTGACTCGAAACTACAAATCCTCGATAGCAATATCATTATTGAATAGGTTTTTCTATAAAAAATAGAATACATAGTTCAGATAAAAGGTCGGTTTTATTATATTGCAAGAAGTCTATGTTGTTAAAAAAAATAAAAAATAAAGAGAATCAGTATTTAAGCTGCCATGACTATATTAGCATGGTAGATGAATCATGACTTAATACCCTTACAAGCATGCTAGATGTTCTTGGCAAAAAAGATGCCTTGTATTTGCATTGGTTCCAACATATGATGATAATTTTTTGAGAGCCTAGACCATGCCATATACTATGAGTAGAGAGAGTACTTAAAACTATGCAATGATATAGAAGATCGTTTCAAGCTTTCTATTCCTCCGAGACATAGATGATCCATTTGACAAACAAACCCAACCACTATCTATAAGTATCAATAAGGTCAAGGCCACCAAAGTCTTGTGGTAGGCAACATAATTCCTCAACAACTCCATGAAAGTATTGTCTAGGCTACATCAAGGCGCAAAGGAAGTCCTTGAGGAGTTACTCTTGCTTTAGGTAAGATGTTTTAAAAGGGCCCCACCAAGATGAATAGTAGACATAGGTGTCAGTGAGCAATAAGAGAAAGGGTTTTGGCAATCCAACAATGCAACTTCATTTCAATTCAAGATGGCTTGCCACAAGGTAGCAAAAGAAGATTGGAAAGAAAAATGAATGTCAAGAAAGTGAAAGATTTCTACATGATTTACCCATTTTCAACCATAACTTTCAAGCCATGATGGCCTAGAGTGAAAATTTTGCTAATGACATTGAGTTTTTGTTGTTGGATGCCAAAGCTAGAAGTAAGATAAAAGGTGTTAAGGAATTACAAATCATTATTAACATTATATATTTCCTCAAAAAGAGCGAGGAGGGAATTATCAATAAAATGACACTTAACAAGTTGGAAAGAAGAGTTTGTAAGAGAAACAACCTTGACTATTTGTTGAGAGATAACATTAGTTAAAAAGTAGCCAAAACCTTCTACAACCAAAACACAAAGCATTGGTGCTAAAGGGAAAACATGTTTGTGAAAGGAAAGTAGAGTGCAGAAACAACCTTCCTTTAATGCAAATCTTATGCAGGAGCATCCATGGTGTAAGGGTAATCTTGCATCAACCAAAAATATATTTACTTTAATTTTTTTGCTTTAGTTTAGTTGTAAATGTTGTAGGTGAATAAATGTTTGTAATAAGGCCTAAAATATTTGACAAATATTTGCCCAAGTTGTTATGTTGCAGTTTTATGGTGATTTGGGCTGATTTTGTGGCTTTTTTAAGGTAAAATATTTAAATATACCTTTTTGGGCATGGGATTTGGGGAGTTACAAGTTGTGATAGCTAATTTAATGTTCCTTAACTTTTGCATGAAGAATTTGGATGCCCAAGAGCAAGTGGCTTGGCTTTTTCTATTCTAGGGCTCTTATTTGTGAAGCAATCGCTGCTTTTCTTGGCCAATCGTGGATGGAGGTTACAAAAGATGTCTTTTCAGCATTTAATGATTTTAAATACATTTTTGAAAGCATATTTTCCATTTTCCAAGGATAGAAAATTGGGAGTTAGAGGAAAGGTGTGAAGGAGTTAATTTATATACTTCATTTTGGTCATTTTTGGGAGTTGTTGCTGCCAAATTGAAGTTGATGCTTCCCAGGAATGGATTTTTGAAGAAAGAAGATAGAAGCCATGATTTTGCAGATTTGAGAGAGTGTGTTACAACAACAAATGAATTATGAAATCCATGGTTGAAGATCAACAAGTTGGTGATTGAAGATTGTAGATTAGAGAGCTAGTTTCACAGTGCATGGAGATGATTTAAAGAAGAAAAATTGTAGCTTGATTTTTGAGGTTGTATTTTTGTCTCATAGAAAATTCTAATATGTTTGTATTGATTTATTTCATGTTGTATGGCTGCACAAAATTGTGTAATCAAATTTTATTGAAGTTGAGAAACTTTGTTGCAAATTAAATAGAGAAGATTAATTATGTTGCAAAATTTTACATCTTGTTTGTTGTTGGTGGTGTTGAATAATTTTGTGTGAGGGTTATGTGAATTTTCTCTTCATCAGTGGTATCAGAGCAAGAGTTCCTAAGAGTGCAGGAAGAAATGTTGATTGGATATTTTGCACCAAGACTTGGGGGTGGAATGTGTGTGGTGTATAGACAAATCGTTGAGTTTGAGGTAGCCTATACTTGAGAGGTTGAAGTTTGAGAGTGTGTGGCAAGTGTTTGATGAAATGACAAAGAAGAAAGGAAAAAATATTTTCATAGTTTTGTATGCAAGTGAACAGGATGGAGAAAATATTGAAGAAGTATGTTTTGAGGATAGTGTGTTGGAAGATGGTGAGATTATAGCAGAGGATGAGAAGCAAAAAGAAAGTGCAACAATCAAGGAGGAAAATATTTTTGTAGCAGTAGATGAGTGTCCTTTAGAGGACTTGAAAGTATTGAAAAATAAAAGTGCAGCTGGGAGTGAAGGTGAAGAAGATATTTTAGGAAACAGTGGTGAAGAAAAGGTTAAAGAGAAAGAGGTAATGCATAATATGTTTCATTTTTATGATGAATATGAGAGTGGATCTTGTGTAGATGAAAATATTTCAGCAGTAGAAAAGGAATGGCAAGTGTTGACGAAAGGTGGAGTGAAGATTGTAGCAAAAGGTAATGAGGTGAAATCATATTTTGATGAATTCTTTGATGAGGTTGAGAATGATATTGCAACAAGTAGTGAGGAGGTAAAACCTTTTCTTTTTAATTATTTTCATGATAAGCTGGATGATTTAATGAATTCAAATGAGATGGTTCAGATAAAGATTTCTAGTGAAGTATGGAAGGCAGAGGATTTATATGGTGCTGCAGAGTTTAGTGAAGGTACATTTTGGTGGAGGTGGTTAGACTATGGTGGGTTGAATCCCATGAGATTAGAGGAGAGTATGAGATACATTTGGAGGATGTGGTTGGTTCATGGTGGATGATGAGTCCAAATAATGGCTGAATTTTGATAGGGTTTATCATATATTTTTTGTTGTTACTATAGACTTTAGTACCTGGTTATTGACACTCTCTATGTTATTTCCCTAAAATTATGAACCTTGGGCATGAACTTATCCTTGTGACTTTTGATAACATTAACCTGCTATGTGATATATCTATGTTAATTTTACATGTGGTTAAATGAATGTTACTTTAAGGTAATTATGGATATGTAATTGTTTTGTGCATGCTAATATCATTATGCAGGTTCACATTAAGATGTAGATATAAATGAAGCTTGCAAAGTGGAAGAAGTTCATGCCAACTGGTTGATTGCTAAGGAAGTCAAAAAGATGGTCATTAGAAAAGTCAATGGAGGGAAACTCTCAATTGAGGGAAACTCCCAACTCATGTGGAAGTTATAACTTACCTTTAAATGATCATGTCTGTTAGTTGAGCAAATCTAGGAAGTGTTGTGTTGGATCCTCATTGAGGCAAGTTCGCTTTGACTAAATTTGGGGCATGCATAACTTCCTCCCTCTTTTCCATGCTTTCAATAAATGGCATCCTCCTATTTTGTTGGAGTCGACTACCTAGTTAGTTAGGGTTAATTAGAAGCTTTTCCCTCTATAAATAATGGTTAGATGCATTTTCAGTTTCAAGTAATATAGTTATATTGTTGATATGATGTAATCATGTTTTGAAGGAATAAAATAATATTTTGATTTGCTACATCTAAGTTAGTTTAGGGAAGACTCATTCAAGGGGGCCCACTTGGTGAGAATTCCATCCATTTAGTTTAATAGTTATTTTTATGTTCAGTAATTAGTTTCGGTCTCAACAGTTGTTTGTTCATGCAGCCATTGGAACTATATTCTGTGATTGTTCCTACAGCCAAGGCAGACAAAGTAACTTCCTAACTATTTGCTGAGATTTCTATTTCTATTATCCATTCCAGTTCAGTTGTTGATGCTCAGTTTAGTTGACAATTTATGCTCAATATTTATGTTAATCTCTTTCAAGCATTTTAGTTTTCAGTACTATTTCCTTTCTAGTTATAGGGTAAGGATGACTACCATTGAGTCCTAGTGCACAGACAGTGCTAACCCATTTCAAGTTCACGTCCTTGGGTTGACAATAAAATGAACCTTCATGATTAGCAAGATAACTACTTAGTGCAAATATTTAATCTCTAAGCTACAACTTTGAGGGCTTAGTTATTGAACCATTAGAGGAGGCCAACATTTTTGGCACCGTTGTTGGGGATGGTGTCAAACTAGGAAGTTCTTTAAAGTCATTTCTAGTTTCTTTCTTGCTTTAGTATCTCTGAAGTTTTTTCTTAGCATACCCTTCATTTGAGAAAAGTAATGATCTACTATTCTTTCACCAATTCTTTGTGTGAGTTGGCTAATATTGAGTTAATATTGCATGCATAGAGGCAGGAGAAGAGATGTTCATGGGAGATTCCTTCCTAATAACCCTAATCCTAATAACCAGCTAGTTGAGTTTCAAAATCTACTAAGAGACGAAGAGGAAGAGGAGGCAAATCTTTTTTCTAATGCATTCCCAAATTTGACCAGTTCTGAAACTTCCTTTGAAGACCAAGCTACCCAAAACCTGATTGAGAATCCATTTACTTTGGCACTCCATCAAGCAAATATGGTTGGTGCAAATCCAATTAGACATAACCATCTTTTCCATTTCCTATCACTTGCCACAATGAAGTTGATAATCTCAAGAACATCCCTGCTTTGATTCTTCCTAAGTTCTATGGGCTTGTAAAAGAAGACCCTGACACTTTCGTGTTTGAGTTTGATAACCTCTATAGAAGCTATGACTATACTACTGATGCTCATAGGCTTAAATTGTTTCCTACCACCTTGAAATAAGCTGCATTAAGATGGTTTATGAGCTTAGGTAGGAATACTATAGAGACTTGGGATGATATGAAAGAAAATTTTCTTGAGAAGTATAAAGAATATTGTAGGGGCAGTGATATGAGAGGAGATGATATCTTTAGGATGTAGTAGAAGGAAGATGAAAGTTTGGAGGACTATATTTCAAGGTTCTTATTTTTCCTGCAAAAATCTCCACATCATGCACTCAATAAAGAGTCTCAAAATTTTCTCTTCCTTAGAGGGATCAATGAAAACTGCATTGATGCTTTGGACCTAATAGGAGGAGGAGATCTTACCCAAGTTCCCTGGGATGATATTAAGAAGATATGCCAGAATTATTCTAGGGCAGCTCTAAAGAAAGGAAGAGGTTACCAATCCTCTATGGGTAAATCCTCCACCAACAAAGTTTCAAGGATGGAAATCACCCATTTGCTGGCATATTTCAAGTAGGATATCATAAACAATATGGCTACTTAGCTAGACACTCTTCAAGCAAAGAAGAAACAAGAGGAGGCAGAGGCAATGTTGGCAGAATATTGTCCTCATTATAGACAAAAGAAGGACTGTAGATGAAAAATGGTAGCCAACATCGACATCAAGAAAATTCCACCAAAATTTAGGCCAATTGAGGTTGATGATGATCAGGTTTTCTACATTGCACAAAGAAGACCATGGGCTCCAAGACAAGGTATGCCACTAGATCCATTATCTTTTAGTGGACCTTATTTCAATTCTTATGCATCTTGTAATTAATGGCAACCCCCATATCCATCCAACTATGGAGGCTACCCACCTTAGCCTTGGAACAACCCTCCAAATACTTGGCCTAATTATCAAAACTCTCCACCTTAGTGGCAACAATTCTAGGGGAATTGGAAGCAACCTCCAAGAATCTAACAAAAAACATCCCAATGGAGGGGAGGATAACAATGGCCAAACTAGGCAACTGGTTATATGTAGCCACCTCCACAACCTCAAAAACCTGCCATCATGCCTCCTCCTACTAGCTCAAGTTCTAGCACACCTAGACCTACTTAGTTACCAACTCAACCCACGCCTAACCCAAATAACAAACCATAATAGTAGCCTGTTTACTTTGCAGATCCCAATCAATTTCCTGTATATGTTGTGAGTGTAAGTGATATTCATCTACGTTTAGGAACTAATTTTTCATCTCCTTCCACTCCTATCATAATAGATCTTCCCATGGAAGAAGAGGAGCATCATAATCTATCTAATATCTATGCTCAGTCAATTGTGCCTAAGAATCCCAAACTAGTTTAGGAGTCTGACCAAGACCCACCATTTCCTCAAAGGTTAGAAGTTGTTAAACAAAAGGAAGAGAAGGAAGAAACAACCTTTGATATCCTAGATCAGTTGAAACATATATGTGTTAAAATACCCTTGTTCCAAGCCATAAAAGATGTCCCCATATATAGCAAGGCAGTCAAGGAAGCATGTCTCAAAAAGCTAGGGAGGAAAAAGAAAGAACCCACTACCATTCATGTGGTGGGATAGTTGGTAGATATCATGCTTGGGAAAGTTACTATACCTAAATACACTAAGCCAAGTAGTCCTATGGTAAGAGTCATTATAAATGGAATTCAAGTAAAGAATGCTCTAATAGACTTAGGAGCAACAATCAATGTGATGTCTAAGGATATCTTGTAGCAATTGAATGTTGCAAATATGAGACCTACTCGTACTATCCTGCAACTTGCTGATAGTTCCACTGTCAAACCAAATGGTATAGTAGAATACCTTATTGTTACTCTAGACTCTTGGGAGTACCCAACATATTTCATAATCCTTTCCCTTAAAGCTACATTAGGAGGATATCGCATTATTCTAGGTAAGCTGTGTTTAACTACAACAGATGCTTACATTGGATGTCGGTCAGGGGACATGACTATTTCTAATGGGAGAAGCACTAAGAAGTTTTTCCTCTATCCTCCTGCTCAACCATCCCATGATATGGATAACCCCATATTGCCACATGTTGGAGAAGAAGTCAAGGAGGTCAATTCAGTGGCACAACTAATGATTATAGGAAAAAGTCCTTTTATGTAGCTTTAGGAAGAAGATGAAATATTATCCCATATAATTCAGAATCATTGTGAAGTGCACGAAGAATCATCTGGTTTTGCATGTCCATTGCAAACACTTATGCCCACTCCTCTTGCACCTGAATTTCTTGTAGCAATAGATATGCTTCATACATTATTGCCACATAAGTTAAAAATGCCAAGCATCGATGAAACAACCATGATTGAGTTGACCATACAAGTACAAGTTTCAGAGGGGAAACATTTGAATATTAATAATAGGCTTAGTCAAGATAAACAGTTGTCCCTGACAAACCTCTTGAAGTTGCATCAACATGCATTTGCATGGGATTACCATCACACGAAAGGATTGGATCCCAAACTCTATACTCATAGGATCTACATTAGAGATGAATGCACATCAGTAAGGCAACCACAAAGGATAATCGACCCTACATTGAGGGAGATTGTAAAAGGAGAACTACATAAGTTATTGGATGCATGATTTATCTACCCTATTTTAGACAGCCAATGGGTGTCCCCTTTGGTAATTATGCCTAAAAAGGGAGGTAAATGAAGAGTTTGTGTTTACTATAGAGAACTAAACTCTGCCACCAAAAAAATCATTTCCCCCTTCCTTTTATAGACCAAGTACTGGATTCATTTGTAGGTAAGCAATATTTTCTTTCCTAGATGGATTTAGTGGTTATAATCATATATAGATTGCACCTGAGGATCAAGAAAAGACAAATTTTACCTATCCTTGGGGGACGTATGCCTATTCAGTACTTCCATTTGGTTTATGTAATGCACCTGCAACCTTTCAAAGAGCAGTTATTAGTATATTCTTAGATATCTCACATGATTGTATGGGGATCTACATGGATGATTTACTACTTATGGTGTTGATTTTGTAGAAGTATTAGAGAACCCAAGAAAAGTTTTGTAGAGATGTGAGGACCATAACTTGTCCTTGAACAGTGAGAAATGCTTTATGATGATGTGGGAAGGAGTAGTCCTTGGCCATTATATCTCTTAGAAAGGAATTCAAGTGGACCCAGCCAAGATTGAGGTGATTACCAACCTTCCTATTCCATCCAAGCAAAAAGATGTTAGAAGTTTTCTGGGACATGCAAGACACTATAGGCATTGCATAAAAGATTTCAGTAAGATGGAAGCACCACTTTATAATTTTCTAACTAAAGATGTTGAGTTCTAGTGGATAAAGGATTGTGACAAATCATTCTCTGATTTAAAAGAAGCCTTAACCCATGCTCCTATGCTCAAAGGACCTAATTGGGAACTCCCTTTCCATATTCAGACAGATGCATCTGATTATGCTATAGGGGTTTTCTTGGGAAAAAAAGAGGGAGCAATTGAGAATGCAATCTACTTTTTCAACAAGAACCTATAAGGAGCTGAGTTTAACTACACAGTGATAGAGAAGGAGATGTTGGTAGTCATTTATGCTCTCAATAAGTTTAGGCATTATATAACAGGATATTAGATCTTTGTCTATACAGACCATGAAACCATAAGATACCTTATGAATAAGCCACTGATTTTAGGAAGGTTAGCTAGGTGGTTGTTGTTAATGAAGGAATTTGATATCACCACTGTAGACAAACCGAGTAAGATAAATGTTGTGGCAGACTTTCTCTCTAGATTGACTACATCAAAGGACATTCAGGTCATTGATGACTCTTTCCCTAATGAAAATTTGTTTCCATCATTGTGCACACACCTTGGTATGTAGATATAGCCAATTATCTGGTTATAGGGAGAGTTCCCCCTCATTTCTCTCCAAAAGAGAGAAGGATTCTTATTGAGAAAAAAATTACTTTCTCATGGATTGTAGGGTGTTTATTCTACACTGCACTAGATCATGTGATAAGATGTGTAAGAGAGGATGAAACCTATGATATACTACATGCATGTCACAATGAGCCCTGTGGAGGTCACTTTGCAGCTAAGAGAACAACAATGCAAATTCTTAATATAGGGTATTACTGGCCCACACTTCATAAGGATGCAGACAAGTCTTCTAGGAAGTGTGATAGATGTCAGAGGATGGGCTGACCAACTACATCTACTGAGATGCCTCTATACCCTCAGGTAGTCATCACATGATTTGATAAATGGGGACTTGATTTTGTAGGTCCCATTGATCCACCATCAAATGAAAAATTTACATCTTGGTTTGCACTATGTGACTAAGTGGGTTGAGGTCAAAGCTATGAAACATGCCAGAGACAATAAAGTTGCAAAATTCCGCTATGAAGAAATATTCACATGCTATGGAGTTCCTAGAGAGATAGTCATAGATCAAGGGGCTTAGTTTATATCAACTCTTGTCACAACATTGGTCAATGAATATAATGTAAGGCATAGGAAATCTACACCCTATCACACTCAAGCCAATGGCTAGTCTAAGGTGACAAATAGGGAAATAGAGGCTATTTTGACCAAAACAGTGGGAATTCACCAAAAGGATTGGGAAAACAAGTTACTAGAAGCTATTTGGGCTTATAGAACCACTTGGAAGATGACCAGTGGTTTTACTCCTTTTGAATTATTGTATGGAAAAATAGCCATGATGCCTATAGAGTTTGAACATAAAACTCTTAGAACAACACTAGACCTTGGGATAGACATATTTGAGGCACAAAAGGATAGGATCATGCAGCTGAAAGCCTTAGATGAAATGAGAAATTCAACTCTTCATCATGTCGATATGGTGTAAAACCAAAGATTCAGATGGCATGACAAATACATAAAGGAAAAGAAGTTCCAGCTAGGTGATTGGGCACTTCTTTATGACTCCAGGTATCAAGACAATGCCAACAAAATAAAAACTAGGTCGTTGGGACCATATGAAGTTGCAAAGGTCTTCTCCAATGGTGTTGTTCAACTCACAACCATTGAACCTATCAAATTCAAGCTCTTGGTCAATGGTCACTGTCTCAGGTTATATCATAAATCAACTTCCAAACAAGAATTCATGCAGTAATTTATTCAACTCTAGACCTCCAAAGTTCCTACAATTGAAGGAAGCAGACCGAGTGTCCATCCTTCTAACTAGTCAAAGTATGCATGCAATCATAATAAAGATTTCCACTTTTTGTGGGAATCAATTTCTCCATCAATAAATCCATCCGCCCATCCATCTCCATCCTTTCTCTCTCTTCCATAACTCCACCATCACTTCACTCCACTCCACCATCATTTCATTTAATAAGATCAACTGTACTTTTAAAGTAACCTATACTTCCTTCTACATTCTTTGCAAACAACACTCCAAGTTTTTAGGTACATGCATAACAACTTCATGTATCTTAATTATCTTAAATGCACTTGTTTAATTACTGTATATTAATGTTGATATTTCACATAGCACATATTTGTACTCTGCCCTATCATATCATAATTACATCCTAGCCTGTGTGGACACACACTCTAATTCAGGTTGGGGGGAGTGTGAACCCACATGTCCATGTGTCATACATGGCATCCATGCGCCAACATGGCATCAAATTTGAAATGAATTAATTTGAAATAATATAGTTGAAATGGTGGCTTGCATGTATGATATGACACTAAATAGCTACCATTTTCTTTGATGATACCCCTCATTTATGCTTTCTTTATTGCCTTAGTCATATTCATAATATCATTAAAAAGGTAAATTGAAGAGTCATATGACATTAGCATTAGCACTGAAGAAGAGTTGTAGGAAGTAGAAGACATTGGGTTTTTAGAAGAATGATTATAGGAAATAAAAAAATTTGGAGGTGTTTTCCAAATTGTGAGTAGAAATAATGGGAGGTTAGCTGATCAGAAATGAACCTACAGTTTATCAAGCGATACTGCAGGATGCACTCTCTCTGCCTAAATTCAAAAATTGTGGATGGTTCAACTACTTTTTGAAACTAGATAGTTTCAATGAGGACATTGCTCTGAAATTTGCACAAACACTTTCTAACGGTAAGGAAATGGTAAAAGGGGTAGAAGTTATAGCCACTGAGAAGAGAATTGTTGAAGTAATGGGTTTTCCTATTTAACAAGAACCCTACCCTACTTCTAGGGATGCTAGGTCAGCCAGGGCAGAATTCACTGAGTCTAGTGATCCTCCGCTTGTTATAGATAAGCAAGGAATAAGGAGAACTTCTCTAATAGAAAAGTGGAAACAAGTTGTTGTCTACATTATCAAATATATTGTGTGAGGGTTGCCAATCATGCATTCATTCTATGCATTTTAAGCTTCTAAAACACATGAGGCATGGAAAAAGGATGAATGTGCCAAATGTGTTGTACAACTTTCTTGCAATCATGGCAGTTGAAACACAAAAAGGTAGGGACAACTTTGTTTACCTTCACTGTTTGATAAAATTGTTAGTAGAAAAATATTTACAAGAAGTGTTTTGTATGTCATGGGAAGAATTTTTGAGCATTGATTAGTTCAGATTAGAAAATGAGGGTCCTAGAGGTCAGCCCTAAGCTTGTAGGATTAGTAGGGGTGAGAGGGTTACTAAAACCACTCTTGGAGCTTCAACTTCTAGCACAAACCCTCTTGCAGCCGATTCAACAGTAGAAATTGGCTCCTTTGAATTAGAGTAATCAGATGAAGGAAGTTCATGCTCAGAACCTAATGTCAATATTCTCCCTAAAACTCTAGTTCATACTAGGGCTGTCATTCATAAAGAGGAAGCACAAATGAGAGGCATAAATTAGAAAAGGGAAGGATAAGAAGCAAAAATCAGAAAAAGTAACACCTAGCCCTAGGAAACAAAAAGTTGATGACACTAGTCATCCTATAGCTGCTGAGAAACATAAAACCCCTCAAAAGAAATCAAAACCAGCTGAGCCAACTACTGATATTCCTCCAAAAAGAAGTCCTAGACTCAAAAGGACACCTAGGAAGGAGACAAAAGCTCCTAATGCATAGGTAAATATATAAGTGGAAGAAGATTATGAGGAACAAACAAACATAGGGTTAGCAAAGCTTGTTGCTATTGCAGAGCAGGTTGAAAATCAAGAACCACTACAACCAGAGCAAGATGAACAACAAGAACCACTATTGTAACTTAGGGGAGAACTCAGGTTAGCATTAAAAAGTCTAAACAAACTAAACCCTAGCTAAACAATGAAGAATAATGGAAGAAAATAACATAAAAACAAGGAACAATCTCACCAAGTATTCATGTCCTCCATGAATCACCTTCATTGCACCTTCCCCATTTGTTGCAAGTAGATATTTGCCCTTAGATTTTTGATGATCAACCTATAACTATGCCAATGTCCTAAGCAAATATTGAAGGATTCTATCCTAAAGTTGAAAATGCACTCAACAATTGTAAGTATGAAGCAAGCCTAATGTCTGAAGCATAAAATTACAAAGTCAAGAGATGTCCAAATGAGGCCAAAATTTCCTTTTTATGGAAAAGCCAATTTTAGATGAACGACTAAGATTGTCAAATGAGAGATGCCCTAAAATCAATGGTCGAAATTGAATGTGACAACCCACAATTAGGGTTAGGGAAACATTAGCGTGAAATTTGAAATGAAGGGCTAAGATTTGATTTTAGAAAAATCAAATCAATGGACAAGGTTGCATGTGACAAGATAATATTAGGCACAAAAAAAGAGGTTACTAGAGAATCAAATAAATAATTTGAAATTATTTGATTTAAGGAATTAATTACCCTTTTGAATTAAAAATTAATTTAATTCAAAAGTGGTGGGACCATGTGACAGTAAATAATTATTTAATATTATTTACTTGAATAGAAAATTAGAAAGTGGACAATTTTAAATAAATGTCCTTATTTAAAATTAGAAAAAAACCAAGGTGGACAATAATTAAATAAATTAAGGAATTTATTTAATTATAAGAAGACTTTAGAAATTAATAATGTATTTAAATAAATAAATAAAATTTATTTATTTAAATAATCAAGAAGATATAGTGGACAAGTGATAATTAAATAAATTTAAGAATTTATTTTGAAAAGACAGGAAATTAGTGATGTATTTAGATAAAATAAATACAATTTATTTATTTAAATAATTAGGAGGAATAAAAGCCATAAATCAATTAAATAATTGAGAATCATTTAATTAATGGTTGAAATTGGACCATAGGACATCATTAAATAAATTAATTATGTGAGAAGAAATATGGAGAAAATAAAGCTTGCAAGTCTAGGTCAATTTTATGTGTCTACATTTTTCCCCTCTTTGTCATAATGTAGTTTATTACATTCTGAGAAAGAAAATAAGCCAAAAAACATGCCCCAATGAAGGTACGAAGTATCTATGCCCCCTCGGGAAAATTTGTAAATTTTGGCCTGACGCCGAAAAAATTTGGAAAGTGTCTTGATAAGTCAATTTGACAACCAGAAAAATAGTGGCGTGATCAGTTTTGGATTTTGACATGTTTAAGGCTATCAACGGGCAGTCAAAGATGGTCAAAAGAGCCTCCAGTAATAAAGCCTTCAAGAAAATCCTAAAATTCACCTTATAAATAGTCTTCATTTGGGTGAAAAGTTAATTCATTTTCACATTTACCTTTTGAAAATTGAGAGCTTAGAGAGAGAGGACCTTGTGCAAAGATGGTGATTCCAGTGGCCGAGTGTCACAGATTTTGAGTGTGGGCCTTTTGACGACCAGAGGGCACAAACCCACCAGTATGTACCCTATTCACGCTTTGTGATTTTCTCATTTTTTGTGCATTTTTAGGCGTTAAAATTAGGATAATAGATGCGTCGTAATGCATCTGCGTTCGCAAAAGACGCAATTGCATTCATGTCGCATGCATTTGATGCGTCGCAATGCAAATGCTAGGGTCATGTTAGGTCTAGGTTTACAATGACACATTTGCGAGCCAATGAGATGCAATCGTTGAATCACAACGCAAGTGTTAGGTTTTGCAACGCAATCGCCAAATTGAAGCGTAAATGTGGGACCATGCGACACAAATGTTTTACAATGACACAACTAATGGAGGGAGTGATGCAAGTGCTTTGAAGTGGCTCATCTGTTAGGTCAAATGACGCAAGTGATGTATTGCGACACAAACACTGGATGAAATGACACATTTAAGTTGGCACGATGCAAGTGAAGACAAAATGACACATTTGACTTTGACCAAGGTTGACTTAGTTTAGGCTTATTTTCTTAGATAATTTTGATTAGATAGAGGATAATGACAACGTTCAATGATGTGCTAACTCACATTTCTATGTATGCAGAAACAATTACTGCCTATCTATACGCGTGAGTTCAGGCCAGTGATGTATGCATTCCTAGATCAACTAAGAGATGGAGAGCAGAGACAACTGATGTGATTAGGTCTCTTTCATGTTACCTATATGCCCATTATCTGGGAAAATAGGGGTCTACTGACATCACTTGAAAAGAGTTGGCACTCAAAGACCTACTCATTTCACTTGCCGATAGGAGAGTTAACTGTGACTCTTAAGGATGTTTACAAGATTCTTCACATTCTGATCAGAGGAGAGCAGGTGGTCTACGATCCGTGACAGGGACTCCAGGATATGACACAGTATTATGTGCATGATGACATCGTGTAGCTAAGGATTGACGATTATGAGATTAGGTGGGAGTTTATGGCCAAGCATTATAGCAAATGGGATATGATGTTGTGCATTTTGATTTCCAGTGTACTGATTCCAGATCATTGCGAATATGGCTTCCAAATTGGATGGGGAGATGTGATCATTAGGATGAGGCGAGATAGGACCGTGTTTGCATGGGGACCATGTTTACTTGGGATACTATATCATTAGTTGCATGAGCTGGCCTACAAGGAGGTGAGCAATATTAGCTGCAGGACTAAATATTCGCTGTGGGACTACATTATTGATGATCTGGGCCTGGGAGCATATTCCCATCTTTCGACTGCTAGTTCAGAGACTACAACTTGTCAAGGGTATGTCTTATGTGTACTTGTATGCAGAGGCATTGTCACAGACCAAAGTTGGAGACATAGAATTCTTGCACCATCGCATTGACACATTGATGGGATTCGTCTGGAGACCGTATAGAGATTGTGCCCAGTGGCCAGGAGAGGATGATCATCTTTCCTTTTGATAATAGTTCAAATACTTGATTGGATAGACAATCCGATCACAACTGATCATCAAGATGTACCTACCCCAACAAATACTTTGATAGTTTAGAGAACAACAGGGTGTCCCAATAGGCACCATAGAGTATGCTAAGTCTTCACGGGAGACCATGTGGGGGCCAACCATATCAGTGCCATTAGTAGAGCAGTGGATGGATTGGTTGCACAATAGTGGGAATGGAGTGGGGGTCTGGTAGATGTAGGGAATACAACAGATTATGATGCATGATGGCAGACTCACAGGCCACAACCATTGACGGATCCAAATTAGCCAGTGCCAATTGATCAGCAATCAGTGATACCACGGGTGCGTCAAGGAGGATGAGGAGGCAAGGATGGTGGTAGGGGGAGAGGGAGAGATAGAGCCAGAGGAGATAGGGGGAGGGGAGGAGGAGATGGGGGTGGAGGGGATGATGGAGGGGACAAAGGAGGTGGAGGAGGTGGGAGGAGGCGAGGAGGAGAAGGAGGGTGAGGATAGCCTAGGAGAGTGCAGCAGTGGGTCGAGCTAGTGCTACTAGCACTGATCCTAGAGGAGGGTGAGGAGGGGGAGAGAGAGAAGGGGGTTAGGCAAGAGGCCAAGCAACCAGAGGGGGAGGTCAAATAGGAGGAGGGTAGGGCTGAGGCAGAGCAGCCAAAGGGTCATCAACCAGAGGGAGAGGTGTCGAGGGAGGATGATGTATTCATAGGTGATTAGGCACTGGATACTAGTACTAGTAGAGGAGGATGAGGAGATAGATATTGGTGGAGAGGATGAAATGGATGAGGCCGAGAGACAGCTGAGGGATCAGATGGTGGATGGGGAGGAGGATATAATTGGGAGGCCACCATTGCCCCAAGGTGAGATAGTGGATCAGTAGCTAGCTGATATGTAGAGCAGATTGGATGAGGCCTCAACAAAAATTAGGACCCTGGAGGTGGAGCTAGAGGTTATGAGGGTGGAGCGGGATCAGGTTGTGATCATGCAACATGAAGCACAGAGCTAGTGTTCTGAGTTTGTTTAGTTATGCAATAGACCAGTGGGAGAGATTTCTAGGGAGTTGGCCAGGGTGAGTGTGAGACGTGGACAATACAGGATGCTTTATGAGAAGGAAGTTCTAATAGATCAGCTGGATCTTGGTTTGTCTCAATCTCGGACGGGGACAGGTAGTGGCAACAACAAGAGCCACAACAACTGCAGTCAGAGTAGTGTGGGAGGATCCACATCATCTGGACAGTCTTTAGGGCATAGATCCCATCATAGTCACAAAAACTCCTCAGGCCATAGATCCAGTCACAGTCATGGGTCAGTATCATCAGGACACAGGTCTCACCACAACCAGCCACTTGTCAATGATCCACTAGCCTCATAGACCCAGCCTGTCATGTCTTCACAGATACCATCGGTGCCAGTCATAGAGCATCAGTCACCCCATTCTTCACCTCGAGGGGATAAGGAGAGAACTTTCTAGGGAATTTTTTATCTTGTTTTTATGTTGGGACATTTGATATATTAACCATCGAGCCCAAGAGCTCTATTTTTGGGATTCCTCGAGACTATATCCTGTGACATGATTTTGAGAATATATATATGATGCAGTTTTGGTGTAGACTATATGCCATGTGTTATGTGATGATGCATTATGATTTTATTATGCTTATATGATGAGTCCTATGATGATGCATTTATACGTTATGTGATGTATGCATTTATGATGGTTATTTATGATTAGATGCCATGATAATAGTATGTTATGTATGATGGTTATGTTATGATGATGATGATGATGATGTTTTGTATGTATGCATAATGTTGTATATGTGATGTCGTGTTTATGATGATGGATACATTGATGTATGATTATGTATGTATGGATTGTGACATGTGATGCTTTATGTTATGATCCTAAATGTGTATGCATTAGTGATATGTATGATGTATGAAAATATTTCATGCGCTTTATATGTTATGTGAATGCAAATGCAACTAATGCAAATGACATGTATGTATGCTAACGACATGAATTCCATATGTGAATGGATTAAATATTTAATGCACTAATGTAATGTATATATATATATATGATCATGTATGCAATTATTATTTTTTGTATGTCACAGGATATCATCCAGAGGTGAAAGAAGAGAAATGACCAGACAGAAGGAGATGGATGTTAGTGCGGAGAAATAATCCTTCAATATATTGCCAAAGAACTAATAAATGTTGCTCTAATCATCATTGGATGTATTATTGTAATGGAAAAAACACACCATGATATGACATAAATCAATGGTGTGCAAGGTCGTAACATCACATGAAGCAAGTAGTCACAGACAAGGATGATCATAATTCATACTAGGAGCTCAATTGCCCTAGTCTTTTTGTCACAACCAACCACAAACAAGAAAGACAAGAAATAAAAGCCATGAAACACCATTGCTCCTCTAAATCCTGATGCTAGGACATCCTTAGGGAACTAGCAACTAAACCAAATATTTTATGAGGTGTGAAATGTTGTCTCTTTTGCACAATTAGGGTCTTTCACCTAATGGAAAGAGATAGACCCCACACCAAAAATCTAGGTGGTTCACTCAAATAAATTAATGAATAATGTAATTATGACTAAATTCAATGATCTAAATGCATCTAATTGATAAAATTGATTGACTATGAATGCAAAACTAATGAAATATGCAATGTTTGAAAACATAGTGTGATATGCAGAAACACCTAAAAATGAATGCAAATTACAATAGAAATGGATGAAACTGAAAGTGTGCACTTGATATATTGATGGAGACTAGAAATGGCTTTTGGAATGTTGTTGATCCTAATTTTTAGGCTTGGTGGGACTCATTCACCATTCTAAGTGAATTAGTCCCAGTTCTCAAAAACTGCACCGGAGCCCGTTTCAGACAAATGGGTACCCAAAACTGTAGAAAACCTTGTTCAGCCCTAGAAGTGGGACTCATTCGCCACTAATGGCAAATCATTCCACTTTTGAATTTTTGAAAATTCAAAAGTGGAAATTGTAGTCTCCAATTTGCACTTCGGCTCTTGACAGGTGTCTGCCTTTGAAAGTCTAATTTTTGAATTTGAAAGTGACTTTTGTTGATAATTTTCCTTAGACAATGAAGAGATGACTTGAAAAAATTTGCAACTTGATCTTCAATGACTTCTAAGCCTTCAAGATGCCTAAATTTGCAAACACAAAAGACAAGAGAGAGAAATGTTGAATGTTAGGGCATGGGGGTTTGCCTTGGTCAAACCCCTTTTTAGGTAATTAAACCAAAATGAGAAAAGAATGTAATGAAGCATGCAATAATGGAGTTATTACCTTTCCATGATGATTTATCTTATATTTCTATAGCAAAACATGAAGAATCTACCCTTGAATGGCTTTGGAAGCTATCTTAGTGACTTGCAATGTAAAAACCCTAACTTGTTTGATTTGAGATGAGAGATAAATGATGAATTGTGAATGAGTTATAAGATTATGAATTAAGGCTTAAATACTTGATTTTATAGGAAATTCACCTTATTTTCTCATAAATTGGATCCCCAAGGCCAACATGAAGAAAAATTAAACTTAAAACCTAATTTTCCCACTCAAAAGTCAAAATTGACCCAAATGGGACTCATTTGCCACCTTGGGAGAATCAGTCCCACATGGTAGGGAATCATTAGCCACATATGGTGAATTAGTCTCAGAGGGGTCCATTTTCTAGCTGGGTTGTTGGGGAATGCATAAATTAGGTTTATATGATGAATTTTCTAGTTATTTGATCAAATTATGCCTCACGATGCACAATATGGGGCAATAAGGGCCTATTAATGATGATGTAAAGGTTAATTAGGGATTGGGACACAAAATTCAATGTGAAAGTGTGATTAAATACTCTTTACAACATTAAAATGAGGTCTACATAGCCTAGAAAGGCACAACATCCAATGCGAATGTGTAGGACACATTACAACACTAGATTAACATTAAGTTTATTTTACAAGCCTTTTAGATTGATGTGAAAATACAATTAAATGCATTTTATAATGTTGAATTAAGGGAAAATGGGTTCATTAAGTCTAGAGAGGTGTGAAATTCTCTTACAACACCTTTACAAGACATCACTAAATGCATTTTATTTAGTTTGCAAGGGTCCAAGACCTAGTGTGGATGTGTAAAACACCTCAGAACACCAAATCAAGGTCTCATTAAGTATGATTTATCATCAATTATTCCCCAAATCAAGCAAGTTACCTTTTTTCTATGGTACAACAACATGACTATCCAAAAATACAAAACAAGACAATCATCATGATACGTCACTGCTCCTTTAAATCCTGTTGTCAGGACACCCTCAAGGAACTAGTAGCATGATGAAAAATAAAAGGAAAAATATGATAAGATAAAGGACAGTGTTTTCCAAATGTTTTCAAATGTCGAGTGTTTTGATGTCAAGATGCCAAATTTGACAAAGTCTAGATTTGTGTGTGACAGATGCCAAATAATGTCAAATTCAAGGACACATCCTGAATGATGTTGATGTCGAGAGAATCAATTCAAATGTCAAGAGAATCTCTCAAAATGCCAGATGACAGTGACGATGCTTAGGAAGGACACATCCTAAGACAAATAAATACCAGGGGTTTCTCTTCAAAAGGACTCATCCGAATAATAACCAAGAATTGATAGTTTGAATTGTTTTGATTGAGTTTGACTAGATGGCTAAATTGACCGCATGCCAACGTTGACATCCCAAGTATGATTGTCAATTAAAGGATTATCAAAGTTCATTTAAGAGTTGTCTATTTTAGGATGAAAAATATATTTTTTTGATTTGAAGATATTTGATGTGTGATAGTGTAGTGTCATGAACCCTAATGGACTAACCTAGTGTGGCCTCGGGGCTCATCAATTTATGGCCTTGCCTACACCATACACTCAGAGATCTAGTAGTTCAACACGACCAATGACTTTGTCTTATTGACCAAAGATTGAGTCATGATTTTATTTGGACAAACCTAAAAGGACTGACCTATTGTCTCGGGGGCTCGAAGGTGAACCTTGCCTATGTAGCAAATGCACAGAGACAACATAGTTCGATAATCACAAAGACTAACATAATTAACATGACAGACTATGAATCAGATTTTAGAATTTTTGAATGTCATTTGGTTGTTTTTTTTTTTGACATCTTTTGATTTTTTTGGATTTCAAGACATTTTTCAATTTTTGAGGGATTTTTTTTAGGACTTTTTCTAATTTTTAGGTCTTTTTTTTAAGTCTTTTTTTATTGACAGTACCATGTGTGATACCCACTACAGTTAGGTGATAAAGGATTTCCTCCAGTCAGGTCAAGGACTAGCCAAGTTGAAAGGGATGGAAGAGGATGTGCTTGGGCCGAACGATGGACAATATGCAAGACCTGATGTTAGCCACCGTTAGCCATGGCTAGATGTTATGACAAATGTCGCGAGAGTGTCAAAAAAGTGGGTGTTTATTATGTACTAAGGTAGATTGAGTGACAATAGATGGCAGAGCAAAGATTGACTATGCATGGTGCCTGTTTGCCAGGTTTTCACCATGGTACTTATCCAAAGCGCCACCAAAGTGGTTTTCACTATTGGATGAATTATTTCTCTTTACTATTTTTGTCATTTTTTTTATTTTTTTTGGTGTCACCAAGACACTTGTTTTCCAGGTTTTCATCAAGCTGACAATTTTTTTGTATTTTTCAATTTTTTTGTATTTTTATGGTTTTTAGCCAAACCCTTTGATGCTATGTATAGAATTTTTGGAGATGCAGACTGTTGATATAATCTGTTAACTGCTCCCCATCTAGAGTGGCCAATTGGTATGCACTAGAATTGAATGAGGCAATGATGATATAAGGACCCATCCAATTAGGCTTGAACTTGCCAGCTTTCTCTCTATCAGACTGATTCTTTGGATTTTGCATTTAGACCAAGTTGCCAATGTCAAATTTTTGGACCATGAATCTCTTATTATAACTACAGCAAAGGAAATTCTGATATACTTGTAAATGATTCAAGGCATTTTGTCTTCATTCTTCTAACATTTCCAGCTCATGTAGTTAGGACTATCTATACTCTTTGCCATTAATCAGGCCCTTCATAGAGACTCTTAAAGATGGGATTTCAACCTCGATGGGTAGGATAGCTTCAGTTCCAAATACCAAGGTGAATGGAGTGGCTCCAATAGGCATAAAAATGCTAGTACAATAGGCCCACAAAGTAGGGTTAAGTTGTAAATGCCAGTCACAGCCAATTGCATTGATGGTCTTCTTAAGAATTTTGATGATTGTCTTATTAGATGCCTTAGCTTGACCATTTCCTTGTGGGTAGTAAGGTGTGGAGAAATGCTGTTGGATGTGGAAGAGTTCACAAAGCTCATGGATGTCTTGATTTTTGAAGGGACGACCGGTGTTTGTGATGATAGACTATGGAACACCATACCAACAGATGATGTAGTTGAGGATGAATTTGGAAATCTGCTTGCCAGTTATGTATGTAAGGGGGATGACTTCGATCCACTTGGTGAAATACGCAGTGGCGGTGATAATGAATTTATGGCCATTGGAAGAGGTGGGATAAATTTTACCCACAAGGTCGAGTCCCCATTGTGTGAAGGGCTAAGGAGAAGTGATTGGATGAAGTTCTTGCATTGGCACATGAATCAAATCATTATGTACTTGACATTGATGACATGTTCTAACAAACATAAGAGCATCATTTTCCATTGTTGGCCAGTAATACCCAAGTCTTATAACTTTCTTAGCTAAGGTTGGGCCACTAGAATGAGATCTGCATATACCCTCATGTACCTCACGTAAGGTTTTTCGTGCTTCGTTAGTTTTGAGACATCAAAGAAGGGTATTTTCAAAGCTACGTTGGTATAAGGTGTCACTGATGATGGTGTAATGGGCAGCTTTGTGGATAAAGGATTTATGTTGGTTATTGGAAAGGTTTAGTGGAAGGGTCTATGATTGAAGGTAATCATAGATGTCTTGATACCAAGGGGAGTTAGGACCAAAAAGCTCACAAACCATTTCTAACTCAAGAATATAATAAGTAGGAACCAAAAGTTGTTCCACCAAGAACTTGAATTATGACACGTTGCTAGGAATGTCTAAGAGAGAGCCAATTGTAGCCATTGTGTCTGCTACCTTGTTTTGTACCCTAGGAATCTGCTCAAAATCAAGCATGTGGAAATATGACTGAAAGCTATCAACCATGCATTTGTAGGGCATTAAATTTTCATCATTGGTGTCATATTCGTCATTGACCTGGTTGATGACCAACTGAGAATCTTTGAAGACTAGAAGTGTTTTTTTTTCATTTGATAGCCATTTGAAGTCTTGTGATGAGTGCCTCATATTCTGCAATGTTGTTTGTAAATGGGAAAGAAATTTAGAATGACTTAGGAATGGAGTCCCCTTGTGGTGTGAAAAATAGTATACCTACTCCTGAACCATGACTAGTATGAGACCCATCAAAGTAGAGTTTCCAAGGTGATTTGAACTCCGTATGAAATATAGACTCATCAGGGAAGTTAACTACCAAAGGATGATTTCCTTGTATGGGTGCATCAACAAGTTGATCTACTATTACATGTCCTTTTATGGCCTTATGTCATACTCACTCAGTATCATAACTCATTTTTCCAACTGACCTATTAATGCTGCCTGACTTAGAAGATACTTCAATGGATCAATCTTTTCCACTATTTGTGTATTGTGATTCAGCATGTAATGTCTTAATTTATAAGTGGAAAAAACCACTACAAGACATGCACGTTCTATTGGTGTGTAGTTGAGTTCATATCCAATCAGTGTGTGACTGATGTAGTATATAGCCCTTTCCTTCTCATCATGATAATTTTGTGTGAGCAATGCCCCCAGTGTTGAAGTGGTTGTAGAAATATACAGGAGAAAAGGTTTTCGTTCAATGGGTGGCATTAGGAAAGGTGGTGTCGATAGATAGTCTTTGATATGTTGGAAGGCTGCTTGACACTTATCCGTCCACACAAAGGGGATGCTTTTGCACAAGAGATATTCAAATGGTTGGTACTTGTCTGCTAGTTGTATGATGAAGCATCAAATGGATTGTAATCTTCCTTGTAATGTCCTTAATTTACCGATTCCCCTTGGAAGAGGCATGTCAAATATTGCTTTCACCTTAGCGGGGTCAACTTCAATGCCTTGGTGAGAAACTATATACCCCAAAAGTTTTCCTGAAGTCACACCGAAGAAACACTTCTTAGGGTTCAAATGGACCTTGTACTCTTCTAGCCTTTTGAAATTTTTGTCTAGCACTTTGAGGTGATCACTGTGTGTCAAAGATTTTTCCAAGAGTTCATCCACATAGTCTTCCATTAGAGTGTGCATGAGGTCATGAAATATTGTTTGTGGCTCATTGATATGTGGCACCTGAATTCTTGAGGCCAAAAGGCATGGCATTCCAACAATAGGTACCCCAGAGACAAGTGAATTTTGTTTTTTTCTGATCTTCTAGGGTGATATGAATCTCGTTGTATCCCGAGAAACCATCCATGAGGGACATCTCATACCTTGCTGTAAGATCCACAATGATGTCTATGTTCAAAAGTGGGAAGTCATCCTTCGGGCATGCCTTGTTTAGATCACAAAAGTATGCACAAATGCGTATTTGACCATTTGGCTTAGTGACAGGCACAAGGTTTGAAATCCATTCAGCATAGTCTATTAATCTTATGAACTTTGCATCTAACAACTTCTTGAGCTCAAATTTGACTACCAAGGTGATTTAGGGGTGCATCTTTCGCAACTTCTATTTGACTGGTTTAGCATCTGGAAGTAAGGGTAGATGGTGCAAGACTAATGCTAGATCCAATGTAGGCATATCGAAATAGGACCATGCAAAGTTAATCTTACGTTTTGAGAAGAATTTTTGAAATTCAGGATTTTCTTCCTATGTCAAAGAGATTCAGGCTTTTCTTCCTCTGTCAAAGATGTTGCATAGAGAACAATTTTGGGATCTTCTTTTGTGGCTATATAAACTTCCATGGTGTCCTCAATGAGCATTGCTGACTTTTCCTGTGTAATAGGGAGAAAATCCAATCCTCCATCCTTGGGTGCCTCGAAGAGGTCCTCACCCTCGGATACATCCTTTATTTTTACTTTTGTATTGTTAGAAGGTGCCTCATGGTTTTCACCTAAAGACATGTCTTTTTTTGTTTTATTTTTATTTTTATTATTTTTGCAACTAGAGGATTGCACACTCTCCCCAATGTATGCTGCAAAATCTAGATCTATAATGAATCCATCCTTGTGGTCCCCAATTGGTATGCCATCATGGAGTCCCATGAATTCTGCAATAGCTTCGTCATTATAAAAAATGTCCATAGTGGGCAGGCCTTGTTGATCCCAGTCAATGAGCTGTGGATAGACAAGGGAGATACCATCATCAATATTGGAAAATGGTGGGGATGATGTGGAAAGCATGCAAACTAATGTGAAAAGGGTAAAGACTGAATTTTCATCCTCAAAGTCACATTCAGATTCTATCCAATACTCTTCTTCACTTGATTCAGGAAAATTAGACTCATTGGAAAAATAGGGGACAGATGGATGGGAATCAAAATCAATAGTGTCATGCGACCAATCAAATGAGTCAGACTAATGGTCAATAGGTTCAGATGGCCAGATAAATGAGTTAGAATGATGATCAATAGGGTTAGATGATGGCTTAGGTTTTTCATCATCATGAGGCCAAAGGAGTCTTACCCATTCTTCTCTTTTAAATGGGACTTTAGGAGGATAGTTAGAAAGTTCATTTTGAACATTTGTTTGAGTCTTTCATCAAAGGAAAGCTCACGAGGTTCTAGAAACATTTCATCAAGGAATAATCACTCAAGGATCTTTGAGACCCAAATTCCCACTCATGTGAGTCAGTTTCGATAAGGTAATCTTCGGTTGTCTCAACACTTTCGGAAACATTCACACTCTCACCTGAAAGTACATTGGTATGTTGGTCGTCAATTTCAAGTAGCCCAAACCCTAGCCCTAGATACTTTGGTCTTCAAGAAGGTATTATAGGTTTTCTTCTTCTCGTCTTGTCTTTGCCAAGGCCACTAGTTCCATCATAACCTTTTGCCTTCATTATGTCATAGCCTTTGTCATATATATGTACTAGTAATGGGGATGGGTCTTCTATCTCTTTGTAAATCCAAGCTGATATGTCTTCAATGTCTTCTTTGTTCAAATCCACCCATTTTGTGAAAGTCATTGTCAGAGGAACTTTGAAAATATCTTTGGGCTCTATTTTAAAACAAGGTCTACCATAAGCTTTTGGAGACTTGGGTATTTTAGTCATACAATAGGCCATATTCAATTTGTATTCTCCGCAAAATTTTTCCTGGATCTTGATATTAGGATTAAGTTTTGGGATGGTGGTGGAAGATGGCATGGTGGAAGATGAAGGGGTGGATGTGGATGGTTTGTCGATTGTGGATGAGTTGATATATTTGGAAGAAGAGGATGTCGAAGCTTCTCAGTTAATTGGAACTTGGTGTTCCGAGATACATCTCAAATTGGTGCAATACTGGAAAGGATCAGGATCTCCAGGTATGGTGATTTTGGTGCCATCGAAAGGGAACTTCAAACATTGGTGGTAAGTGGATGGTACGGCCTTTAAGGCATGGATCCAAGGTTGACCAAGTAAGATGTTATAAGGTAGTTCAAGATCTAGGACCTAACATGTTGTATCCACAATGACTGGCCACACGTGAATAGGAAGTGTGATAATTCCTCTAGAGGAGCATTCCTCATCATCATATGCCTTTATGACAATATGCTTGGTAGCGTCTACAAAAGCATCAAAGAAGCCTAATGGTTTGACCACTTTTAGGGAGCATATATTCAATCCTGCTCTGCCATCTACTAAGACTCATCTAACCTTATGTTTATGGAAAAAGACTTCGATATGCAATGCATCATTGTGAGATGGTTTAGGAGATGAATAGTCTTGATCCGAAAAGGTAATGTGGTCAGGAGTGGTCAAGTATCCCAGCATGGCTTTGAATTTGTTGACACCAATGTCATTAGGGACAAAACATTCTTGCAAGGTTTTATCAAGTATGGCTTTGTGTGCAGGAGAGATGTGTAGTAGCTCGAGTATGGAGATTTGTGTAGGTGTCTTTCCCAATTGGTCAGCAAGATTAAATTGTCCTTTGGGTTGTGATTGTTTGGAAAAGGAACCAGGTATTGTGGTCTTTGGCTATTTAGCAGGAGGACCAAATTTTGTGACTTTTCCTCCACGGGTGGTGACATTACACCTAGGCATTTTCTTGATGTCAACAGTATTGACATATTCATGAATAGCTCGAAGGTGGTTAATAATGGGTCCACCGAAATAATCAAAAGTGGTGCGAGTGTAATTGGATTGATTGTTGTTCTTTGGACCTAACATAGAGGGATTATTTGAACCATGATCTTGCAATGGGTTTTTATGAATTGTATGGTTCGAATTTGAAGCAAATTGTTGACCATCTAGTTCAATGGTATGATTTTCAATAAGATCCTATACAATATTTCTTAATTGTCAATAGGAGGAAGTTTTATGCTCTTTTTCTCAGTGATAATCACATAATGCATTTTCATCCCACCATGATGACTTGAATTGTTCGGGGTCATATGGTTTAGGGTCCTACAATGTGATGACATTGTTTTGGAGGAGCTTTTTAAGGATGACTTCAATTGGTTCACCCAAGCTGGTGTATGTATGTCTCTTTGGAAATTGTTTGGTTTGACGTTGTTTCCCCTAGTTTGATTATTTTGATTATTTTGGATGGGATATGTGGTAGGTGTTGATGTGGTTAATAGTGCATTTTGTAGTTGAGCTCCTTTGAGCGTGATTGCAAGACTTGCAACATTTACTGCTTTAGTGTCAACAATTCCATCATTGGTGATGTGTTTTTTTTTACCTAGTATTTATTTTTGTCACTAGGTGGGTTTGGGTTTGTGTTCTTGTTGCCATATTTGAGTTCTCCTTTTTCAATTAAAGCCTTTTCGAGTTGGACTCCTTTTTCAATGAGGTTTGCAAAAGTGGTGCAAAAATTAACTTGTAAATTATATTTCAATGGACCAACAAGGTTCTGGAAAAACATGTTGAATTTTTCCTTTTTTGGTATCTTGACAGGGCATCGACTTTCCAAGCTCTGCCATCTTTGGAAGAATGGGATGAATGTTTCGCCAGTGTCTTCTTGAGTAAGCGTGCATAAATTGGCAATGATAATGTCGGTGTTAATGTTATAGGCGTAATTTTGTACAAATTTATCAGCAAGTTCTTCCCATGACTTTATTCCTTTGGGTAAGGTAGAAAACTATTCAAGTGCAAGACCTACGAGACTCCTAGGGAAGAGTCTCATTAGATAGGTATGTTCATATGCAATGTCCACGCAATTGGTTGTAAATTCACTTATGTGCTCGAGGGGATTTGTCTTACCTTTATATTTGGAGAAGTTGGGTACCACATATCCTAGAGGGAACTGTGGCATGTGTATACACCTGAAAACGGTCATCATATTCAATTAATTAAATACAACCTATTTGATTAATACTTCAACTACATATAAATAAGGTCTTACTTTATTTATATTGTACACTTTCCTTTTAATTCTCCTAATTCACATTCATCTAAATTAAATAAACTAAAAACCCTAAACGTGTTTATTTAATTAATCTTCCCTAATCCTGATTAAGAATTAGAGCACATTTCTACAACTTTTTATGTGCCACCTCATAAAGGTAACATGAAAATAAATAAGCCTAATTATTAATTAGAATTATCCTCACACACTTCCACCAATGAGAAAAGGCACATGGCTTTATTCCCCCACACTTCCAACAAATTTGGAGTACATGGGTCTTTGTTTCACACACTTGGAATCCCATACATTTGGCATGCTTCCTGTAAGCGTACGAATGAGTTAAACAATTTAAACATGCATCTACACTTCTAAATAAGATATTGCATCTAAGATTTAAGAAATTTAAACTAATTTAAACTAATTTTTTTTAGAAATCTATCCTATTTCTCTCTAACTCTAAAGATCTCTCTAATCTACTTTGCTCTTAGATTTTAGAAGCTAATTAGACTATTGAAATGACACTTAGAGAATGAGAATTAAACTATTTTATTCCTATATGATTTAAATATGCAACTAAAATGATTCTACAACAAAGCTTCTAAGAAAGAAACTACTGTAGACTGCCATAATTAAATGAATTAAGATGGTGGATGGATGTTGGGTGAATGCTAAATGCTTGATTGCTTGAATGCTTGGATGCTTAGAAAACCTACAGAGTAAAGTTGCACAAGTTGGGATCCATTTCCTATAGCCAAAGAGCTGTATTTATAGCTTTCACGACAGCATATTTGTACAGGGATACGGGATAAGAGGCTGGGATTCAATCTGGAGAATTGAATGGCATGGGATGAGAAGATGAAGCTGATCATGGAGGATTGTTTCTCCCCATGAAAACACCAGGAAAGATGAGAGGGAAGGTGGTTGGAAGAGGATTGAGAGGACTTCCTGCAGGTTTGTCTCTGAAGCTCTTCCCGTGAATGACAGTAGAATTAATTAGATTTTAAAATTTTAATTTTATTGGTGAGTGAATTGTAGTAAATGACTTATGCATTAATTTAAATAATTTTAATTTATTTAAATTTAGCAAAAGGGGAATAAATAATTTAATAAATCAAACTATAGGGTTTGTTTATTAAATTAAAACAAAAAGAAAATGATAATTAAATAAAAGATTTTAGGATATCTTTATTTAATTAAGAAGAAATGTGATGAGGTAATTAAATAACACAAATTATTTAAGTTGTGTATTTAATTTATGATAGAAATATAAAAGAAGTGATATTAATAATAATTAAATAAAACAAAGTTTTTAATTTTGTTTATTTAATTAAGAGAGAAATAATATGATGAAATAGAAGAATTAATAATGAACTTAATATAAATAAATATTTCTATTTATTTATTAAGTAGATAATTTAAGATTAATTAATCAAATAAGTCATATTTAATTAATTAGATTCTCCGACCATTTTTAGGTGTCTACATTTTGCCCCTCTTTGAAGTGATGTGTTTTACGCATTGCTTCAAAGAATGATTTTGCCTCAGTGCCAGTATTGACGAAAAGTTTTAAAATATGCCCCTGATTTGCCCTAGATGTTGAATTTTGAAATGATAGTGATATATGCCCCACGGAGATAAATTAATGAATTTTGAATTTTTTTTGATTTTTCAAAAATATTTGAATTTTTATGATGATTTGATGAAGAAACAATTTATCTCCTGACAAAATTGTCCAAAACTTCCCCTGCGATAGATGAGAGTTAATTCCTCAGAAGGAAAAATAAATAAATCCCATGAAAACCCCACAAAAATAACCTATAAATGCTCAAAAGGTCATTTTCAAAAGTCATTTGTGCATTTGACTTTGATAATCTTGTGATAGAGACACTTAGAGTGCTAGAGCATCGGGATGCCGATCCCTTACCACACCTACCAACTCGAGCATGTGCGACGTCACCAGCGTCCGTCCGATTATGGACCTCTGGTACGTACCCCAAATCCTCCTCGTAATTCACGCTCGTACTTTTTAGTTTAGTTTTCACATGTTTTTTAGCGTTTTAGCGCCCGGTCGACGCGGAATAGCGCGTCAATAATCTATTTTAGCGCGCCAATAGAAATATGTAGCGCGTCAGTAGGCTAGGGTAGCACGTGAGAGTTTTAGCGCGTTGGGTCAATTCTGCAGCACTTCAATAGGATTTTGTAGCGCGCCACTAGAAATAGTGCTTTAGGTAGATTTTGTAGCACTTAAGTAGGATCTTGTAGCACGCCACCAGAAATAGCGCTTTAGGTAGATTTTGTAGCGCGTCAATAGGATTTTGTAGCGCTTAGAAGTATAGATTGATAAAAATTGTGCACTTTGATTTTTATTTCGTCGATTTGTTGTTGATTCCATCTATTTTAGTTTGATCTTGACTAAATAAATGGTAAACGATCTCATGATGAGCGAGATCCATTGATTGATAATAATTACCCTCATGATAGACGAGGAGTAATTAAAATTTTTGAAGGGATAAACCTGATTGATAGATGAGGGTTCCTTCTTGATAAATTGATAGTATGATAGGTAAAGCACAATTTTTTTTAAACAAATTGATGACCTCCTGAAGTTCGATATTCCTAATTGATAACATATTGATCTGTAAAATGTTCTTTTTGTATGATAACAGGAGCATTTAGATATTATCCAGGTGTGAGAGCAGTTCCCCTGGCCTTTTGATATGATACCACGACTTTCAGCGGATGAGAGGCAGCATATTACCGATTGTGGTTTAGCCTCATTACTGGATATGCCCCATATTAGACTTAATAGGGGTCTACTGACAACTTTAGCAGAGCGGTGGCATAGTGACCACAATACCTTCCACTTACCTACTGGCGAGATGACCGTGACGCCAGAGGATGTATGACATATTCTTCGCATTCATTTTGTTGGGGAGATTGTCGTGCATGATTCAAAGGAGGTTGGTGGGGTAGAGTCTATGCGGAGAGTTTTTCAGGATCCCCATATTGGGGGAGAGTGGGTTCCATGGGTAGAGATCTATGATTCATATGCTCCACTTCCTTCAGTTTTGGCCGACTTTATTGGTGGATTCCTTTGTCCTGATAAGAGGTCAAAGGGTCTATCTCTTGGGTGGGGTCGGGTATTAGAGGGTATGGTGGCCCACAGGATGAGATATGCTTGGGGCATGTGTATGCTTGCTCAGCTATATCATGATTTACACTGGATCGTGTACCTCAGAGGTAGCAGTTTATCAGTGGGAGCTACACTTCTTCAGGTATGGGCATGGGAGCATATTGCTGTTACGCATCATGTGCCAGTGTTATCGAGACCAGTGACGAGACCTTATGTGTTTTTCTACAGAGGCAGGCCTACCCAGCATATGATGGGTAAGCTAGATTATTGGAGATAGATTCTTGATGATGTGGAGACAGTGACCTGGCGTCCCTATTTAGATTGTGATGACTGGGATGATGATATCGAGTTGGGATTTTTGGCCGATTTGATGTATTTGATCAGGAAGAGCCCCAGGATTTTGGAGCGATTCCTATTTTTCCACGTCTATAGACAGTATGGGATTGTCCAGTGTATGCCATAGGGAGTAGCACACTATGGACGATGACGGATAGATGCCAGTGATTGGGGTCTGTGCTTGCCTTATGGGGCACTTGTTGAGGGTTATCGTGCTCTACAGCCATCGGCATGGGATATGCGACGAGACATTATTGAGGCACCCATTACTCCCGAGTATGGACAGTATTTGGCTCTACACCCTCCTCCTCGTATTACCATTCTAGATGAGCCAGTACCAACACCAGCACCAGCAGCTGCAGGGGGTGGTCAGGGTGGTCAGAGACGGAGGAGAGAGGAGGATGTAGATGTTGACGTGGAGGGTAGTGATGAGAGTGATGATGAGAGTGATGGTAGCAGTGATAGTGATAGTGATGATGATGGTGGAGATGGGGGGAGACCGAGCGTAACAGGTACTTCAAAGCCATCATCCAATGCACCTCGTAAGAGGCAGGCAGTTGCTCCCTCTCTAGCAGAGCGATCAGAGGTCGCTGGTTTGCATGTTGAGATTTTGACATTATAGGGACAGCTAGCATAGGCACAGGGATTAGTGGCACAGACTCAGGCCCAGATGCAGGCACAACTAGCTACTGCACAGACACAGATTACCTCTCTGATTGGTGAGAGAGATGAGGCCAGACAGGCAGCAACGACGACACAGGCTCAGTTAGCAGGTGTACGAGCATAGTTGACCACTGCTCAGGCGCAGATTATAGCCTTGACTGCAGAGCGAGATACTATCAGATAGGTAGCAGAGACAACACAGGCTACTGTAGAGAGATTGCAGAGAGTGGCAGATGGGACCTCTGTGGCAGATTACATGCGAGAGGCTATGCGGGCAGGTGCTGAGATTGAGTTTTACATGAGCCGCTATCATGAGCTTTGCCCCCCAGAGCAGAGAGTCAGTTATGCCTAGTCCCACTCAGAGAGGACTCGTTCGAGGATAGTGAGCAGAGGCGTGACACAACCTATCTCAAGAGATCCGAGAGATCTGAGAGATCCTGGGACATCTGGTGGTGGTCATGATACTGGTGCGAGACCTGCTCCTTCTGGTGCGAGTACCACTTGAGATCATTTGTGTACCCTTCGAGAGATATATACAGCCATTTTTGATATGATGTTATTTTCATCCTTTTCAGACTTCATTGTATACTTGACACTTGATGAGATATATATGTGCAGCGGTTCGATTGATCTATGATATGTTCTACATGATTTATGTGATGGATGTATTGATCTTATGATGTGTTCTATATGATTTATGTAATGGATGCATTGATGATGATGTGATATGATATTGATGATGTATTTCTTTTCTTAATGAAATGCAATGTATAATATATAAAATGAGATGTAAATGAATGATGTATGGATGTAATGCAATGTATGATATGAGATGTAAATGAATGATGTATGGATGTAATGCAATGTATGATGGATAAAATGAGATGTAAATGAATGATGTATCGATGTAATGCATTGTATGATGGATAAAATGAGATGTAAATGAATGATGTATGCCATGAATGATGATTTTGCAATTATATGATAATGATAATGTGATGAGATGCAAATGAATGATGTATGGATGAAAATGTAATGTATGAAATGAGATGTAAATGAATGATATATGGATGAAAATGTAATGTATGAAATGAGATGTAAATGAATGATATATGGATGAAAATGTAATGTATGAAATGAGATGTAAATGAATGATGATTTTGCAATTATATGATAATGATAATGTGATGAGATGCAAATGAATGATAAATGTAATGAACGATGAAACATAACGTGCATACGATATCATGAAATGAGATGTTTATTGTGCAATTTATGATGAGATGAAGAAATGATTTTATATGGCGCCATTATGAAAATTGTATGTGCCAAGTATACTCAATCTTTATTAAGAAAAGATAACATTATTTGCAAATGAATCCTTGTAATTTGTGCAACCAATACTCTGCAGATGTATTATTATGAATGCAATCTATTTTTACTGTGCAAACCTATTTTATCAATGCAAACCTAAGTGTCATTTCAATAATCTTTTTATTTTGCTTTGTATCATCACTGAGCCTTTTTAAAATGTTGAAAGCGAATACAAGCATCAATGATATGAGATAGACCAATGATGACCTGAATATTTCTTTCATGATATTTGATATTGCAAGCAAACACAAGCATCAAGGTATAATTAAACCAAGATGACCTGAGCATTTCTTGCATAAACAGACAAGAATTAATCATTTTCTTAAGTGAATCGGAATGTCATCCATGATACTTGGTAGAGCACTTCCCGTGACAATTCACAAAAAAAAAATAATGACTAACTCACAAACAACAAACAAAGAAAAGTATCATTCTCCTTCCTTGCTTCTCTAGTTCAATACATCATCGAGTAGCTCCAAAGAAATGATAAGCAAATGATAAAAATAAAAACCACAATAATTCAAACTCTACTTAATGTATTTTTAAATCATTATTCAGATTAGATCATCGATGTTGAAATGTGTGTGCTGATGTTTGCATGATATTCTCAGATGTTTGACCAAATGATGTAACCTAAAGACCTATCCTAGGGGTCTCGGGGACTAATCAAAGATTAGTCTTTCCTACGTTATACATGCAGAGACCACGTAGTTCGACTGACACAGACTCCACTTTCTGACTAATGTAGACTCTATTTTTGTGTTTTTGATTTTTTGATGTTTTTGCATGGATTTTCTGATGTTTTGATGTGTTTGGATTTTGATAGATTTTCTAATGTTTTTGGATTTTTATTTTCTGATGTTTTTGGATTTTGATGGATTTTCTAATGTTTTTTTGTTACTTTTCAAGTATCGTCACTTGGTGTTGTCATGTTTGATTGCCTTTCCATTTAAGCTGAAAGTCCATTGTACCAAATAACACTAGGATGTTGCCCCCAAGCCAGGGTAAAACATGATATCTCTGCTATGATATGGATAGTGATAATGATTATCTCAAATGATAGATGGAAATGATATGAAAGGAAACAATTGTAACAAGACTGTACCTAATAGATAGAAGAGCTGGTGAAAATCACAAATAGCGCCTGTTTGCCAGGTTTTCATCACTTGTTTTTATTGTATCCCTCCCCTTTTTTTTGTTTTTTTTGTTTTTACTTTTATTTTAGTTTATTTTTTGTTTTTATGTCATCATGACGCTTGTTTGCCAGGTTTTCATCAAGACAACCTTACTGACCGTGCACTAGGTATCCTCAAGTATAGAATCGCTTGAGATGAATGTTGTTCATGGGTTCCTCCAACATGTCTCCTTCTGGTGTAGACAGTCGGTATGCTCCTGATCCATAGACTGATATAATGACATAAGGCCCTATCTAGTTAGGTTCAAATTTTCCCTTCTTTTCTCTGTCTACTTGATTTCTAGGGTTTTCCCGTAGGACCAAGTCTCCAATCTGGAAGACTCTAGGATTAACTCTATGATTACAGTTCCTAGACATTCTTTGTTGATAGGCTATCAAATGATTGACAGCTTGTTGTCGACGTTCATCAAGTAGCTCTAATTCTTGGAGTCTAGAGATCCTATAATCCTCATCTGAAATGAGTCCCTTTAGTGAAACTCGAAGGGATGGAATTTCTACTTCAATAGGTAATATTGCTTCTGATCCATAAACAAGAGCATATGGTGTAGCTCCTGTTGGTGTTCTGATGCTAGTCCTGTAAGCCCAAAGAGCAGGGTTAAGCTGAACGTGCCAATCACGCCCTACCTCATTTACAGTCTTCTTGAGAATCAGGATTGTTTTGTTTGAAGTGCTCATCCATTACCTTGAGGGTAATACGGGGTTGAAAAGCGATGTTGGATGTGGAACTTTTCACATAGTTCTTGGACGTCTTGGTTCTTGAAAGGCCTACCATTATCTGTAATGATTGACTGGGGTATCCCATATCTACAAATGAGATAATTAAGTATGAAAGATGATATTTGCTTCCCAGTGATTGTGGTTAAGGGAACTGCCTCCACCCATTTTGTAAAATATTCTGTTGCGGTGATAATGAACTTATGTCCATTAGATGAAGATGGGTTAATTTTCCCTACCAAGTCCAATCCCCACTGACAGAAAGGCCATGTAGTTGTGAATGGATGGAGCTCCTGTGCTGGTGCATGTATAAGATTGCCATGAATCTAACATTTTGACATCTCTTGACAAACTTATAAGATTCTTGCTCCATGTGTGGCCAGTAATACCCCAAACAAAGGAGTTTCTTGGCTAAAGATAATCCGTTTGAATGTGTACCACAAATTCCTTCATGGACCTAATGTAAAGTAGAAGCAGATTCATTATGTTCTAAACAACGCAAAAGAGTATCATCTAGGCCTCGACGGTAAAGGGTGTCAGCAATAATGGTATGTTTGGCAGATTGGCGTATGAAGTTGTGCTTTGGTTGCGAGAAAGATCTAGCGGTAAGATATTATCTTTTAGATAAGTATAAATGTCTCCATAAATGGAAGATTGGGCACTATCCAAAAATCTTATGGTTTGGGATTTGGGATTTGCATATGCAGGATTTGACACTTGTTCCACAATAAATCAATAATGATCTTGTGTTTCGGGCATTTGTAGAAGAGATGCTATTGTGGCCATGGCATCTGCTGCTTTATTCTCTGATCTTGGTATCTGCTCAAATTTGATTTCTATGAAGTATTTTCTTAGATCATCTACCAGTCTCTTGTATAAAATCAATGTGTCATCCTTAGTTTGGTAATCATTGTTGACTTGATAGATGATTAACTGAGAGTCTCCATACACCTGTAGTTCTGTGATTTTCCAGTCAATAGCCACTTAAATTCCAAGGATCAAAGCTTCATATTCTGCCACATTGTTAGTGCAACGGAAGGTAAGCCTGTAAGATCATGGAATTGTGTGCCCAAGAGGTGTGACAAATAAAATTACTGCCCCTGATCCATGTTGTGTGTAGGATCCATCAAAGTAGAGTTGCCATGGTTGTGTTGTAACGTTGAGGATATCCGCATTAGGAAATTCCATGGTCATAGGATGACTATCTGATAATGGAGCTTCTGCTAATTGGTCGGTGATGACTTGTCCTTTGATAGCTTGTCTTTCAACATACTGAATGTCAAACTCACTGAGGAGCATGACCCACTTTTCCAACCTTCCTATTAAAGCTGCTTTGCTCAGTAAATACTTGAGGGGATCATTTTTTGCAACGAGCTTGACAGTGTGAGTGAGCATATAGTGTCGCAATTTTTGTGTTGCAAATACTACTGCTAAGCATGATTTTTCAATGAAGGTGTAGTTTACTTCATGTCCATTGAGTGTCCTGCTGATATAGTATATTGTCTGTTCCTTTCCTTCTTTATCCTCTTGTGCTAGCAAGGCTCCTAAAGAGATATCTGTTGTTGCAATATATAGCAAGAATGGCTTGTCTTCACTGGGTGGCACCAAGATTGGTGGTGTCATCAAATAATGCTTGATTTGATTGAAAGTACTCTCACACTGTTCATCCCATTTAAAAGACACATTTTTATGCAAAAGATGGTTGAATGGATGACACCGATCTGTTAGTTGAGAGATGAATCTTCTGATGGACTGTAGTCAGCCTTGTAGAGATCTTAATGTACTGATATTCTTAGGAGGTGGCATTTCCACAATGGTTTTAACTTTTGCTGGATCTACTTCAATTCCTTTTGTAGAAACTATGTATCCAAGGAGTTTTGCTGATGTTACTCCAAAGGCACATTTCTTAGGATTTAATCTGACTTTGAATTTATCCAACCTGTCAAATATTTTGGCCAGTATCTCTAGATGTCCTTCCCTGGTGTGAGACTTGGCTAAGACATCGTCCACATAGTCCTCCATGAAGGTGTGCATCATGTCATGGAAGATTGTTGTCATAGCTCGCTGGTATGTAGCTCCTGCATTCTTTAACCCTAAAGGCATGATGTTCCAGCAAAAGGTGCCCCATGGACATGTAAATGTTGTCTTTTCTTGGTCTTCAGGAGCTATTTTGATTTGATTGTATCCTGAAAATCCATCCATGAGTGATAGCATTTGATGGCCAGCTGTTAGATCTACAATCATATCTATGTTTGGCAAAGGAAAATCATCCTTTGGACATGCTCTATTTAAATCCCAAAAATTAGTACATATTCTGATGGTGTGATCTGGCTTTGAAACAGGTACAATGTTGGATATCCATTCAACATAATCAATAGATCTGATAAATCCAGCATCTAGTAGTTTCTTCAAATCATTTTTTACCAATAATGCAACATGTGGATGCATTTTTCTCAATTTCTATTTTACCGGTTTAGTGCCAGCTGGTAAGGATAAGTGATGCATAATGAGATCTGTGTCTAAGCCTGGCATGTCAGAGTATGACCAAGCAAAATTGATGCATCATTCTTCAAAAAATTTGATAAAATTTGGCTTTTCTGTATCTGTCATGGATGTTGCCAGGTGTAGTATTAGTATTCTTACTTTCTCTGCTATGCCAATATCAATAGACTGTGTGGGTTCTATCAACACTGATGATCTTTCATGGTAATGTTGTGGGAGGATGTCAAGCCTTTCATCCTTTGGTGCCTCAATGAGGTTTTCACCATTGGATGTGTTCTTTGTTTTTACTATTTTAGGATCAAATACTGCCATAGAATGATTTTCACCATTAGATCCATTATTTATTTCCATACTTTAGCAACTGAAAGGCTTGGCACCCTCCTGCCTAAAAGCATCATTAAAAGAAGTATTGGTAGAACAAGTATCAGATTCTTCACAGCAAAGATAGTTAATAATAGTGGAGTCATTGTCAAAAATAGGGAGATTGATGGGGTGTTGGGGTTCCCACTCGATAAGCTCGGGATGCAGTAAAGGCAATGAATCATTAGATGGGTTGAGGTCAGCGATTATGAAATCTCGGACGGAAATTTCATCTAGGTTGTTAGTGGTTATGTCGATGCCTACGAAGGTATTTTCTTCTGCATCATTTATCTCAATTGATGTCCGTTCATCTTCACTTGAGTCATCGAAATTTTGTGTTTCAAAGACAATAGGATTAAAACTCGAGCTTTTACCCTCCTCATGTTTGGGGGTATACTTTTTGATAACATCGATCTGAATATCTTCATAGGAAACATTTGATAAGTTGTCCCACTCATATTCATTTGAATCTGTTTCAAAATTATCTCTTATTTGAAGAATACGCTCCACAGTTTTATTGGTGAGTTCTGTTCTTGCTTCTTCTGTGTATCCTAGTCTAGCTCTGCCATTTTTCTTAATTGTGAGAACTTGGATTGGTTCTGTTATACTTTGTTCCCCTCGTTCAAGAGGTCCTTGTTCTGTTGCATATCCTAGTCCAGTTTTATCTTTATGTTGGAGTGTGAGAGGCTGGATTGGTTCTGTTATGCCTTGTTTCCTTAACCCAAGAGGTCCCTGTCTTGAATATCCCATCTTGTCCAGAATAGTTTTTCCCTTTCCATATTGATTTGTTTCTATGATATTACTCGTGGAAGTGGAAGCTTCCTCATCCCTATAAAGCCAATTTAGAATAGCCTTATCTTCTGATTCTTCATCTAATTTCCCTGCTTTTACAAATCTACCATCTAATGTCGTTGTAGATTGTGCTGAATTTTGGGTGATTGTAAATGGTTGTCCATATGTTTGTAAGGAGGGTAACATCTGTGATAGATGGAAAGAGTGTCCAACACCATATTCACTTATTCCTTCATCACTTATATGTACTTTGTTGGTGAATTGGTGTGAAAGTGAAGCCAATTGTTCTTCAACATTTGAAGGTTTAGATTGTGCCACCCTGATCTCTTGTGATTTTTGTTGTTTTGGAAGCCACTTTGATATGAAGCTTTGCTATTTCTCACCATTAGATGAATTTGAAGTGCTAACTTCTCTATTGTGAGATATTAATGTATCCTGAGATGTTTTCAATGTATGACAAGCTTGGGTATCATTATAGTCTGCAGTGATTGTTACCTCCTGTCCATTGACGGGAAATTTCAGGCATTGATGATAGGTGGAAGGTACCACTTGCATATCATGAATCCAAGGACGTCCCAACAATATGTTGTATGTCAATTCCCTATCTAAGACTTGACAAACCACATTTTGGACAATAGGTCCCACTTGAATGGGTAATATGATCAACCCTTTAGAGGATCTTTCTTCCTCATCATATGCTTTGATTGTGATTTTTCTTCTTGTATCAATGGCTTCATCTGAGTATCCTAGTGCACGAATCAGCTTTAAGGTACAAATATTTAAACCAGCCCCTCCATCTATCAGGACACACTTTACACGGTGTTTATGGATGAGGACTTCAATGTGAAGGGCAGAATTATGTGGATGGGTGAGTGATACATCATCATGTTCGGAAAATGAAAGGCAATGAGGTGCAGATAGATGTCCCACCATAGCTTGGAATTGACATACATCCAAATTGTTAGGTACCGTGGTTGATACAAGAGCTTGCTCAAGAACCTCTTTGTGTGATGGGGAAATCTTTAGAAGTTCCAAGATGGATATTTGTGCTGGTATTTTCTGTAATTGATCAATGAGATTATATTGATTAGAGGGAGGATCCACAGATGGGGATGATAATGATGCTCCTTTCAATATAACTTTGGATTGTGCCCTTGTTGTGGCATTAACCGGTTGGTACTCTTGTTTCCCTTTGAGTGTGATTACGTTAATTTGGTTTTCAGATTTGTCTATATGTTGTACCAAATTAGTAGATGTAATGTCATTGTTCCGATTGATTTGATTGCATAACTCCTCATCCTCTTTGGCAGCAGAAAAACAAAGGATTGTTGTGTCATAAACATAACCGACATTCTTACCTTTGGTGTTTGTGGAAGAGGATTCTCCCTTCTGATAATTGGGTAGAGGATTTTTGAATGTTGTATGATCTTTGTTTGTTTGGTGCCCCTCTACAAATACTTTCTTTTGATCTATAAGGTCTTGTACCGCATGTTTTAACTACCAACAATTTTTAGTCATGTGGCCTTTATTTTGATGGTAGTGACAGTAATGTAAGTCATTCCACCATGATGGTTTGACTTGAGGGTCCCAATTTCTAGCCTCTTGTACTTGAATGAGTTTTTCATCTAAAAGTTCTTTGAGGACTGATTCCAATGATTGTCCTAATGGCGTGAATTTTCGTTTATTGGATGGTTGTTGGAATGATTGGGTTTTTGTTTCTCCACTATTTTGATTATTTCCTTGATCACTACTTTGTTTGACATTAAGACCATTGTTTTGTTTGTTTGTAGTGGTTGGCGTCAAGGTGAATACTGGTTTAGATGTGTGTGTATCAATCATGGTATCAGTATTCTTATTCTTTTGCCAAAATCTTGGCTTTTCGTTGTTGTTAGAGGAATTGTTATTGTTTGAACCTTCAATGAAGTGTTTGATTGTTCCTCTTTTGATTAGAGCCTCTTCGATTTTGAGCCCCTTTTTGATAACTTGTTCGAATGTAGATGGAAATTGTAAGTCCAATCTGTAATTCATGTCATCCACTAAGTTATCATTGAACATCTATATCTTCTCCTCTTCTGGAATACATCTAGGGTATTTAGCAAATAGCCTTCTCCATCGTTGGAGAAAGGAAAGAAACTTTTCACCCTTTTCTTGTTTGGTGTTGTAGAGTTCTTTTAAGGTCACCCCATGTTGGATGTTGAATGAGAAGTGCGTTATGAACCTATTGATCAGTTCTTCAAAAGATTGGATCTCGGGTTCCATTTTAGAAAACCATTCCATGCAAGTGTTTCCTAAGCTTCTTGGAAATAATCGTAGTAAGTAAGAGTCCTCGTGTGCAAACTCTATGCTCATGGCTCGAAATTACCGTACGTGATCAAATGGATCGGTTCTTCCATTGTATTTGTTGTACGTTAGGTATTCACAATACCATGGAAATGGTATCATGTTAATGCTTGGGTCGAATGGATAAGGGCAAATGTCTTGTAAGGAATATCTTTTTGTTGGCCCTTGTTGGATATTTTGGAACTGTAATTGTAATTGTTGGATTTGTTTTGTCAAAGCATCTATTTGATTTGGATTTTCCATACTAGTTGTCTGGGGTGTGGTCATTTCCTTGAGTTGATTGACATCAAAGTCTTTAGGAAGCTTAGCACCTTTGTCAGCTAATAATAGAAGATACTTTTCCATATCTTGCTCTAGCATCTTTTCCATAAATTTATGGAAATGAGGGTCTTGTTGAACTTTCTCGATTTCTTCTGCAGTTATTTCTTTCTCTTGTGAATTAGTGAGAGGATCAGTGTTGCTATATCGTCCCCAAGGGTTTTCTTCAGCCATGGCTGCTATTCTTTGTTTTCTTCTTGTTGTTGTCTTTGATATGCTGATCGTGTAAAAATAGGCATACAAACTTTTTACTCTAGACTCTGATCTTGGATTTTTGATTGGATAAGTGTCGAGGTTTTTGATTTAAAATCTGATTTAGTCATGTCTAGTTTCGTGATGGAAGGATGATAAAAATCCTTGATAGGGAAACTTTGACAAAAAATCTTAGATTTAGTGATAAGGACACTTTGCAAGATGTTTCAAGACCTAGGTATAATAGTAAAGTTTTCTTTTTGTATGATTCAAGTGTTTTGGACTATGGAAAAAATGTTTTGGACTGATGAAAACCTTGTTTTCGATATGGAAAAACTGACAAACTATCTTACTAACTCTCTATTTTTTTTTCCTTTCTAGAGCACTAAAACAGAGACACGGAGCGCTAAAACAGAGCAGTGACGCGCTATAACAGAGACCCAAAGTGCTAAAATAGATCTTGTATGCGCTAGAACAGAGACCCAAAGCGCTAAAACAAAGCAGTGACGCACTATAACAGAGAAGTGACGCGCCTATAACAGAGACCCAAAGCGCTAAAACAGATCTGGTACGTGTGAGAACAGAAACCCAAAGCGCTAAAATAGAGCAGTGATGCGCTATAATAGAACCATGAGGTGCTAAGACAGAAAACTATCTTACTCTATGAAACTCACTTGGTCTGGTATCGTATTGTATGGCTGGTTGTGGGATGTATTCTGGATGAATTCTTTGACTGTGAATGTGGTGTTGCCTAAGAGCCCTTCTTTGATAAAATGCTTGTGAATCTAAGGGAGCTACAGCATAGTCGTCCGTATAACCTCTAGAGAAATCATGATACCTATGAATAAAAGTCCTATGTTGGAGTAGAACTTTCCTGCTTTGATATAAAAATTGTTGCTTTCTCAGAAGTTGTTTGTATGTAAGTGTTTTCTTTGGCTTTCTGATTCGTTTGACAAGAGATTTCTTGAAAAAATTGGTGGATACCCAATCTCGAATCATGAGAATTTCACAAGTGTTTGATTTTGAAGTTTCTTGCGATGATCTTACCTGAATTTAATGAAAGAAAACATAGCAAGCAATAATAGAATGGTTGACTTTAAAATCCTAGAATCTAAACAGATAGTGTATGTTCTTAAGAATCAAGCATGATTCTTCTTGATTTTCACTGGTTTATAATAGATAAGACACTTCAGATAGACTCACTTCTAGAGACAAAAGGTCATCGTTATATACTCGAATGGCCCACAGCTTGGAATTGCGTCGACTCACATAGCCATGTCACCCCTTAGAGGGTGCCCGTGTTTTTGTCTTTTCCAGGTGCGTACTCAGAGTGATGGAAGTGGATACCAGATCCCCTGAGCAAACAGTCCTTGGTAATTATATGGTGAGTACTTGAGGGTAGATTCTTCCCCGCCCCTACACCGCCGAGTATTACAATGTTTAGAAATTGACAAGCATGCTTCTATTTCTAGGTTCTTAGATAGGGTTTCCATTCAGAGCGGCAAATGGATAAACTCCCTTGAGAGACCTCCCAATCTTTAGAACAAAGATTTTGGGGATGGTTATCCTGCACACTTCCGTTGAAAGAGGGTTTCCCCAAATTCACATAAATTTTTAAGTGGGTTGGAATACCATGGATTTTGGCTGTCCCCACTCAGGTCATTCCTGTAGGGTGAGTACTTTTTCCCACTACGGCAGGCTTGTCTAAAGGTTTTAATAAAATATTTTAAATGCGTAAAGAAAAGTGAGTATGGTATTTTGATGCACCCAGTTAAGGGGAGAGCATAAACCTATCACCCAATCACAGCAGAGAAATTTTGTTCACTTTTAAAAACCCAAAAAGAAAAATTAGCTAATCTATATGGAGATATTGCTCCATAAAAGCATGATGTTCAATTTTAATCCCACAATAAATTGTGAAGTTTCTATCCTAGGATTGATCAAGTTTTATCCATTTGCTATCCTAGGATTGGTAAATTTTAATCCATTTTCTATCCTAGGATTGATAAAATTTTAACCAAAATAGAAAAAAAATAAAATCTGGCCACGGATGCGTCGGATCTAGATAAAAGAAAAGGATATTAAAGACAAAGAGTTGAGGTGTTGAAACAGTGGATCGACGTGTTGGAACAGTGACGCGATGTACTAAAACAATTGAACGACGGGCTACAATAGAAGACCGGCACGCTAAAACATACCACTGGAGTGCTAAAACAAATGATGGGCGCGCTATAACAGACCACCAGAGCGCTACAAAATCCAGCCCGCGCGCTATAAAAAGTCATGGTTCTGCAAAAACTATCACGCCGATACCTGTAAGACACTTTTTACAAAAATTATGCAGAATATGGGGTTATGCCCCTTGGTGGGCGCCAAATTGTAAGCGTACGAATGAGTTAAACAATTTAAACATGCATCTACACTTCTAAATAAGACATTGCATCTAAGATTTAAGAAATTTAAACTAATTTAAACTAAAAATCTTTAGAAATTTGTCCTATTGCTCTCTAACTCTAAAGATCTCTCTAATCTACTTTGCTCTCAGATTTTAGAAGCTAATTAGACTATTGAAATGACACTTAAAGAATGAGAATTAAACTATTCTATTCCTATATGATTTAAATATGCAACTAAAATGATTCTACAACAAAGCTTCTAAGAAAGAAACTACTGTAGACTACCATAATTAAATGAATTAAGATGGTGGATGGATGTTGGGTGAATGTTGAATGCTTGATTGCTTGAATGCTTGGATTCTTGGAAAACCTGCAGAGTAAAGTTGCACAAATTGGAATCCATTTCTTGTAGCCAAAGAGCTGTATTTATAGCTTTCACGACAACACATTTGTATAGGGATACGGGATAAGAGGCTGGGATTCAATCTGAAGAATTGAATGGCATGGGATGAAAAGATGGAGCTGATCATGGAGGATTGTTTCTCCCCATGAAAACACCAGGCAAGATGAGAGGGAAGGTGGTTGGAAGAGGATTGAGAGGACTTCCTGCAGGTTTGTCTCTGAAGCTCTTCCCGTGAATGACAGTAGAATTAATTAGATTTTGAAAATTTAATTTTATTGGTGAGTGAATAGTGGTAAATGATTTATGCATTAATTTAAATAATTTTAATTTATTTAAATTTAGCAAAAGGGGAATAAATAATTTAATAAACCAAACTATAGGGTTTGTTTATTAAATTAAAAAAAAGAAAATGATAATTAAATAAAAGATTTTAGGATATCTTTATTTAATTAAGAAGAAATGTGATGAGGTAATTAAATAACACAAATTATTTAAGTTGTGTATTTAATTTATGATAGAAATATAAAAGAAGTGATAATAATAATAATTAAATAAAACAAAGTTTTTAATTTTGTTTATTTAATTAAGAGAGAAATAATATGATAAAATAGAAGAATTAATAATGAACTTAATATAAATAAATATTTCTATTTATTTATTAAGTAGATGAATTTAAGATTAATTAATCAAATAAGTCGTATTTAATTAATTAGATTCTCCAGACCATTTTTAGGTGTCTACACTTCCAATTGGTCAAGGGATTCTCTTCACACACATGGCATGTTTTCCTTGGTCAAGGGGAAAACATCTTGATTCCTTTCATCTCCACTGTCTATCTTGTCTCCTTTGAATCTGAACCGTTGATAGGTTCCACCTCACAAAATGCTTGAAAAACTCTATAAATACACCCTTTATCATTTGCATTATCATCTAGCTTTTGAGTAATGTTATAATGCTATTTTGAGATACAAATTGGAATAGTGTTATAATGCCATTTTTCATCCACACTTTGAGTATTGTTACCATGCAGTTTTTTCATAAGAGCTTGGAGCTTTCATGGAGTCTTATACTTAGTTTTCATATTATGTGTTACTTTGCATTCTCATCTTAGATTAATTAATTGCTTCATAGTTACATTTTATCATCTCCATTGCATCATAGTTACATTTTAGGTTAGTTTTCTTTTTTGTTGCATTTGAGCATATGCATAATCATGGATAGCTCACTATAGTTGCATATCATCTCACTCATCTCCACTTGTTCATCTATCATCAACATCATCCTTTGTTTATCGTTGCATCCATTATCCTTTCCATTGTTTTGTTTCATTTAGGAGCATACCACTAATCATTCTAGAACACATTTGCATACCACTAATCCTTCCACCACACATTTGCACATAGAAATCATCTTAGCTTGCATATTAAGCATCAAATCTTGTTTTCTAGGTAGTCATTTTAACAACCTTTGTGCCCATAGAAATCTGAGGGAAAAACGGTTTAATAAATCCCTAGAAATAGAGAACAATGATACGTATTTGAAAGGTTTGATTGTATTACGAATAGATTAGTTTTACTTGCTTCAAACTTTGAATGTAAACCGTCTCATTAAGGTTTGTGTTGACATTATAATAACTCACTCTCCACATTCGACACACGCACAACATGTATAAATTCATGTCAAATGGGTATGGACATAAGTCATATGATGTGTGGGTCTTTTTATGGGACAATTGCATGTTCTCCATTTTTTTTTGCAAGGTCACAAGTGGAGCTGTGAGTGCATCAATTATAGGGTTGTTTGTGGTGTCACACATGTTGGTAATGGGTATTCTTTGAGTTTCCATTTTTCGTGAAGATGTGTTTTGATTTGGGATGTGTTGTGAAATGTATGATGTATTTTGGTTTGCAATTTATTGGTATTGATCATTTTGATTAGGAATGTGTTGTTGTGTATGGATGTGTGACACGTATGTGGGAATGTGCATTCCAACAGTGTTGGTCTATATTTGTGAAATATGTTGTCCTTGAGTGTTTTGATGTCCAAATGAAGTCATGTGTTGTGCTATTTGATTACCTTGTCCAAATTGGTAAATGTGGCCATGTGGAATTTTTGTGTTTTGTCTTTGGGAATATTGGTGTTGGTATTAATTTGTGACGAAGTATTAACATTTTTTTGAGGTCCTTGAATGGTAATTCGTCATTTATTCCTCCCAAAGGGGTTCAATGAGTTTGTTCGCATGGAATTAGTTGAAGACCCAATCAAAATATTTGACGATGTTGTTCCCATGGTGCTACATGAAGATCCAAATAAAAGGTTTGATGAATTTTTCCCCATTGTATTGGTTGAAGATCCAAAGGTAGCCCCAATAGTTTGTAATGAAGTTGTTGACATTTATGGGATAGATTGTGATATGGTTGATGTTCCCACAATAGAGGTTGTGTTGACCGTGTTATAAGTATTTTGAGTGGAGGTACCATTAGAGGTAGCATTGATGGTGTTTGTCGCATTTTGTGTGGTGGCACCAATGAAGGTATTGTTTGCATTATATTATGGTGTCGAAAGAGGTTGGTTGGTGTTGGAGGTATTGTTTGCATTATGATTGGGAGAGGTTGCTCTTAAGGTGTTAATGTCAAAACCTTGTGGTAATCTATCCCCTTGGTGAAAAAGCATGGCTAGATATCTCTTTGAATCTTGCAAGACTAATTCCTCCACAAAGGAAGCCACATCAGGGTTTTGAGCGGTAGCTTCTAAGTCTTACATGAATACATGCCCATTTTTGTCCCTACATATAAATTGTTCAAAGGGATTGCATAAGGGAGATGCCATGTTCATGTCACTAAAAGGGTTGATGAAAGATTCCCCCATGTCTATGTTTTGGTTCATGTCATTAGAAAAGTTGCAGGGATTGGTGTCTTGTCCAAAAGGGTCAATTTATCTTCTTTTCCTTTGGAGCCTAGTCTCAACCATATAAGGATTTACTCAAATTAGGGAGGATGATAATAATAGCTAAATCTATGAATGAGGATGACACTATGTTTTTGGAGTTTTTGAAATAAGGAATGCAATAATAACAATGTTGTCTAAAGGGGATGTCAAATGCAAAGTGATAATAAAGATTAAAATGAAAGGTATGACACTATTTATTATTATTTTTGTTTGGATTTTTGGAATAAGGGATGCAAAATGAGGACTAAAATGAAGGGTGAAAGACTAAAATGTTTTAGGTATGTTATTAAAAATGCAAATGTCTAAGGTGTAATCAATTTTGATGGGCTTTTATGAAAGGTTTACTTAACCACTCAAAGCTTGGTCAATGTCTCAATTTGGATTATCAAAGGACTTGTTGGTATGACTAAATGAGAGGACAAGGTGACAAAGTGATCTTTCCTAACTAGAATTTTGAGTTGGAAAGGTCTCAAAAATGGGAAATGACTAAAGGAATTAATTTTGACTTAGTCCAATGATAACCTACTTTTGAAGGAAAAGATTTTGCAAGGTATGGAAAGTTTTCCTATTCCAAAGTCTACAAAAATGAGGAACTAAGGACTTGTTTATTGTTGGAAATGGATACTAAGGTGCAAATAAAAATTTGCAAAAATGTACCTATGGTAAAATGCAAGATAAAAGATGTAAAGATGGGAGATTTGAGCAATTCTTATTTTGGTTTTAAATAGAGGCCACTGGAAAAAGATGTTTGGCAGTAGATTGAAAATGTTTGGTCTCAGGTTTGGATTGTGAGAGTGATTTTTCCAAATGATAGGAAATTGCGTTGTTTTAGGTAACAAATGTGTTGTAGGGGATCAAATGCATCTCAATTTCAATAAATACATTGTTTCAGGTCATAGATGAGGTTCAAAAAATCAATTGCGTTGTTCTGGAAAGAAAATGCATTATGTTACAATTAGATGTGTTGTTTCAATTAGAAAATATGGCTTATCAAGTTGATTGTGGTTCATAGAGCCTCAGATGTGGTTCAAGATGTCAAATGCATTGCACAAAATAGCAAATGTGTTGCAGAGTGAATAAAAGTTTGGTTTCTTTGCAATTTTGGCAATTTTTTAGAATTGTTTCAGTTTGAGTGTGTTTTTCCATATTTGTGAAGGATTTTTATTTGTTCATTGTTTCAGAAAACACTTGGAAAACACATGGTTTTGTCTTTGAATGTTGAAAAAAAACATAATGAAGACAAGCACAATCCTAGGTTGGTCAAGGACTATATTCACTAGATTCCACGTGGGTTTGCCTAGCCACACTTATTCTTAGTGGGTGATTTAGAAGCTTGGCCACACTAGCTCCCCTTACATTGAACTCACTTCTTAGGTCAACCGAGCTTCAAGCCCTCATAAATCTCCCATGATAGGCTCTTCAGCTCCACTAAGAACTGCGGGAATGTGGATGCCTTGGCAATGACCGTTGTTTTACCAATGAATAAATGAGTTTTTGGTAAACTACACAAGAGGGTTCTAGTGAATACTTAGGGACATGGAACCTCACAAGCATATAGCAAGCCACTTAAGGCTTTAATCACTCTACTATGGGCTCTTATACCATTAAAAGAAAAAGGTAGGTACCCATTTTTGAATGAAACTACATGGCTAAGGCCTACATACCATGAGGACTTGATGGTTTAGTCTTATCCTTTTATATATTGGCCCGAGTGAAAAACTAGTTGGAGTCAATCCCTCTTTCGAGGAAGGCCTCTCTGAGGTTAAAAAATAAAAGTGAATTGAAAGCTTTGTTTTTGTTCACTCAAGATCACACTAAGGTGTGAGGGGATTTCATAAAAAAAAAAATCAATTCACACTCACAAGTTTTTTCATTTTTATAACTCAAATTGAAATGTTAGAGTGGTAAAGTAATAACCTCTTAGTGTTTGTGTTTCTCAAGATTGCACAAAGTGCAAGAGAATTGCATACACACTTAAGAGGCAATCACTACACCACAAGACACACAAGACACTTGTTCATTTTAACCCAATATAGTTGTGAGACAAACAAGGTTCATTTTAAGCCAATGACATGAAAAATGCATGTAAATTTTAGCCTTGATGAGTTTCAATGCAATTTTTGTGTTCATTTTAAGACCATGAGTGATTATGCATGTTTAGTTTAAACCCATGAAATGTAAATGCAAGTTATAGATTGCTTGTTTGTTTGATTAAGGATTGTAAAAGAACTAGAAAACCATGAACAAACAAAGGTTAGACTCCTTTTCTAGCTTGCCACATGTTGTAAACAACAAATTAGTAACCCCAAAATCTCTAACCTTGTTGCCAAAACAAGGATAGACAACTGAGAGGGGGGGTGAATCAGTTGTCACAAAATAATAAACTTTTCAAACTTAACTTAATCTCAGATCTGACAAATAAGCAATTAACCAAGAATAATTAACACATTAGAGAGACAGAGAACACCAAGAATTTTTTATGTGGAAACCCTCTTAGGGGAAAACCACAATGGATGTTAGTCCACAAGATTATACCTTGTTAAAAGTATAATGAAATCAATAAAGGGGAATGCACATGCATTCAGGCACATTTCCTAGAGCTCACTACTTAGTTACAGAAGGGGCTTTCTTCCCAACAATACATAATAGGATTAAAGTCTAGAGGGTATGAACTAAAAAATCAGCTTTTGTAGAAGCCTGATTACAGTTCCAATTAAGCACAAAAAACTCCTTCTCTTTTCACTCTTCACACTTCGCTCAATCTTCTTCACACTCTACTCTGTAATCGAATGATATTCAAACATACACACATAAGAGAACACCTAGCACAAAAAGCACCTTTTCCACTCACTACACCGATGAAATAATCACACTTCTATATCCACATCATGAGATTTGATCAATAACTTAGTTGACCAGGAAAATAAAACATATTTGCAATGTCGGCCCAAATTTACAAATAAAATTTTTAATGTGAATCCACCAAGGTCACCCACAACATAGTGGAGACCCAAATTAACAACTCCAACACTACTTCAATTACTTCCTCCTCGAAGATCCACAACTCGCTACCACCAACATTTCGACCAAGAACAAGAAAAATTGAACATACGCAAAAAAAAATTCTGACCACAAGCACACTGATCAATGTGGATGTACCACAAAGATAGAGCACAATCTAGAAACATCCAAGAGCACCAAGAAATAACAGAGAAACATCCACAACAACTGAGTTTTCCAGATCACACAAAGTTTACTCAAGAACACTCATAGAGACCACAGAAACACTATCAAACCACAACATGATCAAATCTATACATGAACCTCTAAAACTTCTGGTAGATGATCTAGATACACTCAGAAGAAAACTTTTTAATTGTTGGCAGCTAAATTTCAATGTATAAAACAAGACGCCTTCATGACCTGCACAGTTCCACTGGGAATGTGGAACACTTTCTCTTACAAGTTTCTTAATATCCTCGACATATACAACCTCTGATACACCAAATTCTAATAGTGTTGACATCAATGACAACCACATATCAACAATACATCCACAACATCCAACAATCTCCCCCTTTGGCATTGATGGCAACACATGATGTGAAAAATACCATCAACCCAACACACTTGCTTTCCCTTTGGTTCTGACTCTTCTCCTCAATTACTCTTCGACCCTTAAAAGGATTTTTCACATTGCACTTCTCCCCCTTTGAAATCAATGGAAAAGGTAACCATACACACTCTAAACCACATATTTGTGCATCTGACAGTCCCCCTAAGTAGCAGCCACATAAACATCAATCTAGATCAGGATATAGCAATGTAGCTCATAGATTGATGCAAGTAAATGCATCTCTTAGTTCTTATTAGGAGGGGTGATTACCCCTAGCATTCTTCTGAGATACTCAAAAGTATCCTTCAAAAATAGTTTAGTAAATATGTCTACAATCTACTCTTTGGTAGGCACTACTCCAATATGACTTCTTTCTCATTCACTTTCTCCCTTAAGAAGTGAAACTTGATTGATATATGTTTAGTCTTAGAGTGAAGTACCTGATTCTTTGAACTATTTATTACACTTGAATTGTCACAGTATATGGCAATAGGCTCTTCATATACCACCCTGATATCTTTCAACATTTGTTCCATCCATTTTACTTGAGTACAATTGTTTGCAACAACAATATATTATGTTTCAGCAGTAGATAGAGAAATGGAATTATGCTTCTTGCTCAACCAGGATATTAGCTTCTTCCCTAGGAAGAAAGCACCACCATTAGTACTTTTCCTATCATCTAGATCTCTGGCCCAATCTGCATCAGTATATGCATTCAAAGTGAGATAATCATCCTTTGGATACCAAATTCCAAAGTCAACTGTTCCTTTCAGATATCTGAAGATTCTCTTGATAGTAGTCACATGTAATTTTTTTGGATCAGCCTACAATCTAGCAACCATACATACAACATTCATAATATCTGGTCTAGTCTGGGTTAAATAAAGCAATCCACTGATCATTGACCTGTATTTAGTTTGATTCATCTTAGGAGAATCATCATTCTATGTTAGCTTACATCTGGTCACCATGGGAGTACCAACAGGCTTTGAATCTTCCATCCCAAATTTCTTCAATAGCTCTCTCACATATTTGGATTGAGATATGAAAATTCCCTTGTCTAACTGGATCACTTGTAATCCTAGAAAGAACTTCATCTATCCAATCATACTCATCTCAAATTCGTCCTTCATCTCATCAACAAACTTCATACATAGATTGTCATCTCCTCCAAAAATGATGTCATCAACAAAGACTTCTATAATTAACTCTTTATCATGATCTAATTTGAAATATAAATTGCTATTAGCAGTACCTTTAGTGAATCCAAGCTTTAGTAAGTATTTGTCCAATCTAGCATACCAGGCTCTGGGGGCTTGCTTAAGTCCATATAGAGCTTTCTTCAAGTAGCAAACCATATCTTCCTTGTCAGTTAGCTGAAATCCATCCAGTTGTTCAATGTATACTTCTTCTTCTAGTTCTCCATTCAGAAATGCCAACTTCACATCCATCTAATAGACTTTATAGTCCTTGTATAGAACATAAGCAAGAAATAATCTAGCAACTTTGATTCTGGAAACAAAAGAAAAAGTTTCTTCAAAATCAACACCTTCCATCTGAGAATACCCTTTACATACCAATCTTGCTTTATTTTGAACTACTTCACCTTGTTCATTCAGCTTGTTCTGAAACACCCATTTAGTAACAATCACATTTTTGTCTTTAGGTCTGGGAACCAGTATCCACGTGTCTTTCTTTTCAATTTGTGTCAGCTCATCCTACATAGCTTCCATCCAGTGTTCATCTTGGCAAGATTCAGTGACATTTTTAGGTTCAATCTTGGAAATTAGGCAGTACTCTACTACAATCTTCCTTCTAGTTTTCACTCCTTTATTCTTATCTCCTATAATTTGGTTTTCAGAATGATTTAGCTTTACATACCTTGGAGTTTTGGAATTTTCTTGAACTGCTGATTCTTTTGATCTTCCTTCTGCACTTGCACTTGTCTGTGCTTCCTGACTTACTTGATTTCCCATAATGAATTGAGGTTGCTTTGTTGGAACATATGGAATAATCTAAAGTAGATTTTGTATCTAAACATTTTCCCCTTTTTTTGTATTGTCTTCATCTGAATCATATCCACAATATCTAGATGATTTAGTAGAATCCTCATCAACTTTGACATTTGCACTTTCAACCATCTTTCTTAGTCTTTTGTTATAGCATCAGTAGGCCTTGCTTTTAGTAGAGTAACCTAAAAATATTATTTCATCACTTCTTGCATCAAACTTTCCTATATCATCATCTCTCTTGATATAACATTTTCTTCCAAAAATCTTGAAATTTTTAACTGTAGGCTTGTAATCAAACCATAGCTCGAAAGGGGTCTTACCAGAATTTCCATTAACATTTACCTAGTTTAAAGTGTACACAGTAGTGCTTTCAGCTTCACTCCAATAGGTCTAGGGCACATTTCTTTCTATCATCATTGTTCTAGTAGCATCCAAAATAGTTATATTCTTTCTTTCTACAACTCCATTCTATTGTGGGGTTCGGGGGAGTAGATAACTATCTTCTGATTCCATTTTCTTCACAAAAAGAGTTGAAATCTCTGGAGGTGAACTCACCACCTCTATCAGATCTCAGACACTTGATTTTCAGACCTTTCTCATTCTTTTCCATAGCCTTGAAACTTTTGAACTTTTCCAATGCTTCACATTTTTCTCTCAAGAAGGAAACCCATATCATTCTAGAGTAATCATCAATAATCAACATAAAGTACCTTTCTCCATGAATACTTTTGACTCTAGAGGGACCACAGAGGTTAGCATGTAGCAGCTCTAGCAAATCATTTGAATGAAACTATTTTCTCTGGAAGGAGACTCTAGTCTATTTACCCATTTGCCACTCCTTAAAAATTGTGTTAGTAGGCTTCACTAACTTAGGTAGATCTCTTACTGCTTGAGTGGAACTTTGACAATGTTATCAAAATTTACATTACACAACCTCCTATGCCACAACTATCTTTCATCTACTTGAGCAATTAAACAACTCCCACTAGCAGTATTCAGGTGAAAAATATTACATTTTTTCTGTTTACCTATAGCAATCATATTTCTAGAACTTCCACATATCTTGCATCTACCATCTTTGAATTGTAGATCATATCCTTTTCCCACCATCTGTCCAACACTCAAAATATTGTACTTCAAGCCTTCAACATAAAGAACATCATCAGTGTTATCCTTACCACCAAGACAAATAGAACCTCTTCCATGAATCACACCAGCATTGTTGTCTCCAAATCTTACAACACCATCATACTTCTCTAGACTTACAAATTTGTTTTTATCACCAGTCATGTGATGTAAGCATCCATTATCAATAACCCACTCATCCTTTTCTTCAACTCGTGTTGCAAGAACTTTCTAATCTTTAGTAGATTCATTAGCCATAGGACTATTTTCAACTATCGTAATGAAAAACTATTCATCTTCATTTCCATTATCTTTATCAAACTCATCATTAGTTAGTCCTTCTTCAACAAAGTAACATTTCTTTTGGAATCTAGACTTGTTAGGCTTAGTTATAGGAACTTTTTTAGGACATCTTGATGCAAAATGACCTATTTTACTGCAAGAAAAACATTTAATAGGTAACACTCCTTCATACTTACCTTTTCCTCTACCTTTTTTCTTTACAATAACTGCTCCCAATTCTTCTACATCTCTTTCTTTATCTTCAAGCTACTTCAGTTCTTCATCATACTTGGATATCTTTCTGGAACATTCTCCCAGGCCTTATCTTTTCTTGTTACTTCTAGATACAATAGCCTTGAATGTTGATTCATTCTTTGGAACATATTCACCAAATTCACTTAATTCACTTAATTCAAAAGCAACAAGCTTACCAACCAATGTGTCTCTTGACATCTTTTTTACTGATATGAGCTCTTCAATAGCATGAGCCTTCACTTTGTAGGAGGGAGGCAAGGATCTGAGTATCTTAGCTACAATTTCATCCTCATCCAGAGAACCACTGGAACATGTAATACCCATCACTATTTCATTTACTCTTTGCATAAAAGAAGTGATATTTTCATCTTCACCCATCTTCAAATTCTCATACTCACCTTTTAAACTCTATAACTTAGCCATCTTCACCTATGTATCTCCTTCATACAAAGTTTCTAGCTTCATCCAAATCTAATGAGCTATCTGTAGTTCTACCACATTTTACATGTCCGAATCTGTCAGAGCACTCACCAAAGCTTCAAGAGCCCTGATATTATTTTTAGCATCTTTGATCTCATCAGCAGTGGAGGGACCATTCTGAGGAATAACATATGGATCTTTTTTAATCTTCTAGTAGGCTTCACCAATACACCTTAGGTGACATTGCATCCTGACTTTCCATAGCGAGTAGTTAGTTCCATCAAATCTTGGACTGTTCATCGTAAATGTTGTCATCTTGGGTCACCTCAAGCTTTTAGACTTCTTCAGAGGAACCTGCTCTAATACTAATTGCTGGAAAAAGAAGCACAAAAAACTGAGAGGGGGGGTGAATCAGTTGTCACAGAATGTGTGTGAACCCTTTTCCTAGTACCTGCAAAACAACATGAGTAAACAAGTTAAACAAGGAATTGCAAGCTAAAACAAGGATTCCCCATGAAATCCAATTACAAACTCAAAATAGGAAAGAAAACAATGAAGAACCAAATAAAAACAATGAAATAACTTGAATCCTAATTTAAATATGCAAACTCATGATCCTATGGGGGAATTGGTGCCAATTTGATGTGAAAATTGGCCCTTTCCCAATTCCTATGATGAAATATTGATATGTTGAAGATGATATTGATCCACTTTGATGAAAGATTAGAATTCCAAGCCAAATCTACAAAAAGCCTAGCTAAGAATTCAATGATGGATGGAATGGCTAAATATTTTAGCATAATAACTTTGCAATGTTTGTGGATGATCCAAATGAAGATATGAGCTCTTTATTTATAGAATTTCAAGATGGATGAATGTCCAAATTTGAGCAATGTGGGACTAACATTCATCTAATGATATGATGCCACTTGTCAAGCTATGAATGGATGATGGATGTGCAAGATTTGGGGAATGTGCCAATAAATGCCAATATTTTGAAATTCAAATTTATTGAAATGACATGCAAGAGGGAAGGGAAAATGCAATAAATGCCACTTGGCTCAAGGTAAAGGACATGTAAGATGAATTTATTGCCTTGTTGGATGTACATGTTGACTTGGAATTTTTGAATTCAAATTGAGAGAATATTCAAAAGATGCCTTGTGAGGAAAATAGAGATTTAATAAATGAATTAAATCTATTTTCATGTGCAACTTGCATTATCTAGAGGATGGGACATGAGATGAGATTAAATTAATCAAGGGTTAATTAATTTAATGAGAGAGGTTAGATGATGTGACCTATTTGACTCAAATTTATGGATTTATTTTAAATCAAATAAGAGAGGAATATGACAAGAGATTTAATTAAATAAGGACTTTGATTTATTTAATTAAAAGAGATGGTGTTAGATTAAATCAAATAAGGTTTTAATTCATTTAATTTAATGGATAGACTTTAGATATTTAATCAAATAAATTGATTATTTAATTAAATAGGGATAATTAGATCAGATGGATTGATTTAATTAACAAAAGAGATTGACTTAATTAGATAAAATGATTTATTTAATTAAGAGACAAATATTAATGAATTTAATCAGATAGGGGAATTTGATTAAATGGTTAGACCGAGGGATGATTCAGGAAGAAATGATGTTAGGATCAAATGCACGATGTCAATCAGTATATTTTACGTGTCTACATTTTGCCCCTCTTTGAAGTAATGCACTCGTTGCATTGGTTCAAAGAATAACCAATCTTGATCAAAGCCAAAAATTTTCAATATTTAAAAACTTGCCCCATTGCTGCATGGCAAGAGAAAACATGCCATTATAATGCCCCCTCGAGAGATCGGACGAAAATTTTAATTTTTTGGGTGATCTCACGAAAAAAGGTGACAAAGTACCCGACCGGTCTAAAAGGGCTCCGAGAGGCTAAAAACGTGTCTAAACACAATAAATCGATGAAAAACAAACCTCAAATGGACAAAAATAGGTGCGGGGGTCCAAAACCCTAGCAGGATAGCCATTTAGGGTTAAAAAACCCTAATTTTTAGGCTTAAAAGGGGCCTGAGGGTCACTTTCAAGTCATTTTCACACACCTCCGCTAGCAATCTTGAGATTTGAGCTCTGACTCTCTGGCGAAGTGGCACAACAACAGCTTCCCTTGTACATCACTGATCGAGTTCAAACATACCAGCGGCTACCTGGCATCGGGGCACCGGTATGTGACCCTTACCCAAGCTTAGTTTTTTCATTTAATGCTATAATTAATGTTTTAAAAGGGGAGCTCGCCTCTAGTGGTGCTATATAGTGCCGCTCGGCATTTAAACTGCACCGCACAGTACCATTTTGCACCGTAGCGGTGCAGTTTGGAGTTTTAGAAACTTCGACACTAGGCTCAGGCTTGGCGATCTGATTTGGGTAAAGTACGTTGCAGCAGTGCCCTTTTCACCCAAACTATGACATTGGAAGGGAAAGTGCACTGCAACGGTGCATTTTTTCTCTTTTTGGGCTCAAGCATCGGAGCTTGAGCAAAATCAAACTGTGACGCGATCACAAACTACGCCCCTGGGGATGAGCTTGGAGTGTTCGACCAAAAAAATTTCAAATTTTTTTAACACGCTAACCTTCCTTGATGTAGGATGCAGCGAGGGAGCTCTACTCTCAGGAGCACTGGTCGTGAGATTTAGCTAGCATCTTATAGGACTTGAGTGATAGGGACCAAGATCGACTGGGAGTTGTGGGATTATGGCACATTGAGTATGCGGTGCCCGTGCACAATCACTTAGGGATGTTATCAACGTTGGCTGAGAGATGGCACAATGAGACATCATCATTTCATCTTCCCATGGTTGAGGCCACCATCACTCTGGAGGACATTTGGCACATTTTACGATTGCCTATTCATGGCCGATGGGCGATCTTTGATATGGACGAGGGACGCGAGGCCTACATCAAAGTCTTCACCACACAGGACATCATCTACTGCGAGGGGCAAATTGAGTTAGAGCACTACAAGGTTATTGCACCTCCCTACCACTGGGCGGTTACAGCTAATATTTTAGGTTTTGTTGCCCCAGACTGATGAGGGCAATATTTCAGTCTCGGCTAGGGGTATTGCTGGGAGCAGATGGTCCGAGACATGCCTGTTTGTTTCGCATGGGGGCCTGTACTTCTCACCTCACTCTATAAAGACTTGCACGAGTATGTATACATGGACGATAGAGTACTAGGGGCTGGAGTGACTTTACTTCACATCTGGGTGTGGGAGCACATTTTTGTGCTATGGCCACGTGTCATTCTAGTTCCGATGGGAGTAGAGAATGCCCTCATGGCACAATACAGAGGCAGTGCATCCTTTACACACACTAGTGAGCACGGGATCCCCTACTGGAGGCGGGTCTTGGATGAGATGCTTGTATTCAATTGGAGACCATACCTTGGTTGGCTTGGATGGGCTGATGATGTTGATCAACTCTTTTATTTCCACCAGGACCGATACATGGAGGGGTGAGAGCATACGATGATTGAGAGGTACCTTCCTGGGCGAGTACAACGTCAGTTCGAAGAGCCACAAGATCGGCCTGACGATGACTATGTAGCCGTCTTTGCTCGTAGCATGACACATGTATCATGGGGACATGGCATTCCCACTTCAGAGGTAGTTGATAGCTTCAGCCACTTGGTAGCCCGACTGTGGGCTTATGATCAGGGCCTAGCAGATCCCAACACCACTCAGGCCTATAGGGACTGGTTCAAACCTCCACTTCGATTGACCGTTCCAGGTGAGGATCTAGATCCACGTAGAGTCAAAGGCAGAGGGAGAGGATGGGGGCGAGGACTGAGGTTTAGATTCAACAAGATCCACCAGTTGTGTCCCCAGTCCTGCCAGGTCACAGGGATGTTCATATGCAGGATCAGCAGCAGGATCCGCTAGTCCCACCACCACAAGTTGAGGGTGTGGATCAGCCCCACGCGCAGCCACGAGTACAGCCAGCAAGACAGGAAGATGCACGAGACACCTTGATTTTGCAGCTGGAGGCCCAAGTTCAAGCGGTGACAGTGGAGAGAGACTAGGTGAGGGCTGAGAGAGAGAAGCTTAGGGCCGAGAGGGATCAGGTCGTGCAGCAGAGACAGGTTGTGAAGCTACAGGAAACTACAGAGCTAGGCTACACACAACAGATTGAGAGTATGATAGCCTCCTCCTCCCAGGGTATAGTGCCAGTGCGATCCTACAGGGATGCCATCCAAGAGGTAGAGTACTACTGACGAGCTTATCATGAGGTCGTACCCAGAGCAGAGTGGGTCCCAGAGTATTTAGAGTGGGCCAGCCAAAGACCACCAGAGGGTCATGATGACAGGGGCGAGGGCAACATTCACAAGGATCGAGCTTGATCGAGATGATATATACTTTTTGTGCCTATTTGAGCTCGTTTTTAATAGCTCGATGGGCGTTTTTGTACCGATTGACATATATGTATAGTGATCCGATTTATTCTTTGTACTATGACAATGACATTATTGATGATATATATGAGCCGATGATGATTTTGATGTGATGCATTGTGTTCCCTTTTATGCATGGATGGTTTATTTCTATATGCTTTGCAATGATGTCTTTTATGGATGCATTTATTTTCGATGATGATACATGTGTTATGATTATGACTAATATATCTATATTGTGTTAACCTATGATATGCAAAATGTGATGGTTTATGATAATGCAAAATGCAATGGTCTGATATGTGAAATGATATGTAAATTATGCTTATGAAATGTTAATGAATGGATGCATATATGAATTTTATACATCTATGCCTATGTGGAATGATTTACTTAATAAATGTTTTATGATGTTATTTATGAGATGACATGGATAATGAAATATGAAAATGCGATGGTCGTAATATGATGCTAATGAAATGGTGTTAATGCATAATGAGATGGTTTAATGAGATGCTTAGAATAACAAATGTTATTGTCCTAAATGTAATTAATGATGATGTATGTGATGTAATGATATGTTAATGAAAAGTGATATGCTAATGCATAATGTCAACATAATGTGATGATATGATGTCATTTATGTTATGCAAAATGCTTATATACTTATTGATTATATGAAAAAGGATTATGAAATGCTTCTACAGATGTTATACGATGATTTAGATGATAGATGGTGATATGAAATGGTTATGTAATGCAAATGAATGTTTATTGATATAATACCATGAGATGCAATGTACTGGGTGAAAAACAATGACATGGATGTATCTATCTATGAAGAATTTTTATGATAACCTGTTTATATGATGATAAAAATGAAATGTGTATGTTTCCTATATGATATGTTTATGCAAATGTGTTTATGATTCCTATGTGATATGTTTATGTGATATGCTAATGATTTGTGGATGCAGAATCAGTGACGATGATGGCGATGATGAACAACTGTCATAGTACCTTGTTAGTGCGGTTAGTAAGAAAAGAAGAAGTCATTTCAACAAGACACAGGATGATGCAAATGATAATGATGATGATGATGATGGTTACTTGCCAAGGAATTGGGATTTTCAAAGAGCCAAATTTTCTTATGTTTGATAACACGCATGGTATAATGCATCAAGGTATAGAAAACCAGGATGGCGTTATACCCAATGAGATGAACTTTGACTTAACAAGTAGATAGGAGTATTCTTGTTCACACCTGACATACAAAAACCTTGCTAGGATGCACTTCAGAAGTTTTGGACACCTCGGACCAAAAGACGGAAAGGTAAACCTATCCCTGCAATAGTCAACAAGTTTCCCTAGACCTCTTCCATACATACCTAACAAAACAAGTATTCGCCAAGGTTATATTACAAGAACGTCCAACAAGCATAGCAGACAAAAGATGATGATTGTTGCCCCATTCCTATTTCTCTAAATCCTCTATTCAGATATCATTGAGATGTCCTTGGAATAAGCACAAAATAAGATAAGTCAAAAGATAAAGACCAAGTAAACAAACAAACTGATGCTCTTCAATACCGTTAATGGAAAAATGATGTGTTTTCTAAGGATAAGAACCGAAACTTATTGCCAAAAAATAATGCCCATTGTAGGAAGGATTCATCCTAGGACATGTTAGTGGATGGCGGCATGTCATTTTGTTTATCTAAAGTTCTCTAAGGGATGATTGATATGGGACCGACTGGATGATGAGTTACCAATACGAAGAGAAGACCAACTTGCTTACACACTAACTTAGACTTAAGACTTGACGTTTGGAGTTTTACTTTTAATCGCCTAGACTTGTTTTCAACTGTTTCACCAAAGGTTGATGATGACGATCAGTTTATTATGAGTGGTGTTATTGTGGGTGCAAGCGAGATGAGATTGATGGATTTTTTCAAATATTTGGATGTTTTTTGATGTTTTGCAATATTTTGAGGCTATTTTTGGTATTTTTTTGGATTTTTCAAATGTGTTGATTTTTGATTTTCCATTGTTTTTGGGATTTTTTGAGATTTTGACCAAGAAACTAACCTAAAGACCTATCCTAGGGGCCTTGGGGGTTGATCAACAAATAAGCCTTGCCTACATTATATACGCAGAGACCATGTAGTTCAACTAACGACTTGACCGATTTACAGATGATGATATACATGATGAGATGTCAGTTTATTATGATAGAATCTTAAAGGACTAACCTAAATGTCTCGGGGGATGATCAAAGATCAACCTTGCCTACGTTCAAGCTCAGAGATAACATAGTTTGACAAGACGACCTTGTTTTTGACTTTTTGACTGACTCTTTTGACTTGTTTTTGGGATTTTTGATGATTTTGAATATTTTTGGATTTTCTGATTTTATGATGTTTTTGTATTTTCTGATTTTTTGATTTTAAGAATATACACAAATCTGATCCAATAAGAACATGCCCCCAACATGATGCAATAGACTACTCTGATAAAGGCAGGACAAACTGACCTCAAGGATAGGCCGAGTAGTAGTAGGAGTGATCATGATATGAAAACATGACCAAGCTATGGTGCAGATGTGAGTGGATGACTGATGGATGGAGACTTGAATGTGATGGATAATGGAAGCGAAATGGAGGGGTGATGCCAAACAAGCCGTAAAGATCCTAGTGGATGGAAACTGCTTATTTACGCAAGGTGCCTATTTTCCAGGTTTTCACCAAGGTACTTGTCCAAAGTGCCACCGAAGTGGTTTTCACTATAGGACAATTTTCTTCTTTACTATTTTCAATCCTTTTTTAAATTTTTTTTGAATTTTTTTCTTTTTTGCTTTTTTTTTTTGTTGTCACCAAGATGCCTATTTGCCAGGTTTTCACCAAAGTAACCATTTTTTTAGGACATTTTTAATGATTTTTTGGATTTTGGTTCTATACCTTGAAATATTTAGGGCATAAAACTTTTTGAGATGAGAGTTATTCATGGGCTCTTACAAGGTTCCCCTTCGAGTGTTGATAACTGATATGCCCCTGACTTATAACTTGTTGTGATGATGAAAGGTCCTAACCAATTAGGTTTGAACTTTCCTTTGTTGCTTGGGTTTGGGATATTCTTCTAATTTTCTTCTAAGACCAGTTCTTCAACTTGGAAAGTCCTGCTTCTGATTTTCTTATTGTAGCTCCGTTTGAGTCTATTCTAATAGACTTGTAAGTGATTTAAAGCATCTATGCATCTCTCATCTAGTAACTCCAGCTCATTTAGTCTTGATACGCTATACTCTTCATCCATGATGAGGTTTTGCAGTGATATCCTGAGGGATGGGAGCTCAATCTCGATGGGGAGTACGACTTATGATCCATAGACCAGAGAGAAGGGGGTGGTGCCAGTGGGTGTGTGGATGCTGGTTCGATAGGCCCAGAGGGTGGGATTAAGCTGCAGATGCCAGTCACGACCTGCATCATTAACTATTTTCTTGAGGATTTTGAGGATGGTTTTGTTTATAGCCTCTGCTTGACCATTGCCTTGGGGATAGTACGGGGTGGAGAAGTGATGTTGGATTTTGAATTTCTCGCACAAGTTGCGAACCTCCTGGTTCTTGAATGGTGTCCCATTCTCTGAGATAATGGCTTGTGGGACATCGTAACGGCAGATGAGATAGTTTAGGATGAATTTTGAGATCTGCTTCCCAGTGATATATGTCATGGGTATGGCTTCCACCCACTTTGTGAAGTACTCAGTTGCAGTTATGATGAATTTGTGGCCATTGGATGAGGTGGATGTGATTTTCCCAATGAGATCGAGTCCCCACTGTGAAAAGGGCCACCGTGTCACGATCGAGTGAAGCTCTTGAGCTGGAGCATGGATGAGGTCCCCATGCTGCTAACATTGTAGAAATTTTCTAGAATGATCATGTGCTTCTCTTTCCATTGTGGGCCAATAATACCCCATCCTCAGTAGTTTCTTAGCGATGGTCATTCCACTTGAGTGCAAACCACAGATACCGTTGTGTACTTCAGTTAGAGTGGTTGATGCCTCCTCAGCATTTAAGCAGCGCAGTAAGGTACCTTCTATGCTTCTATGGTATAGGGTATCACCTAGGATGACAAATCTAGATTCCTTTTTAATAAAGGTTCATTTTTGGTTTGATGGCAGGTCGGCAGGTATGATTCCTATTTGAAGATATGTGTAGATGTCATGGTACCAAGGATCATCGAGACCAACAATTTCACACATGAATTCTGATTCTGGTACCTCAAATGCGGGAATGAGAAGCTTCTCAATCAAGAATTTATATTTTGGAATGTTGTTGGGGATATTCAGCAAGGATCCAATTGTTGCCATGGCGTCTGCTGCTCTATTGTTGGTTCTAGGAATCTGCTCAAATGTTATTTCAATGAAAGATTCTTTGAGAGTCTCCACCAATTTCTTGTATGGAGTGAGCTTATCATCCTTGGTCTGATATTCATTATTGACTTGATTTATGATCAACTGAGAGTCTTTGTAGACTTTGAGAGCTATGATATTCCATTGCACTGCTATCCTGAGACCTATTGTTAAGGCCTCATATTCTGCAATATTATTAGTGCAAGGAAATGCCAATTTGTATGACCTTGGTATGCAATCCCCTTGTGGGGTGATGAAGAAGATACCAGCTCCTAATCCGTGCTACGTGTATGAGCCATCAAAGTATAGTTTCCAATGGTCTACTACTTTGAGGTTAAAAATGGATTCATCTAGAAACTCTGAGACAAGAGGATTCTCAGAATAAATAGGTGCTTCTGCTAGTTGATCCGCAATAACCTGACCCTTGATTTCTTTTCTCTTCACATACTCGATGTCATATTTTGATAATATCATTACCCATTTTTCATTCTTCCTGTGATCATTGCCTTTGATAAGAGATACTTGATGGGGTCAATTTTTGCGATGAGCTTTATCTTGTGTGCCAACATGTAATGTCTCAATTTTTTATAATGAATGAGTAGTTTAGCTCATGACTGACCATTGTCCTTCTAATATAGTAGATAGCCCTCTCCATTTTGTTTTCATCATGCTGAGCCAAGAGAGCCCCAAGGGTTGTTGCTGTTGCTGACACGTATAAGATCAATGGCTTATTTGGGATGGGTGGCGTTAAGACTGGCGGTGTCAGCATATATGCTTTGATTTTGTTAAATGCCTCTTCACACTTTGTATCCCATTTTTATGCTACCCCCTTGTGGAGTAGGTGAGAGTATGGGCTCTACTTTTCTGCCAATTGTGCTATGAATCTTCTGATGGATTGGAGTCTGCCTTGGAGACCTCTCAATTGTTTTAATGTCTTTAGTGCTTCCATCTTGAGGATTGCTTTCAATTTTGCCAGATCCACCTCAATACCCCTCATGGACACTATGTATCCTAGCAATTTACCTAATTGTATGCCAAAGACGCACTTCTTGGGATTTAGTCTGACTTTATTTTCCTCCAGTCTATCAAAGATAGCACTTAGGGTTGCTATATGATCTTGTCTTTTTCTTGACTTAGCTAGAATGTCGTCAACATAGTCTTCGACTGTTTTATGAATCATGTCGTGGAATATCAATGTCATGGCCCTTTGGTATGTTGTTCCTATGTTCTTTAGGCCGAATGGCATCATGTTCCAGTAGTAGGTCCCCCATGGACAAGTGAAGGTCATCTTATGTTGATCTTCTTTTGCTATCATGATTTGATTGTATCCTGAAAATCCGTCCACTAATGATAGCATCTCATGTTGTGTTGTCATGTCTACTATCATGTCGATGTTGGGAAGTGGGAAATCATCCTTTAGACATGCCTTATTCAAATCTCTGAAGTCTATACAGATTCTGATGGCTTCGTCAGGTTTTGAAATAGGTACCAAATTTGACACCCATTTTGGATAATCGATTGGTCAGATAAATCCTGCATCTAACAACTTTTTCAGCTCCATTTTGACCAATAAGGCGATTTGAGGATGCATTTTTTGAAGCTTTTGTTTGACCGGTTTTGCTTCTGGATACACTGCTAGGTGATGAACCACAGTCTCTAGATCAAGCCCTAGCATGTCAGCATAACTCCATACGAAGTTTATTTTCCTTTCCCTTAGGAATGCTGCTAGCAGTTCTTGCTCTTCTGATAGTAGTGATTTCGCATAGAATGTGATATGCGGGGTCTCCTCTATTCCTAGGTCGATAGGATTGCATTTTTCGGCCAAGACTGCTGACTTTTCCTGATGAATAGCTCTTAAAGGAAGATTGAATCCTTCATCCTTGGGCACCTCAGAGAGGTTTTCACTATTGGATGCATCCTTTCTTTTTACTTTTTTCGTGTCAGAGAGTGCCACAAAGGTGGCTTTCACTGAATTAGATATGATTCTTGGTTTCACCATAATGAAGGATCTTAATTGTTTCCATAATAGCATGTGTGTCCAAAATCCAATAAAACTCCCGCTTGTGATCCTTCGAATGTTGTCCCCAATCCCACAAATTTATGCCCGCTATTTTGAATGGTCAAGAACTGTGGTCTCATATTATATTTATCAATTAGTTATACTCAAACGATCTGCGATTTTGGTATCATTTGCAAAGGAGAGGGTGTTAATCATACATAGGTGGTATCTCAAAACCGGTATATTGGTTGTATCTCGCTACTAATATAGCCTTAGTTATAAAGTTATGTGGTGTCTCACTGGAGACAGGAGTGTATTCGCTAGTATTGAGAAATATTAACTGTTCTAACCAAAGGTCTTCGGCCACGTATGGTTATACTCGGAGGGGTACATCCAAGGCCAATATTTTTTGTAGGTTGCATCTCTGGCATGATAGGTATTATGAGCCCATTGCCATTTTGTCCCAGTCTTTGATTTCTATCGTAGCCCATTGCAATCATCATTTGTAGGCCCTCGCTTGTCTCATCCATTGGTAATTTAGGTGTCAGTCTTTCATCTTGATATAGCATGTGTGATGGATCTGCTTCAATAACCTCCTGGCCAAGGTCTCCCCATGTTGTGAATTTTGAGATAGTCTTCAGGAAACATTTGTGATGTGGAAGCTTGGTTTTCTTATGGATGTCCCCATGATCTAGGGGATTGTGGTAACTATCCTATCACAAAATCATTGTTAGGGGGAGTTTAGTTTCACAACCATCTCCCGATGATTAGCTTGATGCCTGAGGATGTGGATGGTGAATGGTGGTGTCTCAAAAGTGGACAGAGTGGCGGGCCGATATGTGGATGGGCCCTCATCGTTTTTTGGTACTTGGGGGATTTTGTAATACTTTGCTTCAAGATTTTTGCAATATGAGAAAGGTTTGGGATCTCCATGGATGATAACCTCTTGTCCATTATGTATAAATTTCACACATTGGTGGAAGGTTGATGCTATAGCTTTCATCACATGGATCCATGGGCGTCCCAGGAGGATATTGTATGGCAAGTCAAGGTCCAAGACCTGACAAGTGGTTTCCATGAGAGTCAGCCCTATTTGAATAGGGAGTTTAATCATGCCTTGAGGCACTCTTTCTTGGTCATCATATGCTCTTATTGTGATGCCCTTTCCTTTGTTGATGGAATCTTCTGATATGTTCAACTGCTTGATGAGAGTTAAGGAACATATGTTCAAACCCGCACCTCCATCTACCAAGACCCTTTTGATTTTCTCTTGTGTACAATGGGTTCCACGTGAAGTGCACAGTTGTGAGATGGTTGGGCAAGGAAATCTTGGTTAGAAAATGTAAGGAGGTTAGGCATTATGATATTTCTGACCATAGCTTGGAATTGCTTCGCATCGAGATCTACGGGGACAGTGGATGAGGCTAATGCTTCCTCAAGGATCTTTTTATGCGTAGATGATATTTTTAACAACTCCATGATGGAGATGTGTGTTGGTGTTCTCTTCAGTTGAACTAAGACATTATAGCCATTAGGAATGGATCTAGATGAAGGGACCCTATTTGGTTGGAGTGATCTTGCAATGGTGACTTTGCCGCCTCTTGTGGTGACTCCACAATCTTCGGCATGGGCGCCCTTGATGGTGATGACCATGTAGTCTTCATTTAGGGAGGAAATGACTGTTTCATACACATGATTTACACTGCCCTTCCCTTTATCATTTTAATTCCCTTTGTTTCCATGATTCGGCATCGAATTTGTGTATATTTTAAGATCCTGATTTCCCGTAGGTTGTTCCAATTTTATGATTTTCTTATCGATGAGATCCTGGATGATGTTTTTGAGTCTCATGCAACTGTTTGTGGTGTGACCTTTGATTTTATGAAATTCACAAAGTTGATTCTCATTAGACTAAGGAGGTTTGACATCAGGTTCTTGGTAATTCTCGAATGTAGGAGGCTTGATGAGTTTTTCATCGATCAACTTTTTGATTATGTCTTCAAGGGGTTCCCCCAAAATGGTGTATTTTCATTTTGGATAACTTTTGCATTGTGGTGGTCCCCTTTGGTCATTGAGATTATTGATGGTTGGATTATTGTTGCATTGGTGTATTGTGTGATGGTCGTTCTGGTGTTGAATTTGGATTTGCAGTGTGGGTGTATGTTGGCGTGGGGCACTAATGACCACCTTGGCATCAATGATACCATCATTAGTAACATTTTTGTTCCTTTCCCACATGCTGTTAGAATAAAGTAATTAATTAACTTTACTCTCCTCTTAAGATTTCACTTTATGCATATATTAGTCATTTAATAATTAATATTTAATTATTAAATGTTCTCACCTTAGGGTTAGGTTTTCCTTTCGGTGTTGATCTCCTTTTTAAGGATTGATCTCTTGTATTGTAACTTCTTCTTGATTCATTTTTCTCTCTGATAATAAATCTTTTCTTTGTCAGAGCCAAAACCCTCGTCTTCATTCTCTCTCTTTCTCTGTGACAGGTTTCTTGCATGCAGGTTTCTTTGGGTTCTGTGGATTTGTATTTCTCAAATCCTACATGGTATCAGAGCTAGATCTGCTACAGCCTGTTCAGTCTTTTGAAAGATTTTGAGATCCAGGTTTTGTATGCTTCAGATCTGTGTTTTGTCTTCTAGTTTTATTTTGGAATAGGAGGTACTTTTTTTTGGTGCACTTTGAGCCCAAACGGACCCCACCGTTGAGCTCGCAGCGCCCAAAAACCCCTATTTTCATATAAAATACATCTGATTCGGACACAGTTGCTCCAGAAGGCAAAATTTTTTTGCCCCAAGGCCATACGGCCCTAGGGCACACAGTACGAGGCGAGAAAAATTTAAAAAAAATCAAAAAAATTAAAAAAAAATCAAAGTTTTTGATTTTTTTAAGCACAACCAGTGTAAAAGGCCTCCGCTGCTCAGCCGCCGCCCGGCGGCCACCCCAGCCCCACCCAGCGGCCACCAGAGGGCCGCTCGGCCAACGGTTGACCACCGGCCCGCCACCGGCTGTGCGCAGCCCGCCACCACCTGTGCGCTGCTCCGCCCGCAGCCCGCTCCAACTCTGCCAAAGTGCCGCTGGGGCTCCGTCCGCCACCAGTGCGCCACTCCGGCCAGCCCCTGGTCGCCCAGCGGACCAGGGGTTCCTTTTTTAACCCCTGGGGGTTCTGGAGGGTCAAATAGGACTTTTTCGAGCAACTTTACAAAATCGGGTATAGAATGGACATTTTAGCTCTGTTTTTTGCAAACAAATAGTCATTGGAAAGCTGCTTCCGGTGTCGTTCTGATGGATCAGGTCTAATTTCATGGTTTTTCCGTTTTGATGCTGTTTTCTGCCGTCAAAGTCAGAACTTGCTTTGTGCACTCCCAGAACCATATCTTTTGCATACAGACTCCATTTCTCGCAAACGAATAGGCGTCAGAAAGGTGGTTCTGTGCTCTTTCTAGATCTGTAGTCTATTTCATCATTAAATTTCTCAAGTACTCAAAAATTTATCTAAACTAGTTGCTGCTCTTTATTGCTTTCTAGCTTTCAGTATTGTACTGGGGATTGGATCTTGCATTGTGGGGGGGTGTTTTTATTTCTTGATTTCTATCATTTACATCAGAAAACCAAAATATTCAAACACCAAAAACAAAACAAACAAACCCCTTCTGTATCTTCTGTCTAGTTTTGAAAGATCACTTAATAATAATTAAAAAATTCAGAGCAGTTGAGGCACAGTTCACAGGATGGCCGACAGACCTATTGAACCTCTTACACCGCATAATTACCACACTTGGAAGGGTCGCATGATGACTCTTCTCTAGTCTCGAGGGTTATGGTCCTGTTTGGATGAGGTTCAGCCTCATTTGACACGTGCCTTTGAGGTTATGCAGCACAGGAACAATATGGATCAGGCTATGGGATTGATGGCTTTACACATTTCTGACAGTCTCCTATTTCATCTTGAGGGTTGTCTCACTCCTCGAGCCATTTGGACCAAGTTTGATGGGCTTTTTGGTACTGTCAATGAGTTTAGAGCTTTGCAGCTTGAGGCAGAGTTAACTTCCTTGGTACCTGATTCGTTTCCCTCTATTGAGGACTTTCTGATGAAGTTCAAACATCAAAGATCTATCTTGCAGGGTTGTGCTAAGACTAAGACTGATACAGAGTGCATTTTCTTGATCCTCTCCAAGCTTCGGGGTCCATTTCAGATTTTCTCTTTAACCTTCTATTCCACCATGGATGCCTTGGGTGCTCACCATGTCATGCCTACTTTTGAGTCCTTTTGTGATCGTTTGACTCGTGAGCAAGCTAAGCTTAAGCAGTTGGATTCACTTTTAGGTTCACAGAACCAAGCATTGGTAGCCCAGTCCTCCAAAGGAAAACAAAAGCAGAAACTGAAGCCTAAGAAAGATTCAAGGGCTAGTGAGAATCCCTCCAAGACACCACCTAAGTCTGATTCAAAACCATAGTCAAATTCTAAACAGGGCAAATCTTCGAAGTCTGGTGAGTCTTCCTCCAAGACTAAGAAGAAATCTGGTGATCCTTGCAATTTTTGTGGCAAGGAAGGATATCCCATTTCTAGGTGTTGGAAACATTTAGAGGATTTGGAGGAAGCCATGTAGCAGCATAATATCAGTGCACCTTAGCCTCCTTCACAGCCCACAGGGAAAGGTCATGCTCTTTCTGCACGAGCATTGTCCTCGGAATCCACTTGGATTCTAGATTCTAGTGCCTCTCACCATATGACACACATAGAGGATTTGGTCACCGCTCTTGCCCCTACAGGCACTAGACATATTGCAGTTGGTGACTCAGCACAACTTTTAGTTCAGGGTTCAGGGACTATTTCATTGGATGGTGGTTGTCTACAGGATGTGCTTTTAGTTCCTGTCATTTCGACAAACCTTCTATCCGTTTATTAGATTTCCACTCTGGCTCTGGTAAAATAGTTGAGTTCTCACCACATGATGTGGTTATTTGAGATCTTCATGATCCTGACTTGGTTGTGGCTACTGGGAGTGTGGATTCTACATCTCGCTTATACAGATTTGATGGCTTTGAGAGTTTAGACACTGTTGGTTCCTCTCTTATAGAACATGCAGATTCAGTGAGTAGGCTTTGGCATGAGCGTTTTGGCCATGTCAATTATAGATATCTACAGCAGATGAGTACACAGGCACTTGTGATTGGGCTTCCACCGATTTCTTGTACTGATGGTGTATGCCGTGGTTGTGTCCTTGCAAACATCATCAATATCCTTTTCCTAAGGGTCGAGCCACTCGTGCTAGGGCAGCCCTAGAGTTGGTACACAGTGATCTTATGTCCTTTCCGACTCCTTTCTCAGGGGCCCGCTATGTGCTCACTTTTATTGATGACTTCTCTAGATGTACATGGGTGCACTTTCTTAAGTACAAGTCTGATGTCTTTGACTCATTCAGGACTTTTAAGACATTTGTGGAGAACCAATCTGGACTTTCTATCAGGAGGACATGCACAGATAATGGGGGCGAGTATGTTAATCAAGCTTTCAGAGATTTTTGTACTGAGCATGGTTTACAGCATCAGTTTACAGTTCCTTACACCCCTCAGCAAAATGGTGTTGCTGAGAGAAAGAACATAACCTTACAGGAGATGGCAAATTATATGATACAGTCTTGAGCTATGAGTTCTTCATTTTGGGCTGAGGAAGTCAATTGTGCCAATTATATTTAGAATTGGATGCCTCATAAGGCATTGTGACATATGACTCCTGAGGAGGCTTGGACCCATGTCAAGCCTAATGTTTCTAAATTATGATTTTTTGGTAGTGAGGCTTGGGCATTTATTCCTGATGCTCAACGGAAAGCCATGGAGAGGAAGAGCCGACCACTCATATTTGTTGGCTACTGTGAGGATGTTAAGGCGTACAGGTTGTTTGATCCTGATTCCAGAGAGGTCTTGTTTCGACGGGATGTCTAGTTTGATGAGTGCTATCCTCAGATGGATTCTCCATCACCAGCTTCTCCCTCATTGCCTACTCCTTCCTCTTCATCTCTTGAGGATTACTTATCTCTTGAAGATGATGTAGATGATGATCCACCATCTCCACCACCACCAGTTGCTCCATCTTTGCCTAGGTGGGCCCGTGTTATTGTTGATGCAGCTGGTTCTTTGGCAGGTGATCCTTCAGATACTCATCGTACTTGTGCTCAGACATCTGGTTCTAGTCTTTTGAGTCATGCCATTTCAGATGATCCTTAAAAGTTTTCAGAGGTGACAGGTCACCTTGAGTGGGATAAGGCTATGGATGAGGAGTATTCTTCTTTGATGAAGAATCATACTTGGGATCTTTGTCCTCTTCCTAAGGGAAGAAAGTTGGTTCGGTGCAAGTGGGTGTATCGCACCAAGTATGCTATAGATGGTTCTATTGATAAGTATAAGGCACGTCTTGTTGCGAAGGGGTTTTCTCAGGTAGAGGGTATTGACTACTCCGAGACCTTTTCTCCTGTCACCAAGATGAATTCTATACGCCTAGTACTTTCACTTGCAGCTTCACAGGGATGGACAATGTTTTAGATGGATGTGAAGAGTGCTTTCTTGCATGGAGACCTACATGAGGAAATCTATATGGAGCAGCCTCAGGGATTTGTGCAGGAAACTTCTTTGGTTTGCAGACTTCGACGTTCATTGTATGGTCTCAAACAAGCCCCTCGGGCTTGGTATGAGAAGATGGACTCTTTCTTGCTTTCCTCTCACTTCACACGCTGTCATTTCGATCACATAGTGTATATTCAGCGTCAAGAGGGTGATCTTTTGATTCTTGTGCTATATGTAGATGATCTCATCCTTACAGGTAGCTCATCCTCCATGATTCAGAGTGTTCAGAGAGCGTTGATGGAGCAGTTTGAGATGACAGATCTTGGTCTCTTGCACTTCTTTTTGGGTCTTCAGGTTATTCAGTCTTCGGATGGGATTTCCATATTTCAGGAGAAGTATGCTATTGATATGCTTTAGTGATTTGTCATGCTTGATTGCAAGTCTTCCCCCACTCCATTTCAGTCAGGTGTTCTTTTGTCTTCCACTTGCTCTACTCCTTCAGTAGACCCCACTTTATATAAGCAGTTGGTTGGCAGTTTGTTGTACCTAACACATTCTCATCTTGATCTTTCCTTTGCGGTTGGCCTTGTCTCTCAGTTCTCCCATGATCCTCATGAGAGCCATTGGCAAGCAGCCAAACGTATTTTGAGGTACATTCAGGGCACCACTCATTATGGCATTCACTACACTTTAGGATCCCCTCACATCATTGGCTTCACTGACTCCGATTGGGCTGGTGATGTCAATGATTGAAAGTCTACTTCTGGCTTTGCTTTTTGCCTTGGTTCTGGTCCTATCACATGGTCTTGCAAGAAGCAGTCTGCTATTGCTTTATCATCTACAGAGGCTGAGTACCGTGCAGCAGTGTTAGCCAGTCAGGAGGTTTTATGGCTTCGGTAGTTGATGACAGAGTTTGGATTTCCTCCAGATTGCCCCACTATTCTTTGGTGTGACAATCAGAGTGCCATTCACATTTCTCGCAACCCAGTGGAGCATCAATAGACAAAGCACATTGAAATCCACATGCACTTCATCAGGCAGTTGATTTAGGATGGTTCTCTCATCTTGGAGTACATTCCTACAGAGGAGCAGGTTGCAGACATCTTCACTAAACCTTTGGCATCTCCGCGCTATCTTCAGTTGCGCTCCATGCTTGGGGTGAAGGAAGTTGTCCTTGGGGGGTCTCAGTGAGGCCTTCCTTCCTTCATGTTTTCTTTTCAACATGTTTCTTTATCTCTTTTTGGAGAGGATTTTTTTCCCACTGGGTTTTCTCCTTTACTCTGCTTTATAGATATTTTCTTGTATTCGGGTACCTGATCAGGCCATGTTGTCGGGACCCTCTGTTGCATTGTAGTTCCTTTGCTTTCTTTTGCATTGTTTGTAGCTGCATTGTAGCTCATCTTAAGGGGGGTGTTAGAGTAAAGTAATTAATTAACTTTACTCTCCTCTTAAGATTTCACTTTATGCATATATTAGTCATTTAATAATTAATATTTAATTATTAAATATTCTCACCTTAGGGTTAGGTTTTCCTTTTGGTGTTGATATCCTTTTTAAGGATTGATCTCTTGTATTGTAACTTCTTCTTGATTCATTTTTCTCTCTGATAATAAATCTTTTCTTTGTCAGAGCCAAAACCCTCGTCTTCGTTCTCTCTCTTTCTCTGTGACAGGTTTCTTGCATGCAGGTTTCTTTGGGTTCTGTGGATTTGTATTTCTCAAATCCTACACATGTGAGGTTTATCATTGTAATTTGATGGTGGGCGGATGTTTTTTTTTTTGTGGTATGATGTTGATTCCACGAGTTGAGTCATGAGGGCTCTTTCGATGCTAAGTGCCTTGGGGATCAACTGATCTTATGTGGTGATACCCTTAACCTTGAGATGAAATGCCAAGTGTCCTTCAAGGTTGGCTATGATGGTGCAAACTTGTTCTTCTGGCATGGTCCACTTGCTCTGATTGGCCTTGGATTGCCAACATTGTAGGAATGAGGTGAAAGACTCGCCCTTTCCTTGTTTTAGAGCGTAGAGTTCTTCAAGACTAACATTCATTGTAATATTGCATGCATAATTTCTAATGAATGCATCCCTAATTTCTTGGAATGTTCTAATGCCTGAAGGTAAGCATGAGAACCATTCTATAACATGGCCTACCAAGCTCCTAGGGAATAGCTGCATCAGATATCTATCGTCATATGTGACTTCCATGCAATGAACCTGAGATTCCCTGATGTGATCTTCAGGGTTTCCTATCCCTCGATATTTGTCAAATTTTGGGATTTCAAATCCCTTGGGGAATGGTTTCATCTCTAGGCTCCTATGAAATGGATAGGGACACAAGTTTCTTGGTGTTTTCATTGTTCGCCCTAATTGAAAGTCGAGCACTTGTTGCGAGAGCAACCTAAGTTATGTCGTCACATCATTTTGGGGATCAGGGGGTGGGATGAAAGTGTTTTGGGGTGTTTCAACCATAGGTTGGATGGGTGGGTTGGTTGGTGCGTTGTTTGATGGTATCTGTATGTTTTGGCGAGTGA
>VDFB02281492.1:859399366-859413085 GCA_007258455.2 Sequoia sempervirens | reverse complement strand
TCATCACCCATTTTCCATTCTTCTTGTGATCATTGCCTTTGATAAGAATGCCCGGTAGGGTCAATTTTTTTCTGCTTGATGGAAGCTTTTATCTTGTGTGTGCCAACATGTAATGCGAATTTTTATAATGAATAGTAGTTTAGCTCATGATGACTGACCATTGTCCTTCTAATATAGTAGATAGCCCTCTCCATTTTGTTTTCATCATGCTGAGCCAAGAGAGCCCCAAGGGTTGTTGCTGTTGCTGACACGTATAAGATCAATGGCTTATTTGGGATGGGTGGCGTTAAGACTGGCGGTGTCAGCATATATGCTTTGATTTTGTTAAATGCCTCTTCACACTTTGTATCCCATTTTTATGCTACCCCCTTGTGGAGTAGGTGAGAGTATGGGCTCTACTTTTCTGCCAATTGTGCTATGAATCTTCTGATGGATTGGAGTCTGCCTTGGAGACCTCTCAATTGTTTTAATGTCTTTAGTGCTTCCATCTTGAGGATTGCTTTCAATTTTGCCAGATCCACCTCAATACCCCTCATGGACACTATGTATCCTAGCAATTTACCTAATTGTATGCCAAAGACGCACTTCTTGGGATTTAGTCTGACTTTATTTTCCTCCAGTCTATCAAAGATAGCACTTAGGGTTGCTATATGATCTTGTCTTTTTCTTGACTTAGCTAGAATGTCGTCAACATAGTCTTCGACTGTTTTATGAATCATGTCGTGGAATATCAATGTCATGGCCCTTTGGTATGTTGTTCCTATGTTCTTTAGGCCGAATGGCATCATGTTCCAGTAGTAGGTCCCCCATGGACAAGTGAAGGTCATCTTATGTTGATCTTCTTTTGCTATCATGATTTGATTGTATCCTGAAAATCCGTCCACTAATGATAGCATCTCATGTTGTGTTGTCATGTCTACTATCATGTCGATGTTGGGAAGTGGGAAATCATCCTTTAGACATGCCTTATTCAAATCTCTGAAGTCTATACAGATTCTGATGGCTTCGTCAGGTTTTGAAATAGGTACCAAATTTGACACCCATTTTGGATAATCGATTGGTCAGATAAATCCTGCATCTAACAACTTTTTCAGCTCCATTTTGACCAATAAGGCGATTTGAGGATGCATTTTTTGAAGCTTTTGTTTGACCGGTTTTGCTTCTGGATACACTGCTAGGTGATGAACCACAGTCTCTAGATCAAGCCCTAGCATGTCAGCATAACTCCATACGAAGTTTATTTTCCTTTCCCTTAGGAATGCTGCTAGCAGTTCTTGCTCTTCTGATAGTAGTGATTTCGCATAGAATGTGATATGCGGGGTCTCCTCTATTCCTAGGTCGATAGGATTGCATTTTTCGGCCAAGACTGCTGACTTTTCCTGATGAATAGCTCTTAAAGGAAGATTGAATCCTTCATCCTTGGGCACCTCAGAGAGGTTTTCACTATTGGATGCATCCTTTCTTTTTACTTTTTTCGTGTCAGAGAGTGCCACAGTGTGGTTTTCACTCAAGGAATTAGATATGATTCTTAGTTTCTCACTTTTGCGAATGAAGGATTCAATTGTTTCCCCATAATAGGCATGTGTGTCCAAATCCATTATAAACCCTGCTTTGTGATCCCCTTCTGGAATGTTGTCCTGCAATCCCATAAATTTCGAGAGTGCCTCGTCATTTTTGAATGTATCAAGAACTGGTGGTCCTCGTTGGTCATAGTCGATCAATTGGGGTTACACTAAACGGATCTCATGATTTTGGTGGTCTATTTCAAAGGAGAGGGTGCTAATCATACATAGGGTGGTATCCTCAAAAAACCTAGGTATATTGGTCATGGTATCCTCGTCATCGCTACTAATATAGGCCTTAGTTATAAAGTTATGTATGTCTCTACCTGTGGATATTGGTGAGTGTACTTCTGCTAGTATTGGCTGAGGAGAAATATTAACCGTTCTAACTGGAGGACTTCGGCCACGTATGGTTATACTCAGAGGGGTACATCCAAGGCTAAGATTTGTTATAGGTCGCATCTCTGGCATGGTAGGTATTATGAGCCCATTGTTGTTTTGTCCCAGTCTTTGATTTCTATCGTAGCCCATTGCAATCATCATTTGTAGGCCCTTGCTTGTCTCATCCATTGGTAATTTAGGTGTCGGTCTTTCATCTTGATATAGCATGTGTGATGGATCTGCTTCAATAACCTCCTGGCCAAGGTCTCCCCATGTTGTGAATTCGTGATAGTCTTCAGGAAACATTTGTGATGTGAAAACTTGGTTTTCTTGTGGACGTCCTCGTGATCTAGGAGATTGCGGTAACTCTCCTATCACAAAATCATTGTTAGGGAGTTTGTAGCTTCCACAACCATCCTCCTGGATGATTAGCTTGATGTCGGAGATGGTGGGGATGGTGGGAATGGTGGGTGTCTCTGTTGCAAAAGTGGATGCGAGAGTGGCGGGGTCGATATATGGTGTGGATGGGCCCTCATCGTTTTTTGGTACTTGGGGGATTTTGTAATACTTTGCTTCAAGATTTTTGCAATATGAGAAAGGTTTGGGATCTCCATGGATGATAACCTCTTGTCCATTATGTATAAATTTCACACATTGGTGGAAGGTTGATGCTATAGCTTTCATCACATGGATCCATGGGCGTCCCAGGAGGATATTGTATGGCAAGTCAAGGTCCAAGACCTGACAAGTGGTTTCCATGAGAGTCAGCCCTATTTGAATAGGGAGTTTAATCATGCCTTGAGGCACTCTTTCTTGGTCATCATATGCTCTTATTGTGATGCCCTTTCCTTTGTTGATGGAATCTTCTGATATGTTCAACTGCTTGATGAGAGTTAAGGAACATATGTTCAAACCCGCACCTCCATCTACCAAGACCCTTTTGATTTTCTCTTGTGTACAATGGGTTCCACGTGAAGTGCACAGTTGTGAGATGGTTGGGCAAGGAAATCTTGGTTAGAAAATGTAAGGAGGTTAGGCATTATGATATTTCTGACCATAGCTTGGAATTGCTTCGCATCGAGATCTACGGGGACAGTGGATGAGGCTAATGCTTCCTCAAGGATCTTTTTATGCGTAGATGATATTTTTAACAACTCCATGATGGAGATGTGTGTTGGTGTTCTCTTCAGTTGAACTAAGACATTATAGCCATTAGGAATGGATCTAGATGAAGGGACCCTATTTGGTTGGAGTGATCTTGCAATGGTGACTTTGCCGCCTCTTGTGGTGACTCCACAATCTTCGGCATGGGCGCCCTTGATGGTGATGACCATGTAGTCTTCATTTAGGGAGGAAATGACTGTTTCATACACATGATTTACACTGCCCTTCCCTTTATCATTTTAATTCCCTTTGTTTCCATGATTCGGCATCGAATTTGTGTATATTTTAAGATCCTGATTTCCCGTAGGTTGTTCCAATTTTATGATTTTCTTATCGATGAGATCCTGGATGATGTTTTTGAGTCTCATGCAACTGTTTGTGGTGTGACCTTTGATTTTATGAAATTCACAAAGTTGATTCTCATTAGACTAAGGAGGTTTGACATCAGGTTCTTGGTAATTCTCGAATGTAGGAGGCTTGATGAGTTTTTCATCGATCAACTTTTTGATTATGTCTTCAAGGGGTTCCCCCAAAATGGTGTATTTTCATTTTGGATAACTTTTGCATTGTGGTGGTCCCCTTTGGTCATTGAGATTATTGATGGTTGGATTATTGTTGCATTGGTGTATTGTGTGATGGTCGTTCTGGTGTTGAATTTGGATTTGCAGTGTGGGTGTATGTTGGCGTGGGGCACTAATGACCACCTTGGCATCAATGATACCATCATTAGTAACATTTTTGTTCCTTTCCCACATGCTGTTAGAATAAAGTAATTAATTAACTTTACTCTCCTCTTAAGATTTCACTTTATGCATATATTAGTCATTTAATAATTAATATTTAATTATTAAATGTTCTCACCTTAGGGTTAGGTTTTCCTTTCGGTGTTGATCTCCTTTTTAAGGATTGATCTCTTGTATTGTAACTTCTTCTTGATTCATTTTTCTCTCTGATAATAAATCTTTTCTTTGTCAGAGCCAAAACCCTCGTCTTCATTCTCTCTCTTTCTCTGTGACAGGTTTCTTGCATGCAGGTTTCTTTGGGTTCTGTGGATTTGTATTTCTCAAATCCTACATGGTATCAGAGCTAGATCTGCTACAGCCTGTTCAGTCTTTTGAAAGATTTTGAGATCCAGGTTTTGTATGCTTCAGATCTGTGTTTTGTCTTCTAGTTTTATTTTGGAATAGGAGGTACTTTTTTTTGGTGCACTTTGAGCCCAAACGGACCCCACCGTTGAGCTCGCAGCGCCCAAAAACCCCTATTTTCATATAAAATACATCTGATTCGGACACAGTTGCTCCAGAAGGCAAAATTTTTTTGCCCCAAGGCCATACGGCCCTAGGGCACACAGTACGAGGCGAGAAAAATTTAAAAAAAATCAAAAAAATTAAAAAAAAATCAAAGTTTTTGATTTTTTTAAGCACAACCAGTGTAAAAGGCCTCCGCTGCTCAGCCGCCGCCCGGCGGCCACCCCAGCCCCACCCAGCGGCCACCAGAGGGCCGCTCGGCCAACGGTTGACCACCGGCCCGCCACCGGCTGTGCGCAGCCCGCCACCACCTGTGCGCTGCTCCGCCCGCAGCCCGCTCCAACTCTGCCAAAGTGCCGCTGGGGCTCCGTCCGCCACCAGTGCGCCACTCCGGCCAGCCCCTGGTCGCCCAGCGGACCAGGGGTTCCTTTTTTAACCCCTGGGGGTTCTGGAGGGTCAAATAGGACTTTTTCGAGCAACTTTACAAAATCGGGTATAGAATGGACATTTTAGCTCTGTTTTTTGCAAACAAATAGTCATTGGAAAGCTGCTTCCGGTGTCGTTCTGATGGATCAGGTCTAATTTCATGGTTTTTCCGTTTTGATGCTGTTTTCTGCCGTCAAAGTCAGAACTTGCTTTGTGCACTCCCAGAACCATATCTTTTGCATACAGACTCCATTTCTCGCAAACGAATAGGCGTCAGAAAGGTGGTTCTGTGCTCTTTCTAGATCTGTAGTCTATTTCATCATTAAATTTCTCAAGTACTCAAAAATTTATCTAAACTAGTTGCTGCTCTTTATTGCTTTCTAGCTTTCAGTATTGTACTGGGGATTGGATCTTGCATTGTGGGGGGGTGTTTTTATTTCTTGATTTCTATCATTTACATCAGAAAACCAAAATATTCAAACACCAAAAACAAAACAAACAAACCCCTTCTGTATCTTCTGTCTAGTTTTGAAAGATCACTTAATAATAATTAAAAAATTCAGAGCAGTTGAGGCACAGTTCACAGGATGGCCGACAGACCTATTGAACCTCTTACACCGCATAATTACCACACTTGGAAGGGTCGCATGATGACTCTTCTCTAGTCTCGAGGGTTATGGTCCTGTTTGGATGAGGTTCAGCCTCATTTGACACGTGCCTTTGAGGTTATGCAGCACAGGAACAATATGGATCAGGCTATGGGATTGATGGCTTTACACATTTCTGACAGTCTCCTATTTCATCTTGAGGGTTGTCTCACTCCTCGAGCCATTTGGACCAAGTTTGATGGGCTTTTTGGTACTGTCAATGAGTTTAGAGCTTTGCAGCTTGAGGCAGAGTTAACTTCCTTGGTACCTGATTCGTTTCCCTCTATTGAGGACTTTCTGATGAAGTTCAAACATCAAAGATCTATCTTGCAGGGTTGTGCTAAGACTAAGACTGATACAGAGTGCATTTTCTTGATCCTCTCCAAGCTTCGGGGTCCATTTCAGATTTTCTCTTTAACCTTCTATTCCACCATGGATGCCTTGGGTGCTCACCATGTCATGCCTACTTTTGAGTCCTTTTGTGATCGTTTGACTCGTGAGCAAGCTAAGCTTAAGCAGTTGGATTCACTTTTAGGTTCACAGAACCAAGCATTGGTAGCCCAGTCCTCCAAAGGAAAACAAAAGCAGAAACTGAAGCCTAAGAAAGATTCAAGGGCTAGTGAGAATCCCTCCAAGACACCACCTAAGTCTGATTCAAAACCATAGTCAAATTCTAAACAGGGCAAATCTTCGAAGTCTGGTGAGTCTTCCTCCAAGACTAAGAAGAAATCTGGTGATCCTTGCAATTTTTGTGGCAAGGAAGGATATCCCATTTCTAGGTGTTGGAAACATTTAGAGGATTTGGAGGAAGCCATGTAGCAGCATAATATCAGTGCACCTTAGCCTCCTTCACAGCCCACAGGGAAAGGTCATGCTCTTTCTGCACGAGCATTGTCCTCGGAATCCACTTGGATTCTAGATTCTAGTGCCTCTCACCATATGACACACATAGAGGATTTGGTCACCGCTCTTGCCCCTACAGGCACTAGACATATTGCAGTTGGTGACTCAGCACAACTTTTAGTTCAGGGTTCAGGGACTATTTCATTGGATGGTGGTTGTCTACAGGATGTGCTTTTAGTTCCTGTCATTTCGACAAACCTTCTATCCGTTTATTAGATTTCCACTCTGGCTCTGGTAAAATAGTTGAGTTCTCACCACATGATGTGGTTATTTGAGATCTTCATGATCCTGACTTGGTTGTGGCTACTGGGAGTGTGGATTCTACATCTCGCTTATACAGATTTGATGGCTTTGAGAGTTTAGACACTGTTGGTTCCTCTCTTATAGAACATGCAGATTCAGTGAGTAGGCTTTGGCATGAGCGTTTTGGCCATGTCAATTATAGATATCTACAGCAGATGAGTACACAGGCACTTGTGATTGGGCTTCCACCGATTTCTTGTACTGATGGTGTATGCCGTGGTTGTGTCCTTGCAAACATCATCAATATCCTTTTCCTAAGGGTCGAGCCACTCGTGCTAGGGCAGCCCTAGAGTTGGTACACAGTGATCTTATGTCCTTTCCGACTCCTTTCTCAGGGGCCCGCTATGTGCTCACTTTTATTGATGACTTCTCTAGATGTACATGGGTGCACTTTCTTAAGTACAAGTCTGATGTCTTTGACTCATTCAGGACTTTTAAGACATTTGTGGAGAACCAATCTGGACTTTCTATCAGGAGGACATGCACAGATAATGGGGGCGAGTATGTTAATCAAGCTTTCAGAGATTTTTGTACTGAGCATGGTTTACAGCATCAGTTTACAGTTCCTTACACCCCTCAGCAAAATGGTGTTGCTGAGAGAAAGAACATAACCTTACAGGAGATGGCAAATTATATGATACAGTCTTGAGCTATGAGTTCTTCATTTTGGGCTGAGGAAGTCAATTGTGCCAATTATATTTAGAATTGGATGCCTCATAAGGCATTGTGACATATGACTCCTGAGGAGGCTTGGACCCATGTCAAGCCTAATGTTTCTAAATTATGATTTTTTGGTAGTGAGGCTTGGGCATTTATTCCTGATGCTCAACGGAAAGCCATGGAGAGGAAGAGCCGACCACTCATATTTGTTGGCTACTGTGAGGATGTTAAGGCGTACAGGTTGTTTGATCCTGATTCCAGAGAGGTCTTGTTTCGACGGGATGTCTAGTTTGATGAGTGCTATCCTCAGATGGATTCTCCATCACCAGCTTCTCCCTCATTGCCTACTCCTTCCTCTTCATCTCTTGAGGATTACTTATCTCTTGAAGATGATGTAGATGATGATCCACCATCTCCACCACCACCAGTTGCTCCATCTTTGCCTAGGTGGGCCCGTGTTATTGTTGATGCAGCTGGTTCTTTGGCAGGTGATCCTTCAGATACTCATCGTACTTGTGCTCAGACATCTGGTTCTAGTCTTTTGAGTCATGCCATTTCAGATGATCCTTAAAAGTTTTCAGAGGTGACAGGTCACCTTGAGTGGGATAAGGCTATGGATGAGGAGTATTCTTCTTTGATGAAGAATCATACTTGGGATCTTTGTCCTCTTCCTAAGGGAAGAAAGTTGGTTCGGTGCAAGTGGGTGTATCGCACCAAGTATGCTATAGATGGTTCTATTGATAAGTATAAGGCACGTCTTGTTGCGAAGGGGTTTTCTCAGGTAGAGGGTATTGACTACTCCGAGACCTTTTCTCCTGTCACCAAGATGAATTCTATACGCCTAGTACTTTCACTTGCAGCTTCACAGGGATGGACAATGTTTTAGATGGATGTGAAGAGTGCTTTCTTGCATGGAGACCTACATGAGGAAATCTATATGGAGCAGCCTCAGGGATTTGTGCAGGAAACTTCTTTGGTTTGCAGACTTCGACGTTCATTGTATGGTCTCAAACAAGCCCCTCGGGCTTGGTATGAGAAGATGGACTCTTTCTTGCTTTCCTCTCACTTCACACGCTGTCATTTCGATCACATAGTGTATATTCAGCGTCAAGAGGGTGATCTTTTGATTCTTGTGCTATATGTAGATGATCTCATCCTTACAGGTAGCTCATCCTCCATGATTCAGAGTGTTCAGAGAGCGTTGATGGAGCAGTTTGAGATGACAGATCTTGGTCTCTTGCACTTCTTTTTGGGTCTTCAGGTTATTCAGTCTTCGGATGGGATTTCCATATTTCAGGAGAAGTATGCTATTGATATGCTTTAGTGATTTGTCATGCTTGATTGCAAGTCTTCCCCCACTCCATTTCAGTCAGGTGTTCTTTTGTCTTCCACTTGCTCTACTCCTTCAGTAGACCCCACTTTATATAAGCAGTTGGTTGGCAGTTTGTTGTACCTAACACATTCTCATCTTGATCTTTCCTTTGCGGTTGGCCTTGTCTCTCAGTTCTCCCATGATCCTCATGAGAGCCATTGGCAAGCAGCCAAACGTATTTTGAGGTACATTCAGGGCACCACTCATTATGGCATTCACTACACTTTAGGATCCCCTCACATCATTGGCTTCACTGACTCCGATTGGGCTGGTGATGTCAATGATTGAAAGTCTACTTCTGGCTTTGCTTTTTGCCTTGGTTCTGGTCCTATCACATGGTCTTGCAAGAAGCAGTCTGCTATTGCTTTATCATCTACAGAGGCTGAGTACCGTGCAGCAGTGTTAGCCAGTCAGGAGGTTTTATGGCTTCGGTAGTTGATGACAGAGTTTGGATTTCCTCCAGATTGCCCCACTATTCTTTGGTGTGACAATCAGAGTGCCATTCACATTTCTCGCAACCCAGTGGAGCATCAATAGACAAAGCACATTGAAATCCACATGCACTTCATCAGGCAGTTGATTTAGGATGGTTCTCTCATCTTGGAGTACATTCCTACAGAGGAGCAGGTTGCAGACATCTTCACTAAACCTTTGGCATCTCCGCGCTATCTTCAGTTGCGCTCCATGCTTGGGGTGAAGGAAGTTGTCCTTGGGGGGTCTCAGTGAGGCCTTCCTTCCTTCATGTTTTCTTTTCAACATGTTTCTTTATCTCTTTTTGGAGAGGATTTTTTTCCCACTGGGTTTTCTCCTTTACTCTGCTTTATAGATATTTTCTTGTATTCGGGTACCTGATCAGGCCATGTTGTCGGGACCCTCTGTTGCATTGTAGTTCCTTTGCTTTCTTTTGCATTGTTTGTAGCTGCATTGTAGCTCATCTTAAGGGGGGTGTTAGAGTAAAGTAATTAATTAACTTTACTCTCCTCTTAAGATTTCACTTTATGCATATATTAGTCATTTAATAATTAATATTTAATTATTAAATATTCTCACCTTAGGGTTAGGTTTTCCTTTTGGTGTTGATATCCTTTTTAAGGATTGATCTCTTGTATTGTAACTTCTTCTTGATTCATTTTTCTCTCTGATAATAAATCTTTTCTTTGTCAGAGCCAAAACCCTCGTCTTCGTTCTCTCTCTTTCTCTGTGACAGGTTTCTTGCATGCAGGTTTCTTTGGGTTCTGTGGATTTGTATTTCTCAAATCCTACACATGTGAGGTTTATCATTGTAATTTGATGGTGGGCGGATGTTTTTTTTTTTGTGGTATGATGTTGATTCCACGAGTTGAGTCATGAGGGCTCTTTCGATGCTAAGTGCCTTGGGGATCAACTGATCTTATGTGGTGATACCCTTAACCTTGAGATGAAATGCCAAGTGTCCTTCAAGGTTGGCTATGATGGTGCAAACTTGTTCTTCTGGCATGGTCCACTTGCTCTGATTGGCCTTGGATTGCCAACATTGTAGGAATGAGGTGAAAGACTCGCCCTTTCCTTGTTTTAGAGCGTAGAGTTCTTCAAGACTAACATTCATTGTAATATTGCATGCATAATTTCTAATGAATGCATCCCTAATTTCTTGGAATGTTCTAATGCCTGAAGGTAAGCATGAGAACCATTCTATAACATGGCCTACCAAGCTCCTAGGGAATAGCTGCATCAGATATCTATCGTCATATGTGACTTCCATGCAATGAACCTGAGATTCCCTGATGTGATCTTCAGGGTTTCCTATCCCTCGATATTTGTCAAATTTTGGGATTTCAAATCCCTTGGGGAATGGTTTCATCTCTAGGCTCCTATGAAATGGATAGGGACACAAGTTTCTTGGTGTTTTCATTGTTCGCCCTAATTGAAAGTCGAGCACTTGTTGCGAGAGCAACCTAAGTTATGTCGTCACATCATTTTGGGGATCAGGGGGTGGGATGAAAGTGTTTTGGGGTGTTTCAACCATAGGTTGGATGGGTGGGTTGGTTGGTGCGTTGTTTGATGGTATCTGTATGTTTTGGCGAGTGAGGGAGGCTTCCACCTGCTTTTGTATGAACAACGCTTGTTGTTGATCTTGTTGTTGTTGCACTAAGATTTGTGCTTGTTGTTGCGCTTGTTGCTATTCCAACAACGTGTGTTGTTGTGCTTGCTGTTGTTCCAACAACGCTTGTTGTTGGGCTTCCAATTCTGTTGCTTCTTGCTGCTCTTGGTATTGCTTTAATGCTTGCTGATATGCCTGTAATTGTGCTGCTTCTCTTTGTGCAAGAAGTTGTGCTTGATATTGAGCTTGTTGCACCTGATATTGGGCTTGCGCTTGAGCTTGTACTTGTGTTGTTTGTGCTTGTGTTGCTTGTTGCTACAATATAAGTTGTGCTTGAGCGGCCCTTTGTGCTTGCAATGCTTGTGCAGCTTGAGCAGCTAGTTGTTGTTGTTGTTGCAATAACGCTTGAGCTTGTTGCACTTGTAAGGTGGCTTAGGTTGCTTGGGCAGCTTCTGCAACTTGAGTAGCTTGCTGAGCGGCTAGTTGTTCAGATTTTAGTTTCTAAACTTGTTTATATCCTCTTTGGAAAGCAACTTGCAATGCCACGTTGTATTGGCTTGATGTGGTGAAAGTTGGAGGTGGTGGGGGTGGTGGTGGATTTGGAATGGTATTTATGAAGGTGGTGTTGATGTTTTGCATGATGGATGGTGCTGTTGATATGATTGGTCCTTGAGATACCATGCTTTGTGATATTAAGGGGGTGTTTGATGATGTTGCAATTGCTTGTGTGTTTTTCATTTGTTGTTGTGATATCAACGACAAATTTTGAGTGTTTGGAATAGTGCTTTGATTGATATTTGGGATAGTGGTTTGATTGATATTTGGTAGAGGGGAAGCCCTAAACCAAGGAGTGGTGTGGATGATAATGGCAATGGTGGGAGAGGTGGAAATGTAAGAGGTGTGAGTTTTTGCGAGAATGTTGTGGTGTCAAATATGCCCCCTGGTCCGAACATATTTCCCTCTTCTCGTGGATTTGTGAGGAGAGGGGTTTGAGGCGTTGCGTGAAATGATGATGATGGATCATGATGGAATGTGAGAGGAACATTCTTATGTAGTTGTTTTTGGGGTATGTTTTGTTCCAAGGTGGTTTTTGCATCCAAATTTTGATTATTAACAAGGGGATGTGCTTGAAGAGAATTGAGAAATGTATTTCCCTTGTTAACGTTGGGTTGGGTTGGAGCCATTGATGTTGTGATTTGCGGAATGTTTTGCATGATGTTTTGGGATGGGGGTGTAGATGAAATGGGGATGGTGGATGAGATTGGAGGAAAAGATGTCTCCACTATAGTACTCACATCAAAATCCAAATGTAACTTGGCCCCTTGTTTTGCTAGCTCAAGCATGTATAACGAAGGGTTGAGCCTCATCATGATGTTGATGATTCTATGGTTGTCCGGATTTTGGAGCATTTCAGTCATTTCTTTGCAAGACATTCCAAAAGTAAGGTCCTCTCCTTGGTTTTCTTCTTGCTGATTTTGCAATGATGAGAGGGTCAACAGATTACTTGATTCAGTGGGATTCATTTATGCGTTTGTTTGGCTAAGATCGCTTGAAGTGGGTGTTTCTTTGTTGGCTTCCATACTCTTCTTGTATTGAGATCTAGTTAGAACCATAAAATGTTGGATGATGATCTAAGGGATAGCTTTGTTCAAAGGATGATGATTTGAGTATGTGTGAGGAGAAGGATGCATCTGCCCACACCTATTCAAATAAGATAATCGTTTCACTAAGTATATGAAGAAGGATTCATCAACATATACTAAGCTAGACAAGATGATTTGGATAACTTTGACTAAGCATATTCAAAAAGATGCATCTACACATACCTAGCCAAAGGTGTTTTTTGATAATGTTTGCAAGGATTTAGTCTCAATGATTTTGATGATTTTGATTCTGCCACAAAGCCTAGTATTAAGGATTATTTCAAGATTTTCCAAAAGGTGATGGTGAGATGATTTTGTTTTGATGTTTTGGAGGATGGATGAAAAAAGATTTTGATATGTTTTGATGCTAAGATGAACCTAAAAGGGGCACTTTGTTTTTCTAGACCTAGGTTTCGAAGAGCATGCAAATGCTTCCTAAAGACCTTTGTAGCCAAAGAATGATTTCATTTGAACATTCATTTTCAGATGATGATGATGATCTAAGGATAGCTTTGTTCAAAGGCCCTACACCTATTCAAAGGCCCTAAGATGTTGGATGATGATATAAGGGATAGCTTTGTTCAAAGGATGATGATTTGAGTATGTGTGAGGAGAAGGATGCATCTGCCCACACCTATTCAAATAAGATAATCGTTTCACTAAGTATATGAAGAAGGATTCATCAACATATACTAAGCTAGACAAGATGATTTGGATAACTTTGACTAAGCATATGCAAAAAGATGTATCTACACATACCTAGCCAAAGGTGTTTTTTGATAATGTTTGCAAGGATTTAGTCTCAATGATTTTGATGATTTTGATTCTGCCACAAAGCCTAGTATTAAGGATTATTTCAAGATTTTCCGAAAGGTGATGGTGAGATGATTTTTTTTTGATGTTTTGGAGGATGGATGAAAAAAGATTTTGATATGTTTTGATGCTAAGATGAACCTAAAAGGGGCACTTTGTTTTTCTAGACCTAGGTTTTGAAGAGCATGCAAATGCTTCCTAAAGACCTTTGTAACCAAAGAATGATTTCATTTGAACATTCATTTTCGGATTTCCAACCAATGATTTTTTTTTCTTTTGGGGTTATGAGTCTTCAACACATATGAAAGTTCATTTTGCTTAGCTTTTGCTTAATGTCTTTGTTTTACCAAAAACACTTTCTTTGATTAGGTTTTCAAACTAAGATGTCCAATGTCTTAATTTCTTCAAACCCCACAAGATATGTTATGTGGAAATTCAATGAAGTTAAGGCAAGGGTTTTCCTATTGTTTACTTAAGGAGACAAATTGAGATATAATCCAATGTTTAGAAACCTCTAA
>VDFB02281492.1:859352820-859399266 GCA_007258455.2 Sequoia sempervirens | reverse complement strand
ATAATCTGGATCAGCATTTAGATGATATAGGTATAGGTAGCCCAAGTCATGTTGACAACACTAATTTGGATGAAGGGCATCCCTAGAAGAGACCAAAGTGGTGGCACAACACCATTCGAAATGTACGGGTAAGTGAAATAATAAAGGGATGATCATCAAGAGGCAAGAGCATGAAGAACACAGTTAACTTTGCTTTGATGGCTAATATTTAGGGAGCTTATGAGCCACATGTATTTTGGGAGGCAAAACGAAAACCTGAATGGGAAAAGGCCATGGAAATTGATTATGATAGTCTTATGAAAAATAAGACATGGGAACTCTAAGATTTTCCACTAGGGAAGAAAACCATTGGCTACAAATGGATGTACAATGTCAAGTACAAGTCAAAGAGTACATTAGATAAGTATAAAGCTTGGTTGGTTGCAAATTTTTTCTCATAGAGAGGGCATTGACTATAAAAAGACCTTTGCTCCTACAACAAAGATGAGCACCATCTGATTAGCCCTAGCCATGGTAGCTTAGTTTGGCTGGGCCGTCCATCAAATGGATGCGAAGAGTGCCTCCCTCGATGGAAATTTGGAGGAAGAAGTGCATATGTCTCAACCATAGGGTTTTCAGGTTGCAGGGAAGGACCATCTTGTTTGCTGATTGAAGAAAGCTCTATATGGCTTGAAATAGGCACCCAGGGCATGGTACATCAAAATTGACAGGTATTTGGTTGAACATGCATTCTAGTGAAGTCCTTCAGATTCCAATCTGTACGTTAAAAGTATAGCTAATGATCTCATTCTACTGTTCATATATGTAGATGATATTATTATTACAAGTAGTGAGACGCATGCAATTGTAGAGATCAAATCTAGTATGAGTAAAACTTTTGTCATGATTGATCTAGGACTTTTACATTATTGTCTAGGTGTAGAAGTTTGACAAATAGGTGGGAGCATTTTTGTTTCACAATCCAAATATTCTAGGAGTTTGCTTGATAAATTTAGAATGGCAAAGTGAAAAATCTTGTCTACACCTATGGAGAAAGGGTTGAAGCTTTTAGCCAAAATTGACTCTAAGATAGTTAATGAGCCAATGTATGGAGGAATAGTTTGCAGATTTGCAACTCTTCTACAAGGCCTGAGATAGAGATATGAATTAGTAGTCTAGAGTCGACACCCTCCTTATGAGATAGAGATATGAATTAGTAGTCTAGAGTCGACACCCTCCTTATCAATCTGTAGGATGTCTATTAGCTGGTCTTATTTATCCCTGTTCCGAAGTTCAACTTGATTCATGTCAAGTGATCATTGTCTAGATTGCAGAAGTTAGTTATTTGTGAGGGCATATGAAGCTCTTGATTACCTACAATTAGGTACTATTGATTGACAGGAAAATTATAATTACAATTAAGTATTATTTTATAAAGAGTAAATTTCTTATTTATATGATTGACGCTTTTCACTGCTCTACATCTCATATAGTCATTTAATACAAGATATCGTTTATTTATTTATTTGTAAATTCTTTTTCAGAATCACGCACATATATCTGTTTTTCTTCTTTGTATTCTTTATTGTGCTTATGGGCTTGGTTTATTAAAGAGATGATTGTCCTGATGTATGCTAAATTTTTCACATTGCTGCAGGATACTGTGCTGGAGTTGGAATTTCAAGGAGTTAAGAAGCATCTTACAATGCTCCAGGTACCTTTACATCATTTTTTCATTTTGATGATATGTTTAAGATTTGGAAATGTTCCATGATAGTATCTAATTTTTTCTTTTCTCTACTGAGATTCCAGTTCAAAGTGTTGGGTTTAATGAATGCATATTTTTATTGTTTCAGACCTGGCCTGTGCGTAAACCTAGGCCTGTCTCTGCCAAGCTTGCAGCTGATACGCCCCTCCTGACTGGACAAGTATGATAAGTGGTTCACATTGAAGTTTTTAGACATGTTGTGGTTGTGTTAATTGTGTAATGCTGTTCTGAAGTTAAAACTTTTCTGATAAGAACATTGTAGGCTACGTTGGCCATGTTTTGTTGACCAATTGCTTGTTCTAATGCCAGCGAGTTCTTGATGCTCTATTTCCATCAGTTCTTGGAGGAACATGTGCCATACCTGGTGCATTTGGTTGTGGTAAAACTGTTATTAGCCAAGCACTTTCAAAGGTGAATAAAACATAACCATTCCTTGGAGCACCGTCAAATTTTAATTACTATTCTGCCAATTTTTTTCTAAAGCACAAAGATATCTTGTTTTATTCAAGTTTGTTTATCTTTGCAGTATTCCAACTCTGACACTGTTGTCTATGTCGGTTGTGGTGAGAGAGGAAATGAGATGGCTGAGGTACGCAGTTTTTCATTTGAGAAATAAACAATGGCTATGATATTAAAAGCTATTTTCTATCAATCGAGACTGAGTGCTGTCTGCTGCTATATTCTAGGTCTTAATGGATTTTCCTCAACTGACAATGACCTTGCCTGATGGACGTGAAGAATCTGTGATGAAAAGGACTACTCTTGTTGCAAATACCTCAAACATGCCAGTGGCTGCACGAGAGGCTTCAATTTATACAGGTAGTTTTGTACTCCTGCAGGCTTGGATATGCTGTATCCATACACTTGACACAGATTTTGGTATGATATGGTCAATTCTCCTGCTGTTTCTGGGTGCCTGATATAGGAAGCATCTGGTTCTAGATAGAAGGAATACAATGTATCCAACCTACAAAAACAGTAAAAAACTTAAAATAGAGAACATAGACCTCAAACATCTCTTTATTACTATAGCCAATTTTTGAAGTTTTTTATTGGCATTTGAGTTTTTAATTGTATATGTTTTTTACTTATTGACTTTTTTAACCTTTCTATTATATAATTATGTCTTTGTACCCATCCATATCCTATAGTTCTAAACTCTGCTGTTACTTTTTTCCATACCATTTACTGTATCTGTCTCCATGCATTGACCATCTTATGCTTTGAAATATTCTTGTTTTGAAACTGTAGCCTTGGGGCTAAGTTAGAAGCTAATAATTTATCTCCACATTTAATTTTGCACTGACATGGATTGATTAATAGTTTGGAAACTTCTGATGATAGTCCTGTATTAAATATTCATAGGTATCACTTTGGCCGAATACTTCCGTGACATGGGATACAATGTCAGTATGATGGCAGACTCCACTTCTCGCTGGGCAGAAGCTCTTCGTGAAATATCAGGACGTCTGGTGAGTTCCCTCCCCCATTCCCTTCTCGAGCTTACCATATAGTTGGGATGTTATTGCTGCTGCCATATTTTGTGGCCTATAACAATGCAAGATCCTTTCAAGAAGATTACATTGTGAGGCTCAAGCATGTTTTGGCAGATCAGGAGTAGACAGACTTGTTGGTAGTTTACAACAGTAGCTATACAAAATATTTGATTCAAGAATCCTGTAGATGTTAAAAACTTAAAACTTTTAAATTTTTAAAGTAAAACTGAAAGCTCTCTATTAACTGAGGTATCATGTTTTAAGATTTTGGCAATGAGGATGGCAATGGGGGCTGTAAGTGACAAAGTTATCATTTAAGTATATGGCTTGTATTTAATTTATTGATGAAATTATTAAAGCTCTACTATTTGCTGTTGAGAAACTTTCATTACAACCACCTCATCTATTTTGCTGTGCATTCTTATTGCCGTATACAAAGTGATGCTAACAAATTATATCTAAATTATTGAAGCACTGCCATTTTCTGTTGAGAAGCTTGATTACAACCAGCTCAGCTTTTTTGCTGTGTATTGTTATCACCATATACCAAGCAATGTCAGAAAAACATGTTCACTAATTTAGTTTTTTAAATGAATGCTTGCAGTTGCCTGTTCAAGTGATGCAATTGTTCCTTTATGATTTTAATGTAATAGAATCATCCATATGCAGGCTGAAATGCCAGCAGATAGTGGATATCCAGCATATCTAGGTGCACGTTTGGCTTCTTTCTATGAACGGGCTGGTAAAGTTAAATGCTTGGGAAGTCCAGACCGCACAGGTAGTGTAACAATAGTTGGGGCTGTTTCCCCTCCTGGTGGAGACTTCTCTGATCCGGTGACTGCAGCAACGCTTGGTATTGTTCAGGTTGGTCTGGCACTTTATTTCTACTTGTGAAAGTTTAATTAAGCTACTTGCTACAGTAGTGTTTTGTAGTGACAATTAAGTTTTTAACCAATGGTTTTGTCGTTCTTACATTTCCACTGTTGGAACAGGTTTTCTGGGGTCTTGACAAGAAACTTGCTCAACGCAAACATTTCCCATCTGTCAACTGGCTTATATCCTATTCAAAATATACAAAGGTGAAGTAATATTCGTCCTTGGTTTTCTTGGTATTATGTCATTTGGAAGATTTGCAGCTTATATCTCCTCACTTTTTTACGTGTTCTAGCCTCAAGAGTTCAGGATTTCCTTCTCGATGTTTTTGCTCTCTCCATTTATGTTTTTAAAATTTCTGTGTGGCTCTTCTGCAGGCATTAGAGTCTTTCTATGAGCAGTTTGACCCAGATTTCATTTCTATCAGAACCAAAGCTCGTGAAGTCCTGCAGCGGGAGGATGATTTGAATGAAATTGTTCAAGTAAGTTAATTATAGTAGTTAATCATATGGAAAATATAGTTCCACTCATGGCTACTTTTAGCAGCATTTGTTGTTATTTGTGTCTCACTAATGCTCTATGTCTTGACATTATTTAATCACTGTGATTGTTTCATTTACAATTTTGTGGAAAGTATTCTCATTGCTACTCTTTAACTATAGTTTGCATGCTTTCTGTTATAGAAGATTTTGATTATCATTGCTTTATTTGTGGAAAGTTTTCGTTGAAGTTTGTAAATTAATGTTCAAACATCATATCTTTCCTGTGAAGATTGAATCTAATCTGGTATATTGGTACAGCTTGTTGGCAAAGACGCTCTAGCAGAAACTGATAAGATTATCCTGGAGACTGCAAAACTTTTGAGGGAAGACTATCTGGCACAAAATGCATTTACTCCGTAAGTTGTGACTGATTTATATGTCCCTAGGTATACATTTTTAGTCTTCAGTTAGGTTAGTACTTTCCATTATGTATCTGTTCAAATGCAATGATACTGTTTTGATATATGATATTTTGACCATTTTGGTTTTGGGTTTTGCATACAGGTATGATAAATTCTGCCCATTTTACAAGTCCATATGGATGATGCGAAATATTATCCATTTCAATACATTAGCTAATCAAGTAAGTTTGAAGGCCATTTTTGATATTTCTGTCAATAATTGATAAACACCACCTTACTTGGATAATTGATAAAACTATGAGTTTTTACAGTCCTATGTAAGGTTACCAGTTTCCAACTCTTTATAAAACATTTCTGCTGTTTGTATTGATTCTTAATGGAGTCGGCTTTGAAGGGATGATATTTTTATGAACACCTGTCATTGGCATTGCTCTCCTGTAGTGAAAGTAGATTTCCTAATGATTTTGACAAATCTATTACTTCAAAGCTGGCACATCAATATGTACAGTGCCAACTTTGTGAAGTTTGAAATTTGAAATTTTTGAATGTTTAAGAAGCACATGGAAGTCATTATGAACAATTCCATTGAATCATGGTGGATATAGGAAAGCAAATAGTGTCTACCTTTTTTAAGGTCCTATAAACAATCAAATATAAATTGGGAATGTTAAATGAGTCCAGCAATTATGTTCTTTATAAATTTGTACTTGTTTATCTTCAGTTAAATATAGAATAGAAGATACGGGGGTGTGCAACAAGAGCATTCATTAACAAGAAGGGCTTCAGTGTTTCTGGGAGTTTGTGTTCACAATTTTTTTTTTTGTAAATGTATTTTATTTTGCATTTTGTCAAAAAGTGTCTTCTGGGGGAGGTGGGGTATTTCAGTCAGTTAGGACATCATGTCCTTATATATATATATATATATATCGGCTGTAGTATTTTAGCGTATGAGATGGTTTGTTGCATGACAAGTCTGCCAACATGATTTTTACTATTATAGAAAATTATTATATAAAATTGTTCCAAATTCAACTATTTAGGATTTCCAAAAAAAATAAAAATAGAACGTTTTTTTCCCTTTTTCTTCTCTCCTTACTCAGGGAAGAAAAATGAGATGTTCTACCTTCTCCCTCTTCATGGATAAAAATAGTTCTGATTGGTGGCTATGGGTCTGAATGTTAACCTGTGCTGTTATCTGTAATGCTTCATCCTTTGTGATATCTTTGGAACAAGGTAATTCTCTATTGCATCTTTTTGCCCTGCTGAGATATTTCTTACCATCTGCTGCATTCTAATTAGGTGGCTGATCTCATATTTGAAAGGAGGTCTCTTCTTTTGAAACAAATATGTTTTTCAAGGCCCTTGCCTTGATTGGGAATGCTGTCTTCTGTTTGCTATCTTCACGAATGTTCCTCAGAGAGTGTTTGTCAGCATTTTTGCTTGAGCCCATACCATTTTGTGGCACTGTTTTAACTATTTTTGTTATTAACCATATCCGACCTCTCTACTTTGGGCTCTCCTCTATACAAAGCTAGTGAAAGGAAGGGTAGTTCAAGGGTTGTAAATCAAGTTATCTAATTGTTGTTGGTTGGAGTTGTCTCGAGAGAGTATCTCATACACCTGCACTCAAAGCACCATAGTTCTTTGTTCCAATTAGAATCACAATTTTGAGGTTAGTATATTCTTGTAAACCTTGTGTTAAAATCTACTTCAATTGGAGTAGGGACTCCTTTGATGATGGGAGATGCATTAAATTTTCTTATTCATTCCATGTATTTTGTAAACCATTTTTATTCTATAATTGTAATGGTTGTGTAGAACACATTACCTGCACAGAATTAGATGATAACGAATCATTTAAGCTCAGTACCCAATGTTGCATTGAACAGTCCGGCCTTTACCATAAAACAGGTTCAGTTGCCAACATGGTGTTTCAATCCTCTTGATAGGAAAATTAAATATATCACAACTCAACCCTTTGGCTAAAATAGCTATCTCAAAACCCTCAATGCATGGTGGAGAGCAGGTCTTTGAGAGTATGTTAGAAGAGATGAACAAATGGGTTTTTCACCATCAGTTTAGAAGCCACTTCACTATTTCCTCAACAAGCATCTGTGCTCGAGGCATGCTAGTTGCTTCCTTCAATTATCTTCATTAAATTCATCTTAATGACTGCAAATACATAACTTTCACCCTAACTGTACGCAGAAGGGAAAGCGGGTCTTTGTCCTCTCACTTGCCCACTAGGCTCTACATCTTTCATTATGTCATCAACTATGAACTGTTGCTATAATATGTGCTCCAATTTTTGACCATGGGCTTATTCTTTGCTGAATTATCAAAACTCTTTCATCAAGTTAGTTTCTTGTTGGTTGTTTACTTGTTTTTTGTCTTGCATTGAAACTTGCATGATTTTCTCTATGGCAATTCCTACTTAGTTGGTTCTAATCTAAGATTTTAGAGAATATTCAACTAGAAGAATGAAGTAAGTTCTCACAGAATTCTTGTTGCATGCTATAATTTTATGCGAGCACAAGTTTGTCAATGGATCAAATCTTGAAGTATTTTGACAGGGTTGAATGGGGCCATCTAACCTTAGGCATTTTCAGGGTAAAAGTTTTGTTGATGGGTATTTAATAGTTTTATGAGTTGTTTAAAATTCAACAATGATTCAACATTCATTTATTTGTACTGTTAAGTGGACGGGAAGAAATGTGACATTAAGATTTCCTATTCAATTTCAATTTGTAACAGCTGAAGGGAAAGTAGTTAGACTTTAGTTCATGAATCCAGCTGATTTCCTGGTATTTAGACAGATTGGCCTTGAATTTTGGCTTAAATTGTCCATCATTAAGTGCTCATGTTGTCTTTAACAGTATAGTTTCATTGCATTTGATTTTGGATTGTAGTTGCTTGATTCATTGTTGGTTGACATGGTTACTATTACTCTCTTTATTATTCTGTCTGAATGTATTCTGTATTAAACTATTACACTCTCAGTTATTCTGTTTGAATTTATTCTGTATTAACCTTTTTTCTCGTATAATTATGTAGTTTTTAAGAGCATTTCCCCTTGCATATATCGAGGCATGAATTTGTAGAGTGACTTCTTTCAATTGTATGACTAACATGATGGAATGATTAAACACAGTTTGAAGTGGTCTGTATTAATTCAACATTCTTTTCATAGAATCCTGTAGTTTGTAAGAGCATTTTCTCTTGCATGCATATAGGCCTGAAGTTGTAGCTGGTGACACTTCTTCCAATTGAATAACGAACTTGGTGGAGTAACTAAACAAAGGTTGAATTCAGTGTGTTACTTTTGTGGCATCTGTTTGTTCATTTTTCTTATTATTTTTTAATGTTGCAGGCTGTAGAAAAAGGAGCTGGTTCAGAAGGGCAGAAGATTACATACAATTTGATAAAACAACGATTAGGCGACCTTATTTATAGACTAGTGTATGTATATGTTCCCACATCTATCTATGTCGTGTATCCATTGCCAAGGGAGTGTATGCTAATAAAACTGCCCACCTTTACAGGTCTCAGAAGTTTGAAGATCCTGCGGAAGGAGAGCCTGCCTTAGTAGCCAAATTCAGCAAATTATATGAGGACTTGACAGCTGGCTTCCGTAACCTTGATGAATATCATTAATTGTACAACTATCATTTGGTGCTTGCTTCTGGATATTGCCTTTTTCTTTCATAGTCATTTGCCAAGGCAGATTATTAAACTGAAGCAGCTTAAGCTTTTGTATGGCTGGAATTATTGTAATTATCTTTCTTTTAGTTCTTGAGGCTGGCACAAATTGTTGACAGGCTGCAAGTAGGGAAAATAGTGATAATTTTTTCTAGGAAAGCCATGTTGGAGCATGCAATTTCTATCAATTTTCTAGAGTATACATTGTGCATCTATGCATATGTTGCATAGATCGAAAATAAGTTGCATTTCATGATATATTATTGCTCTTTGTTTATGAAGTCAATTATAGATCAGTTTATGTAATGTAGTTTTATTCTGAGGCCTAGTTATTTTAGGGATATGTTGAGAAGGAGAATTTATTGCAATCTTTAATCGGCAATCTTATTCATTTAAACGACTTACGAATTCTCTAGTATCCATGGATCTGAGTTACCTTAATATATGCAATTCAGTTCTACTTTGAATTGCATTAGAGGATGTGCAATTTTTTAGAAACACATTAATCTTCAACTTTAGCGGTTCAAACACATTTTATTGCTCTACATTGATTCCTCGTACTTTGGATTTGGCAGCTACTAATGATGGTGTCTTATAGCCATATTCTAGTTGGAAAACAGATGCAGGGATTATATCTAATCTCGACAGACTCTTAGTCCTGGAGAGATTGAAGAGTATTTTGATAGCATGCTTGTAGTATGAAGACAGTTGCTAGAGAGAGGGATCCCACAATACCATTCCGTGACCAGCACATTTAGCCCATTATTTGGGTTAAGATGAACACTCCATTACACACGGCAGCATATGTAGTTAGTCCAAAGTGGTATGGAGTGTGGCTTGGGAGAGCACCTCTTATAGAGAATAGTGAGGTATTGAAGGGTTCATGAAGGCAATAAAAAAGATGTATGCTACTAATGAGACATGGATATGGACTTAGTGGGTCAAATTTGTAGGGTGAATTCAATACACATGAGGCTAGAGAAGATAGATTCACCATTCCCTATTAGGTGCCATTGGATGGTGGCAGCTACATGGGAATGCAACTCTTTTGCTATGGATGCTTCTTGTTTGCTGTCTTTAGTAGATTGTTAGCTCCTCTGTTGCTGAGAGGAAATGTTAGCTTCATTCACTCAAGGGTTAATAGCCTTACCTTTCGAAGAGCTGAGAAGCTAGTTGCAATTTATAGTGCATTGCATCTTCAAGACTGAAAGATGCTCAAGTATCATGAGAATCTAGCAGCACGATGAGACATTGACCTTCACAATTGAAAGCAGATTGATAAGGAGGTGGTGCAGCAAACATTGTTAGCGGTCCTAATTACTAAATGCCCATGATTCAGAGAGTAGTGATCATGAACTAATGGTTTTTGAATTTTTGTAATGGCTAGTTCATTGTTGAAAGTTGGATCTTGATTGTTTTGTTCATATTTTAATTTCTAGAATGATTGAACAGGGAAACCAGTCTCCCTGTTCTATCATTCTGGAAACTTGTTGGAACAGGGATATTGAAATTAATCACCTTTGAGTTCAAAACTTGTTGCAAGCCTTTCTTATGTTACTTTCCCTTTGTGGGGTTTCTAGGTTTTTCTATATTATCTTTACATTTTTGGGATTATGTTAGGATTTGCCCCTGCTCTTCCAACATCTTTCTTACCTGGGTTGCCCCATGAATGCCATGAACGATGTTGTTATTGTATAAATTGGGAATGATCAGTGTATTAATATTTTTAGTCATTTTTATTATTTCAAACACCTATTTGATCTCTAGACGGGTGATCAACATTTCATGCCCTCTAAGAGAATTGAACTTAGACAACTTTTAGAGAGCGGAAATTCATTATCTCTATGCCAAAAAGCGACATCAACAGTCATTGATGCTACCTCCCTTGATTTACACATAATTCTTATGTTAGGGCCATTTATAAAATACACCTTGGTGGTTGTCTCCATGTTTGAGACAATCTCCAAATTAAAGCTCATAACCTATTGATTTATGACTTTAATTCCCTATAATTTTAGTTTAGTTCTCAATTAGAAAAAAATGTTAAAAAACCAGTTCAAATAATTTGGGTTTTCCGTTCTTTGGCAACGCATGAATTCCAACTGTTATTTAAATAATCCGTACACAAAATTTGGTATAAGGGCACTGTGGTAAGTGGTAATTCCACCAGGAAAATTATTTTTAGTGACTTGTGGTTTGATCGATTAAGGGGCTGTCTAAATGATTTAGTTGCCCTCTATCAAGTATGCAACCTGCTAAGGGTTGGGTATTCGTATCAGGGTAAGCTTCCAGGTTCAAAATATTGTTATAAGATTTTGAATATCTTACCCGTTGATCAAAGTGTGTAGTAGAAAATATTAAAAGAGTGCCAAGCTTACTACGCTTGCATATTATTATAATGGACCATAGGAAGAAATAACAAGCTTGGATACCTGCAGTATCTTAGCTTTTGAATGTTTGCTTTGGATTTCCATTGATAAGGTCACATGGTGTTGAACCGTTTAGCATGTAGAGTTCCCATCACCACATAAATGTTACCTTATTGCAATCTTTTTAAATAAAAATAGTTTTCGAAAGAGCAGATTGGCATGTTCTATCAATGTTTTTTGGTCATCTAGAAACAATGCGCAAGACAGCGACCTCTGGGAAAAAACAGCTTTGAGGTGCAATATTCTCCTTGTTACAGCTACAAATTCGTATGATACGAGTATTTTGAGGTGAATGAATGTCTTTTATTAACCGAGGAAAGTTGAACTGAGGGATTTATTTCTTGTTACAATATTAAGAAATGCACGTACAAAATCAAAGAATTTTTTTTTAGGGAATCCCTTTAATTTGTATTAGGCTACATTTTTATGATCATATTAAATTATATGAATGGAGAATTTTTGAACTCTCCTTTCCCATTCCTTGACCATTTAAAACTCATTACTTATCTGATAGTGTCCTTATGCCCTGGTTTTGATATGGCTTAAGGCTTTGTTTTGGGCATAAATTTGCTTCTAATCCCACCCTTGGGGTGGATTAAGATTATTAATTTAGCTTTCTTGCCTCCTTAATTTTTTTTCTTGTGAACAACGGTGGAGATGCTACTAGAGAGACCTTAGAAAAAGGGTGAATTGAGGTTATTAATATGGCCTTTTCTGTGCCTTTGAACTTCGTGTGAATGTTATGGAGATGGCACCAAAGAGAGCTTGGAAATTTGTTCACCTATGCTTATAGATATTTATCTTTTTATAGATGATTCTATATGCTAGGAATATGGGAACTTCCATTCGATTGCTTATGATTTCAATTATATTCCTTTGGAGCAATCTCTAACAACTTGGGTTAGGCAAACTTGGTAACCCCATGGCATTAATTTCGTTAATTTAGATGGCTTACGAATTGTATTTTTTTTTTTTTTTTAACTTAGAAAAGACCCTCAATAGGTGCATAGCTTTTAAATTGTTCTAGATGTTGGTTCATTCAAAACACCCTTTTAGTGTTGTTTTGTTGGACTCACAAATTCTTTGAGTAGGCTTCATTAAAGGTCTTCATTTAGGTTGAGCTTATAGATCTCCTAGTGCCACTTTGGGCATTTCTAGAGAAAATAGTCTAGCCTCTAGGTTGCTTTGTCATGAGCCAAAAAGGTTCTATTTTGCTTGACTTCATCAAAAAGTTTCTAGTGAGGTGCACCTTACCTTTGATCTCAAAGAATCATTAGAAACTCAAATTGGTCTACATGGATCTACCAAATACTTGCTTTAGATGCCAATCCCTTGAGCATAAGATGAGGGACTATCCTCTTATGTTTAAACCAAGCCTTAAATTGAAACCCTAACACCATGATTAAGGACGAGGATTGGAATATTGTGGAAGGGAAGAAACCCTCCTTGAAAGTTATCAAACCCATTGAGCTAACACTTGTGGCCAAAACCTAATAGTATGCTTGTAAAAATGTTTTGATTTCTCCCATTAAGGTGTCTATTTTTGGCCAAAAGACAAATTTTTTGCCAACTCAACATAGTCAAATCTATGGGGAACTTTGCCTTGAGTTCTCAACCCAAGTGGTCTCATAACCTATTGATAAGCAACATTAGTTCACCACAGGGAGATTATGAGAGCAAACACTATTTTGTCTCATTTGGTGATTATCTTTTGAAAAAATAATGTATACTTTTGGGTAATAAGTTTGTAGTGTAGTTAGAAGAAGACAATTAAGTAGAGCTCTCTATGGATGTTCCCTCCATATGAAAATAATCTTGTGGAATGTTTGTTTTAAGAAAATTCTCCAAAGTTTTCATATGATTCTACAGACAATATGGCTTCACCCTTAATAGCTCACCACCTTGCATGGGAACGGTCATGATGGTGAGTGTATTTTACTTTCTTTGTAGTTAGGTGTCTCCATTATTACTTTAAGGTCATGTGTGGGTTACACTTGACATGGATGGCTAATTTAATAATATTATCAATGTTCATGCACCTAATAATGTCCTTAGAAAGAATGATGTTACAAAGATGGTTAGTTGATAACTGGCTCTTTTCTAATTAGCTCATTTGCAATGGCAAATATGGTGGTCACCTAAGGATAGACAAGGACGTCTATTGAAGTGTGGGCACATTGGCTAGTTGAAAGCTTTGTGTTATTTAAAAATTGTTGGGGTTTCTTAGACTTGATAACAAGCTACCATGTTTTGGTTTCAATAATCTCTAGGCAAGTTTTTAATGGTTCTCAAGCAACTAGAATGTGTAATGATTTATGAGCACCATGTGTTCCAATTTTGATTAGTGAAAGTACATTTAGAGATTGTTCTTTCTGTCCATTGTCGCATCACATTTCAACTTGTGTGGGACAAAGAGCCCTTGAAAATGGCTAGCACTCATTTCTTCTTGAACATGTCATTGCCTTCTCATAAAGGGAATATCCAACTCATTGTGCAAGCATGGAACCTTAGGTGATGCCCTTCACTTGAACTAGATTTAATGATGGAACATCATGCTTGGCTACATTGTGACATTTTTTCAACAATTTGCTAAACATGTGGCATGCAAATATGAAAGAGTGTTGATGATGTTATTGCCAAAGAATTTGTGAAGCTTTTCATTCAATTATAAAACAACCCCTTCACTCAAAAGCTTTGCTTGCTTAGTTGAAACATAAGCTTAAGCTCATCGAATGACACTAATATAAAGGCACTTAAATAAGACACCACCTTCATTGGCTTAAAATCAAGGATAAATATGCCTAGGATTTGTCAAGTCCCTTTGCTTCAAGCATGCTAAAAGTCAAATTATGGTTATCTAATCTACTCATGAATCACTCATTGCCTATTGAGAGATGTCCAAGGATTTATTGGATCATTACTTGTTGGTTTTTCAAGCCCAAGAGACCAAAGTGTGCTCAAGTGTTGCAACAATGCCTAGATGTTGTTCCTTCCAAGTTGAGCCATTTTTCCCAGGTTGCTGGTGATGCACCATTCATGCTTGATGAGTTCAATATTGCACTTATGCAAATAACCAATGAGAAGGCCCTTGGCCTAGATGACCTTCCTTGTGAATTCTTCAAAGCTATGCAACATATTAGCAATTCAAACTTGTTGCATATCTACCAAAAAGCTGTCAATTAAGGGGATATCAAATTTATACCCAAGGTTGAGAATCAAAAGATTGCACTAGTAAGAGGTCTATCGCTTTGCTCAATATTTTAGACAAGATCTTGACCAAATTTTTAGGTTTGCACATTTGCCACTTGCTTCCCTTAATTGTGCAGTAAAAAAAATGAAGATCATCAGAAGTTGCTATATTCTAGATAACATTATTGTTATTTTGGAAGGAATAGAATGGGTTAGAGCATCTTTGTAGCACATTCTTTTCCTCAAGCTTGACTTTGAGAAAGCTCATGACCACATTGAGTGACACTATGATTTGATTTATGTCCAAGATTAGAGGACAAATTCACGTGTAGGCAAAGTGATGGCCATACTAGTGGAAATAGATTTACTTCCAATGAAAAGCTTGTTTTACAAAAGCATTGTTATATAATGCCATGGTGAAAAATAAGCATAAAAATAGCAAATGCATGAAGAAGATTATCCTAAATTAATTGATATTGCACGCATGTACAAATAGTATATAGGGGCTATGATGGGAAGCAAGCTCTCATGACCATGTAGTGAGATAATGCATACACCTAATTTGCTAAGGCTTCTTGAAGAGGTATGAACCATAATAATGGTAGTTCTATAAGGCTACATATGTAGACCTATAGTATATTATATTTCATATATTGATTTGGAAACCCTCTAAACTATATATAAAGTCTATACTTATATAATGGTTGTCAACTAGGTCTACAAATAGAAGGTTGATAGATCTTTACATGTGTATGAGTGAGTGATAGGTGTTAGACGTATTGATGTGAGTATGGTATTTTACCTATCTAGTTCACTAGTAGGTCCTATTCACATGTTAAGTTTACTTAGGGCCTATGAATCTTTCTAGAAGTCTTAGTTGTCTTGATGAGATCTTATCTTATGTCATTTACTTCTTGTGTCCTACGTCATTTAATATTTGTTGACTTAGTTGTCTCATGTTATGGATTAAGACACATGCCATGATCTTGTCTAATCCTCTCTCTCACTTTGTCTATTTAAGCAAGACTCTTGTACATTTGTAATCATATAATATCAAGCAAGCTATTATCTTGCCATACTCTCCCGTGAAAGGTTATATTTTTGATTTGTAGCTTATCCTGGGGTGTGTGAGCTAATTTTCAACTCCTACAAGACCCATTTGGATGGCTATATTATTTGATCGTGTGTTGTCATGTGTTTGATTAAGACACGTGCAACTATGTGCAAGTTGCACATATTCCATAATAATATTTTAGGATTTGTCTATGTTGTCAAAGATTTGATTGTAGACTCTTGAAGTTGCACAACATGACTAGGAAGTGTGCACGTAGTTGCCTTTAGTAAAATTACATGGAGCTATTTGAATTAGTGCTTACATAGATGTACATGAAGCCATTTTGCTAAAAGAATCTTCACATGTGATGTGTCTTGACATGAAGTGTGTGTGAGGGCTTATTGTAGCATGCTATGTACTAAAATTAAGCTATTGTGTAGAAGTGCACAATGTGTGAAATTGTGCATGGATCATTTAATATTTCTTGTAGAGGGATGGTCTCCATTGCGTCTGGTATAGAATTGAAGAACTTGATGTTGATTTGAAAAACCACTTGTCATGTTGAGCTATCGTGTGGTTATATCTAGAGAATTTTTCCCTTTCTTGTAGAGCATTACTCATTATGCTACCATAGGATACCTGGAGAGTTTTACACATATAGAATCTCTCACAACATGACTCTAGAATAGGATGAGGGAATCACCAACCTCCAATCCACATATAGACTCACTAACCAAACAAAACAAGGACAAACCTTCACTAAAGGATTCCAAACCAAGAAATACAAATTCTCTTCTAACTGGAATGATGACGGGTCATTCCCAGACAAACTACATGCTTTCCAAGATGTCTTGTCGCAACGTGACATCACACAAATGGAAAGATACTAAAAAACAACCCCTCAAGACATATATTGAATGTTGAGAACACTAACAAGACCAACCAAGAAGGTTTACAACATTCCAAATACTTCCCATGACTAGGTGCACAATCTCCCTAACCCTAGGTTTGCCAAACAGGTGACTTTGGAAGAGTGCATGCAAAACGATGCAAGAGAACTGACAAGTCCCCAAAGAAGACACTTAGGGACAAGATAAAAACATCAATAGACCTTTGGGACCATGATGAACAACTTTCGTTTACATAGTTTACCCTTAAGAGGTCCCAAAACTTAGAAGAACTAACAAGTCCTAAAAGAGAGAAAACTTGATTAGGTTTTTATTAAGACCTAGTCGACGAAAATGATTGCCATAGGAAAACTATAGGACATAAAAATTATCCAAAAAGATAAATAGGCTTAGAAAACCCTTGGATAACCCTAGTTAAAAGGATTTACATTTTGTTTTTTGTATGGGAACGAGACTGCCCCAACACAAGACTAGGCCACCCAAACAGAGATAGCCAATTTTCAACATATCATCCCTCATAACTAGGCTGCCCCAGTATGATGCCAGGCCACCTCATTGATGATAAGGCCACCCCAACACACTTAGAAACATTTTGGAAGAGTTTGGGGACTCCCGAGCTGACCAAGCTGCCCAAACTCATTAGGAGACACCTAAGTTCATTTTAAACCCAAAATAAATGTTCCTAAGTTAATTTTAACCTTACAAGACATAATTATATCATTATACATTCATGATCATGCTCGACACCAACACCAAGACACATAATTAGGGCCAAAACATTCACATTTGGAGTTGGTTACAAATCATCTCATGAGAGAGGTTTGTTTATAAATTACATTATAATTACTTAATGAAAGGAATCAAATTTCCTTTTAATATAAAATTACATTGAATTTAACTAATTTCAAAGCAAAAGAACAAGAGATAAGGAGATAATGATGACGCTTTTGCTCCTTGAACATTTGAACCCCAATGGTGGTTTCCATGCCACCCTACCACGTGAAACCAATAAGGTTCACTCCCACCATGCTAGGAGATGGCCACATGGCCCAAAAACACACTAGACACATTGGGAGAGGGGAATAAACACACCAATCACGAAATAGACACGACATTTAGGAATGTAATAAAGAATCTTTTTCACAACATGAAATTTAGGAAAGATAAAACTTAACTGCACAACAATGAACTCCAAAGGAGTAGGTATAAAGAGTCATATCAATGGTCTCTAGATTCCACCCTAAGGAATACTACAATATCTCTCACATAAGATGAGGTAGGCTACCACCAAAACACAAAGTCACTCAATGACCAAATAAAAAATCCATATAATTTCACATTGAATAAGGCATGAAAAGCAATGTATAATTTCCAATTTTATCCAAATTAATTGACATTTTTATACATCTCTATACACATTTCACGAAGTTCCACTTCGTCAAAACATCCAAAAACATCTATTTACATGAAAAACATTTAAATTTTCACAAAGCAAAAACCAAGAATTTCCAAATTCACCTTGAAATTTCTTCAAAAATTAAAATTTTAAAAATAAAAAATCTAAGAATTCCCTTTGGTGGAAAAGTGCCCAAAACCCCTATTTATCCATAAAACACACATTTTACACATTTCCCAAAAAATTGGGCATAATAACAACATATTTTGGAAAAATATCAAAATTTTCACATAATAAATAATACAATATCAAAATCTATGAAACAAAAGGCATTGGGAGGTTCTAACACCCCACCAATCCATTTGTAATCTTTTGAAATGAAAAAACAATAAGCATTTGAGAAGATATGGAAAATTTACCTCGCATTTTAACAAAATTTGAAATGCAAAGAACACTAGCCACACCCTGCGGATGCACGAATCCACACATGAGCATGATCTACCAAATCATATCCAAATGCAATTGACCTCACTCAATTTTCTCTCTGATTGCTCACCCAATCACCAAAATTATAATTTGTTGAGAAGAGGGTTTTTCCTCTCCAAATTCCTCAAAATAAAAACATGAAAAGAAAATGAATTTTCCTTTTTCTTTTTAAGCCCTTTTCTTTTCCAAAAATAAAATAAAATTTATTTTCTCATTAATCACATTTAATCCCTGATTTCCCCCAAGCCAAAATAATACATTTAAATACAGTCCAATTTTCTATTTCACACTTAAATCACACTTTAAGTATATATAAAGCATATTTCCATATTACTTGCGGAAACCAAGATTCAAATCAAATTAACTTAAAATACCTTATATTTCCATTATTCAATCTTGAACTCTGAAAAGTAACCCGCAAATCTTGAAAATCAATTAAATTCATCCCCTAATGTCATTCAACCTATAATTTCACTATTAAGTCCATATAAGCATTTAATCGAATTAAATTGTAGAAATAAGAAATTTAATAAAACATCAACCACACATTCACAAGACATCCAAAAGAAGGGTTATGATATCCAAAATCATACCAATGGTGGTATTTGGTCAAAATGGGTAAATACTAGGGACTCACACTCGGATCAAGTATGACGAGTAAGGAAAAATAATAAATGACCAATGTAACATCTCTTTATAACCACCGTTAGGGTATACTCAGACTTGTGGAGCCAGGTGGAGAAATACCTAGTACTTGTGACCACTCAATGCACACATCAAGTGTACCTTCTCCATATATAAAAATAGCTAAAGCATCACATAAATACCCCATAGTGCACAACATCACATCCATAATTTCATTACATATATTCATGAACCAAAACATGATAATAATCACTCGAAATACATCCATCCCTTTTCAAGGGACTTGGTATCAAATCACACATGCATTTCAGTGTCATTTACATCAAACATAACAATAAAATAACCATAGAGGAAACACGAATCAGGACATAGAATAATAATGTCAAAATATGATGAATTAACATCTCGACATATATGAAATATAATTCTCCCACTAAAATCCCATGCTAGGAATAGGTAGGCACTACATCCTCCCCCACTAGAAATTTACCTACTCTTGGAAGTCATGGAGGTCAAGATGGTCACACACCATATATCGAACTTTCCTTGTTTTACCAAACTCAAATAAATCATACATCACCCAAGAGATAAGAAATATTACACATGATCCACCACTGAATAGAATAGAAGGGAAACACAAAACATCCAATATCCTTAGAACATTATCATTTTCCAAAACACACTTTACTCATAAGATCTCAACATGAAACAAAATAGCATAATCAATATTCCTTTCCACATGGAAACAATAATTCGCCTTTTTAAAGTATAATTTAACATTGTCAATAACTCATATTTAACTAGATACAAGAAAAACATCCATTTTCACATACATTCTAACATCCATATCATAGGGTAATCACACACAATGTACATGTAGGTCATGGAGACACAACGGTCTTGGAAACAACCAAGAATCTATGCCAAAATAAATCATGTGGCATGATGGTGTTAGGGCTACATGCACTCGACAAGCCCTTCCATACATGTTCACAAGTGACCTACCTCTTGTTAGTGTAAGGGTTTTAACCTCCAAGAGATACACTAGGAAGGTAGTGGATCATGGTTGTCAACACAGGCCACACATACCCCCATCCTTAAGTTTCCATGTGTGCTTCCTTATATACACTCAACCAAGGTCATTCTCCCCAGACCCGATGAGGAACCACATCACAATACAAGACCAACACTTGAAAACAAAAGAGGTTTTAGTTTAGCCACCATAAAAGCATAAATTCCAAAGAAAGAATTTCCAATTCAAAAATAAGACAAATAAATGTGCATAATTGCAACACTAAACCAAGTGTAACTGCAAGAGTTAGATGAAAATCAACTTCACAAGTAGTGGCTAAATTACTACAATCAAGATAGAATAATCATTGTTGACCCACACAAGTAAAGTAAAGGTCACAATCTTCAAAATTACACATCACATCACTATGTGACTATAAACTAGCCACTAAATAAGGAAGGAGGGAAGTCATGTCTTGACTATCAACATAGTCCTTAATGTGTGTTTGTGGCATGAACACAAAAATACCTACATGGCATGACAATGTGCCTAGCGGAAAAGGAATGCCTAGGCCACATCCCCCTCGTGTGCACAATTGTGGCATGCACACCACAAAGCCCTACAATACATGGCCATATGCTAAGTGGAAAACACATAAGGCAATATGCTACATGGCAATGTGCCTCGTAGATAAGACACACATAGGCCACATCCTACATAACGACGTGCCTCGCGGGGTAGACCGACACAAGCCACTCGTTGAAGCCAGAGGTATACATGGAAAATAACACATATGATTACCGAACACAACCTATTGTAGCAAACATGGGGCCCTCTCTACATGTGTTCAAGTGTACCCACACTACTCAACACCAAGTAGGTATAACATAATATAAAATGTGCCTTTACATACATATTCGTGGAATCATGTCCTCAAGCCCAACTCGCTATCATCAACAACACGTCATCATCACCTACATTATATTAGAACAACAATGTAGTGTGGCATCATATCCATGGGCACCATGTTTGAACACAAGTAGATATGGAAATCATCACAACATGGCATACTCAATCTCTAATGCTAGAACAAGACATACATAAAATAATGGGGTAAGGGAAAACCTATCATTGGTTACCATTAAGAAAAATAGGAATAGGTTAACACTATGAACCACACAATGGTTCATTACATAGGGGAAGTAGGTGCTTCATCCTACTTAGAAGGGATATGGGTAGCAGGATTGCTCCATGCTAATGTCACAACATATTACCGTAGCCTTCCTAAGTGTACCATGACTCTACTTGACCCCACACATGTTGAATTATCAACCACCCTTGGGTGGGCTCTCAACAAGGTGACAAACAAGCAAACACAAAAAGCATGATTCCACCATACTTTTATCCAAACACATAATCTATGGATGGATATCTAGTGCCACAATCCCATGAATACATACATCACGTACGAGATATCCACAATACACAACATAAACACCATTATGGGGATTCCCATCTATGATCAAGTGTTATCTACCTATCCTAAGTGATGCAAAACAAAATGCAAAAAGAAGGAAACAACACTAAAACACCTCAAGATTGGGCTACGTTAACTCAAACAAAATAAATATAAAAGAAAGTAGATTTATACCTTGTAAGAGTTTCTCCTTGGTTGGCCCTTTGATGGTTGATCAATGTATGCTCCTGGATGGAAAATGTGATGAAAATGGATGCAAAACGATCTAGATGTGATGAGGATTCAAATGAGAGATGTGGGTATTTTGATGGATGACAAAAATGGATGCAAGAGCTTGAGGATTCAACAGTGGATGAGAGTAGTAGTTGAGTGCTTGAGAGTTGAAGTTGTGAATGTGATAATGCATAATGAGCAAATGAAAGAGAGAATCCTCTTATATTAGGGGATGAATTTCTAGAGAATTGGATGGCTCAGATTGTGCCAACATGGGCAAGATGAAGGGATGTGGTGAGTTGAGGACTCACAAGCCCTCACATCTTGCCATGTGGAGGATGAGATGTCACAAGGACAAGTGAGTTAGAAAAGGGACATGTGAGGTGGAGGTACTTGCAAGTACCTTGGGATGAGGAGAAGATTTCCTCAAAAAGGAACTTCTTGCCCCTATGTGGGAAGGATGTTGACATGTGAGGAATTTTAGAATTCCTCACACATCATCATGGGGATGAGAGAAGTGGTTGGAGAAATAAATGTGAATTTTAAATTCACATTATTGGAAGTACCTTGTGGATAAGACAAGGTCCTTATAATGGAAGGTTCTTGAACCATGTGACTGATGTGACCTCTCAATGATCCACATGGGGAAGAGGAGAGCTTTGGAGGAATAAAAGTGAATTTTAAATTCACATGGGGAAAACAAAAAGGAATTAAAAATTCCTTGGGAGATGGGGAGAGTTGACTAAAGGGGGGTTGATTAGATTAGCTAATCAATGATTAGAAGACAGTTAGTGGCTAATGAAGATTAGGAGCCAACTTGCAAAAGCTGGAGGATGTGACACATCTTAATCATGGATTAGACATATGCACATCCCTAATGATGGGATTAAGAGGTGGATTAGGATGAAACATGTGAGGAATTAAATAAATGTCTTATTTATTTAATTCTTTTGAGGAAAAGAGGAATAAAGGGTAAGGTATTTAATTATTAACTAAATACCTTAGGGATTTAGAATAATTGAAGGGTATTAATTAAATAATAGCAATATTACTTAATTAATGCAAGAGGATATTTAGACGAAAAGGGATAAATTTGGATAAATGTAAGTGTCCAAATTTAGATGTCTACATTTTTCCCCTTTTTGAGATGTTGTTACGAAGTAGCATCATTTCAAAGAATATTAAAACATAGAACCTGAAAGAAGATGGTTAGATTGGGAAAGATGCCCCAGTCATCAAAGGAGTGACTAGGAAGAAAGATAATGAGAGTGAAGATGAAGATTAGGGATTGAGGATGCCCCCTGAGAGGACATGCAGGTTCAGGAGAACACGTGTGCTCTCAAAATGGATGAGATGATGCAAGGGGTATATGAGGAAGATGATGCAAAGTGATGGATAAAAGAGGATGATGGTGATGAGCGATAGGATATTGGGAAGCACAAATGGATTCAAGGAAAAATGTGATGTTTCCCCAGTCAAGCTACAAGCCAAAATGGGTTGATGATAGATGGAGTGTTGTCGATGAGGGAATGACTATACCAAAACAACACGGGGATAAGGAAGGATACATCTTGATGATGACAATGAAAGTGTTGATGAGGGAAGGATACATCCCAATGATGATGACGATGATGATGATTGGATCAAGGCTTGTAGCAAGGCTGGGAACAAGACCAAGGATGTGATTAGATGATTTGTGTTAGATGGAATAGATGAGGATTGGATTGAGATGTCAGATGGATGAAAATAATGAAAACAATGGAGTAAAAGATGCTTGGAATGTAGCAGAATTGATCATGAAATGAAATCCTAATGCGATTTGCCATTTTTGGAGCATTGGTTTTTGCTATAGCATAAGACACTAGGTGCTAGGGTATATGAAACCAAGGAAAATTAGTGTCTAATGCATAAAACAAACACAACCGACAAGAAGGCTATCCTGACACCCCAAAGTCATGAAGACCTTGGTCGGGCCAAGCATTGAGATAACCACAAACACAAAAGGATGCCCCAGCATAACACAAAACCGCAAGGATCTTGGTGGGTACTACGTGGGACAACCAAGAAGACATCAACAAAGAAAAGATTGAGATATGCCCCTATGTTAACCAGTCAAAAAACATGATATGATAGATCATAGGGGCCTTAACAAGTGATGATAGAGAGCTCAATATGATAAACAAAAGCCAAAAGCACCAAAAGATCACAATCAATTTCAAATCATCCTTTACCATAGGATCAAGAGGATGGATGGGATTGATGAGGTCTGTTAGGAAGGATGCATCTTGTTGAGACCAAAGATGGAGGATAGATTAAAGGATCAACACAACTCAGGATACTCAAAACTGATTGGACCTCTAGATACCAATGGTTTTCATTTGTTAAAAACCAGATGGATAAGGGCATAAGTTGATGACATGACACACCCTAAAGACCTAGGGGCTCGGGGGCCGATCAAAGATTAGCCTTGCCTACGTGAAAGCGCAGAGCCCTCATAGTTTGATAAAAGACCATGGATAAAAGTGAAAAGGGGACGATGGAGACAAGGATGGAGGACAAAGACTGGATTGACAAAAGCCCTGGGGGCGGATAAAAGGATCGACCTTGCCTACATGAAAGCGCAGGGGCAATGTAGTTCAAAATAAAAGATGAAGACAAACGATGGATAAAGGATGGTGAGATGACCATGATAAGTGGATAATATGATGGGACCAATATGATGAGATAAGATAGATCTGTTGGATAAGATGGTGGATTGGATAGGATGATGGTGATTGTACAAAGCTCAAGAATGGGATAGTTTCCAAAATTATCAAAAGATGAATTGGGAGGATGATACGATGGAGAGATGAGTGAGGAGAAGTGATAGGAGATTGGAAAGATGTGCGAAAGAAGTGGGAGGGATGATGATGAGATAGATGGCATTGGGTTGCATGGGGAGTATCCTATAGCTAGATACCAATGACAAGGGATTATGAGATGGGATGAGGATAGAGATGAAGGGATGAATAGATAAATATAAGAATATGGAAAGATGCTAAGATGGATGAATAAAGGGATATGGATTTGGATGCTATGATAGATGGAGAGGAAGATAAGGATGGGGAGATGAAAGGGATGCTACGATGGATAGGAAGATAAGGATGGGGAGACAGAAGTGATTGTTTGGATAGATAGGAAGATAAGGATGGGGAGATGGAAGGAAGCTATGATGGAGAGGAAGATAAGGATGGGGAGTCGAAAGGGATTGTTTGGATGGATAGGAAGATAAGGATAAGGGATGGTATAATGGATGGATAGAGGGATAAGGATTTGGGTGAGGAATAGGTTACGGGATGGATAGATGGAAAGGTAAGGATTTGGGAGATGGAGGGGATGATATGATGGATGAATGATATCTCCAAGGACTATATCACAAAGGAAGATAGATGCCCCCACTCTAGATATGTCATGTATGATGAGGCATGAAGGATGGAAGATAGAAGGATAGGAAAATAAAGGAGTGATATGGATTTAGGTAGGGTGCATGGATAAGGAAGGGAGATTGATGGTAGCATGACGGGTGGACAAGGAAGGTAGATGGATGTGGATAAGGATTAGGATAGTGTGTGGGTAAGGGGGATGTATTCCAAGAGGTGTCCAAAGCATGTATATATGTTTTCACCTATTAATATCAAGATCACAAGGAGGATGGAGGGATTGGGATAAATGGGATATGACATCTAGGATGTGGAAGATATGTTGGATGGAGGAGATGGATGAAGGGGATGCATAGTAGGAAACTGCCCCCAAGTGTAGAAGTAAGCTGGATGGGGGATTTACACATGACGCTTGTTTTCCAGGTTTTCATCATGGTACTTATCCAAGGTGATTGTTTTCCAAGTTTTCACCATTGGACAAATTATTACTCTTTACTATTTTTTTTGGTTGATTTTGATTTTTTTGACTTTTTCTTTTTTTTTTTTTGATTTTTTTGGATAGAATGTGGATGGAGGATAAGGATAGGGATGGATAAGTGGATGGAGATGGATGAAGGACTCAAGCATCAAGTTCCATACGAGGTAATAAGAGCCCAAATATGAAATGACTATTGGATGTTTATACGACCTTATTAGGATAAATGGAATATGCAAGAGAATGGATTAAAGGGGTTTGATGTGGGAGATATGTGGAAAGTGTATGGATGGAATGATGGGGTAGGTGTGTGATGGGGTAATGAATTCAGGACCAACATTGGCACATATGGTGGTGGACGTGAAAGGATAGGAGGATTAATGGACGAAGAATGTGGGGATAATGGAGGAAACAGGGTAGTGAATTTTGGGACATAAGGAACCAAAATAGATTTAGGAGATGGTAGGGGTGTATGATTAGCTTTTGGATTAGCAACTTTGGATGTTATAAATTTTTCATTTGAAGGCATTGCATCTTTTTTCTTTGGGATCCACATGATTTTGATTTTTTCTTTGGTGGGCATTTGCGGCCTTTGGATTTGATTTTTCTTTTCTTCACCATGTCTTTTAGAGGGGACATGGGGAGCTTTAGATTCATGTGGATATTTAGATTTTTGCATGTTTATTTTGGCATCCAAAGGGCTTTTGATAGCAATGGGATGGGTGCTAGGAGATGGATGATGTGGAGGAAACATGAATGGAGTGATGTAGGTAGGATTTTGAGGATGATATGTGGATGGAGGATGTGTAGGTACGTTCCTTGTTAATCCTGATTAGGGAACATGAGAGTGGGATGTTGATGATGGGTGATATGGATAGGTGAAAAAGGATGAAATGGAGGAGGTGATTTTGGGGTATAAGGGCCCAAAATGGACTTAGTACCTGGAGGATGTGTGATGGTGGGTGTAGGGACATAAGGACCCAAAATGGATGGAGGAGATGAAGGATGGGAGATGGTGGATGGAGGGATGTAAGGACCCAAAATGGATGGAGCAGATGAAGGAGGAATATGGATGGTTGTTTTGAGGCAATATGATGGAGGAGGGGGGATGGAAGCAAATGATCTGGTGGAGTGATGGGAGGAGCCTCTTGTTATTTTAGAAGAGGATTGTTGAGGGTATGTGGAGGTTGTACCAACATTTTTGGATTGTGATTCGTGAGTAGTACATCTGAGACCTCGTGTATAGGAGTGTTCTTTGACCTAGATGGGCTCTAAAATACCTTGCTTAGGAAGGCCTAAACCTTTTCCTTGATAGTTCATGTTCTTGAGCATTTGATCCATGATAGGATTTTTGTTATTTTGGAAGAATGATGCGAGTCCATTATTAAGCAGAGGATGATGGGTGGTATATATGCTTTGTTTTTCTTTTGCAAGGAGACCACCATGGAAGAATGTGAGAGTACCAAGGGGATATAAAAGTGATGTGGGGATAGTAGGTTTAGGTGAAAATGGAGGATCATGAGATGGAGATGATGGGATAGCAGCCTCTTGATCAGGATGAGTGAGTGGTAAGGGATCAAGAGAGGGATTAGGTGACATGATAGGATCTAAAGTTGTGGCAGCTGGTGATAGGGGCTCATAAGATGGAGTAGTGGGATCTTGAGTGACAAGGGGATCATAGGATGGAATGGATGGGGGACTGTGATCTTGAGATGGACTAGATGGGATGGCAGGATCTTGATCAGGAGGAGGGGATATGTTGGTATTCTTTTGATCAAGCTTTTGGCATGACTCATCTTGTGTGGTTGGCATGATGATGGAGTGTTGGAGGGACTCTTCAAGTGGGGGAGATGGAATGATGGAGGATTCATGGAGTTCATGGGAATGGGTTTTGGTGCTACTAGGAGTGGGGGGTGTGGATTGGATTTGAGTATCTTCTCTAGATTGGGTGAATCTAGGAGTAGAAGATGGTGATTGTGTTTGGTTATCTTCGATGGGTTTAACGACTATCATGGTAGGAGATGGGGGTTCAATGGATTTGGTGGATTTTATGATTTCAACAGTTTGAGTGGTGCTAGGGGTGGTAACAATAATGACAGGTGTGGGATGGAGAAGGTTCTCATCACTAATGACTGTGGATGATGGATTGGGATGGCATGGTTCCATGATTTCAAGATGTGGATTTGGGGATGTCTTCTTTGTCATAAGTCCTTGGAGAACTTCTGGAGTGAGAATCATGCATACTCTAGGCTTAGCTGGGGTGACATGAATAGATGAAGGATGAGGGATTGGTGGACTAGGATTATGGATTGGTGGAGGATTAGGATTATGGATTGGTGGACTAGGGTTAGATTGAGGAACATAATTGGATGGAGGAATAAGAGTAGATGGGGGATTAGGATTGGAAGGGGTGTTAAGATTAGATGGTGGGTTAAGGTAGGGATATTGGTATGGTGAATTAGGATTGGATGACATGGACGGTGGATTAGGACAAGAGGATATGGGGGTGTATTAGGACAAGAATATGTGGGTGGTGGAATGTAATAAAGGTATTGGGACAAAAAATTAGGATGGGAAGATTGGGATAGCAGATTAAGATAGGATGATACAGGTAGTGAGGGAGGACAAGATGAATACATAGACGGTGGGTTAGGATAGGAAGATGGGGATGTTGGATTAGGATAGGTTGATAGGGGTGTAGGATTAAGATAAGGAGTGGATGTTGGATTAGGATGGGTAGACTAGTAAGGAGGATTAGGATAGGGGGAAATGGATGGGGGATTGTAATAGGATTATTGGGATGGTAGATTAGGATGGGAAGATTGAGATGGTAGATTGGGATAAGAGGATGTGGATGTTGGATAAGAGAAAGATGTAGATGAAGGATATGATGAAGATACAGGTGGGGAAGATAATGGATATCCCTTGTCAAAGGTAGCATATGGAGTGTGGTTAGGTGTGGATGAAGAGGTAACAAGATAGCTTGGAGGGCTGATTGGATTTTGGAAAGTGGTCAGGGAAAGCTTACTGAAAATGATAGCATCAAGGGGATCTATGTCATATACCTCGTGATCAACAAGGCTCTCATTATCATCGTCAATGTAATTAGGATTCCCCTTGACTACTATTTTTGGTTGCATTGGTGAAGGATAAGGATTCATGATGTTAGATTAGATCGATATGGATTGAAAATATGGAAACAAACACTTAGAAGAAAAGAAAAGGTGATGAAAGGATAAAATAATGGATTAGAATAAGATGGAAGATGGGATTTGAAGATTTGTTTCGATATCCAAAGATCTCAGATGTAGATGGACAAAAACTTAGATTGGGATGTTAGTTAAGCTTAGATTCAGATTGGGTTGAAGCTCAGATTAGGATTGGATTGAAGCTCAGATTAGGATGATTGGATGATGTGATGGGATTAATTTGAAACCAAGTTCAGAGGTTCAATGGGATTGGATTACCACATGATGATTATGACCCCAAATCTACCTCAAGATGGAAGTAGATTGATTGGGTAATCAGATAGGGATGTGGTTGGATTAGGTCGGATAAGATCGATTGATGAAACGATTGATAAGATCAAATGATGGATTGGATAGGATGATGCAAGGGATTCTAAATTGAGTTCAAATATTACCCTAGGTGAATTAGGATGTTGATTGATCAGATTAAAGGATAGATAGATGATTGCGACACAAAATCCACCTTGATATTGAAAGTGGATTGATTAGACTGACAATGATGATTAACTTAGGACAAATGACAATCCTAAGAAGATTTGGATGATAATGATTAGATTCAAACACCTAGGTCAATTTGGATAATAACCTGAAACGAAGCTTAGAGAATTTGGATTGAGAAAATGATGACGGATATGTGAACTAGAGATGCTTTAAAGTGTGCTTATATGACTCAGATGATGAAAAAATGACACAGATGGATTGAAATGCATATTATGGATGAAAAGAAGATGCAAATGATTGGATGAAGGTCAGGTTCACCTATCTATAGATCAGGTTCACCTATCTACTGGGTTGGTTTTCCTATCCACTGGGTAGGTTCGCCTATCCACTAGGCAGGTTTGCCTATTTGCTGGGCAGGTTTTCCTATCTGTTGGGCAAGTTTTCCTATCCACTGGGAAAGTTTTCCTATCCATTGGGAAAGTTTTCCTATCCATTGGGCAGATTTTCCTATCCACTGGGCAGGGTTACCTAAGTCAAGGTCAAGGTCAAGGTTTCCCAAGTTAAGGTCAGGGTCACCTATTGAAGGGTAGGGTCGCCTATTGAAGGTTAGGGTCACCTATCTGCTGGGAAAGGCCGCCTATCTGTTGGAAAAGGTCACCTATATGCTCTCAGACCCTTGGAACAGGGAAAAAACTCTTGGAATGGGTAGATGAACTCACAGAATGGGGAGAAAGACTTTTAGAATGAGGAAATGGACTCTCGAAATGAGGAGGATGCTGAGAATGGATGAATGGATACTAGGAAAAAGTAAACGAATGCTTGAAAGGGGATATTGACTCTTGGAATGAGGAGAAAAAAGCTCAGAATGGATGAACGGATACTTAGAATGGGAAAACGGATGTACTAAATGGATGCTTGGAGTGAGTAAACAGATGCTATGAAGGAGAGACAAACTCTTAGGAGGAGATGAATGTTTAGAATGGGAAAATAGATGCTTGAAATGAGGAGGTAGATGCTCAGAACGAGGAGACAGATGCTTGAAATGAGGAAGTCGATGCTCAAAACGAGGAGACAGATGCTCAAAATGAAGGGATGGATGCTCGAAAGGGGAGACGAATGCTCGGAATGGGGAACGGAGGAATGAGGGGATGAATGCTCAGATCAAGGGGATGAATGCTCAGAATAGGAGAGATATTGGTCAGAACGAGGAAAAGGATGCTTAGAACAAGCAAACGAATGTTTGAAATGGGAAAACGGATGCTTGGAATGAGGGGAAAAATGCTCAGAATGAGGGAACGGAGGCTCAGATCAAGGAGAAGAATCCTTAGAACAAGCAAACGGATGCTTGGAACAAGGGAATAGATGGTCAGAATAGGCGAATAGATGGTCATAATGACTGAACAAAAGGTGAAAATGGCTGTTTAGGGGGTAGGTTCGCCCAAGTTGGGGCAGGTTCACCCAAGTTAAGGGTAGGTTCGCCCAACTTAAGGGAAAGTTCGCCCAAGTTGAGGTCAATGTCGCCTATTCAGTGAAAGATAGGTGGGAAACGAATGCTTAGAACAGGTAAACAGGAGCTTGGAACAGGGAGACGAAAGCTCAGAATGAAGAGATGGATGGTCAGAATGAGGAAACGGGTGTTCGAAACGGGCAAAAGGGTGCTTGGAATGACTAAACAGAAGGTGAAAATGGCTGTTTGGGGGAAGGTTCACCCAAGTCTGGGTAGGTTTTCCCAAGTTAAGGTTAGGGTCGCCTATTCAGTAAAAGACAGGTGATTCTGATAGAAACTAAATGGGAAATGACTGAGATAGAAGGCAAGGTCGCCTCTGTTGAGGGAAAGTTCGTGCCTATTGGGGGCAAGGTCACCTTTGTCAGTTGACTTGGATTTGAATTAGGTGAAAATGGCTATGGGAAATGACCAAAAACACTACAAATAGCAAGTAGAAGGTAAAGCTGACTTGACTGAACAAAAATTCATTGGTTTTGTACAAAGAAGACAGTACTAACAACACAGTCCTAAGATTAGTGTAAAGGGTATGGCCAACACGATCCTCTAAATAGGATGAACAAGGAAACTAGGGAGTACTCGATATACACACGGTACGTGAGGCCCAACTGTAAACACCATCCCATCTACAAGCACGAGTTGGGAACCCTAATGAGATACTGAAGGCTTAGACCAACTCTTCACATCTTATCTAGGTATCACCCTAGTTTCGATGCTCTGCCAGACATGACGTAACTAGATTGGGGTACAACTTTGGCTCTCCCCCCTTTATATACCCCACCAGTATGCGTGGTTGGGATCGTCCCTTGGGGTGATGAAATCCCCAAGCAGGTCCCACTAAAAAGAGAATACTAACTATTTTCGGCTACTCCCCAAGCTCACATGAAGTGCAAGGGGAAATCTTGGATGATGTAGTGCCCCTTGGGTGACACAAAGAAATTTCAAACACAAAAAACAATATGTTGATTCCACCTAATTAGATCTATGTGCCTAGATTAATAATAAAAAATGAAAAATAAACTAAACTAACGACGTTGGGAACGATCATTTTGCAAGAAAAGTGTTAGTAGTTTTGCTCTCCGTTCTTTGATAGGGGTGAAACAAGCTCCACAAATGTTAGGAAAAAGGTAGACACACTCACCAATGAAAAACATTAGGGGGTTAGTACCTCAAAATGATAAGAAAAGGAAGTTGGAAATGAAGTTTAAACCACTGTTTTACCTCACAGAAAGCTCTATTTGGTCAGGTTCGCCCCTCTCTAGGGCAAGTTTTCCCTTCTAGAAAACTAAAGGTAAACTCTGTCAGATTCACAGATGGGCGATTCTACAAGGAAAAATCTCCCTTGTTGAGGGAAGGTTTTCCCAACCTAGAGCAGTTTCTCCCTTGTTCAGGGCAGGGTCGCCCAACTGGGGGCGGGGTTGCCTCTGTTAGCTACGGAGTCGCCTCTTTGCAACCTGAACCTACAAAACGTCAAACAACAACAAACATGAATGAAAGGGACCCATTTGTGGGTTCCACTGGGCGTGCTAGAAATGTGATCAAGTGTTATCTACCTATCCTAAGTGATGCAAAACAAAATGCAAAAAGAAGGAAACAACACTAAAACACCTCAAGATTGGGCTACGTTAACTCAAACAAAATAAAGATAAAAGAAAGTAGATTTATACCTTGTAAGAGTTTCTCCTTGGTTGGCCCTTTGATGGTTGATCAATGTATGCTCTTGGATGGAAAATATGATGAAAATGGATGCAAAACGATCTAGATGTGATGAGGATTCAAATGAGAAATGTGGGTATTTTGATGGATGAACAAAATGGCTGCAAGAGCTTGAGGATTCAAAAATGGTGGATGAGAGTAGTAGTTGAGTGCTTGAGAGTTGAAGTTGTGAATGTGATAATGCATAATGAGCAAATGAAAGAGAGAATCCTCTTACATTAGGAGATGAATCTCTAGAGAATTGGATGGCTCATATTGTGCCAACATGGGCAAGATGAATGGTTGTGGTGAGTTGAGGACTCATAAGCCCTCACATCTTGCCATGTGGAGGATGAGATGTCACAAGGACAAGTGAGTTAGAAAAGGGACATGTGAGGTGGAGGTACTTGCAAGTACCTTAGGATGAGGAGAATATTTCCTCAGAAAAGAACTTCTTGCCCCTATGTGGGAAGGATGTTGACATGTGAGGAATTTTAGAATTCCTCACACATCATCATGGGGATGAGAGAAGTGGTTGGAGAAATAAATGTGAATTTTAAATTCACATTATTGGAAGTACCTTGTGGATAAGACAAGGTCCTTATAATGGAAGGTTCTTGAACCATGTGACTGATGTGACCTCTCAATGATCCACATGGGGAAGAGGAGAGCTTTGGAGGAATAAAAGTGAATTTTAAATTCACATGGGGAAAACAAAAAGGAATTAAAAATTCCTTGGGGGATGGGGAGAGTTGACTAAAGGGGGGCTGATTAGATTAGCTAATCAATGATTAGAAGATAGTTAGTGGCTAATGAAGATTAGGAGCCAACTTGCAAAAGTTGGAGGATGTGACACATCTTAATCATGGATTAGACATATGCACATCCCTAATGATGGGATTAGGATTAAGAGATAGTGATGTAGGATGTGATGTGAGGAATTAAATAAATGTCTTATTTATTTAATTATTTTGAGGAAAAGGGGAATAAAAAGTAAGGTATTTAATTATTAACTAAATACCTTAGGGATTTAGAAGAATTGAAGGGTATTAATTAAATAATAGCAATATTACTTAATTAATGCAAGTAAGAGGATATTTAGACGAAAAGGGATAAATTTGGACATATGTAAGTGTCCAAATTTAGATGTCTACAACATACTTTCCAATTTTATTTTTTACTACAAAAAACCTATTTCCTTTCACATAATTAAACCATAATTCCATAAAATTTCCAAGAATTTACCCCCAACATCCATTAGGATTACTCTTTCCAAGGTATAAATAAAATTTAACCATTGCTTCATAATTGTAAACATTATTGAATACATTCCCAATTTATCTCAATGATACATGAATCAAATATAATAAACCATGCTAGATCCATGAACTACATCCCCATTCACAAGGTGGTGCATCATATAACACACACACACTTATGGAATACATTTTTTTAAAACAATATCCCATTGAATTTCAACAAGATACCATGGGGGCGACCCTTTGGTGAAATGGTGGGGCTTCTTTCCTGTAGAGCCAACAACCAAGGTTCAAACCTTGAGGGGTCACTCTCTACTGCATCAACAATGGAGTTTGTTGTTTAACCTTGTATTGAAGGGAATATCCTTGGTGAATTGGAGGGGTTGCTTGCTTGTAGTGCCAACAACCAAGGCACAAACCTTAATATTAAATTTTGGGGTGACCCTTTGGTGAAATGGTGGGGCTTCTTGCCTATAGAGCCAACAACCAAGGTTCAAACCTCGCAGGGTCGCTCTCTACGGCGTCAAAAATGGAGTTTTTTGTTTACCCTCGTATTAAGGGGATCCTCCTTGGTGAATTGGTGGGGATTCTTTCCTATAGTGCTAACAACTAAGGCCCAAACCTTAATATTAAATTTGAGGGCGAGGGGCCTAGCTCGATTAGCTAAAGCATCCTATTGTAGGAAAGAGGTCATGAGGTCTAGTCTCCCCCCAAACCCATGGTATTGGAGGGAATGTCATGCCAGCACCACCGGTCACATGAATTTTTTTTACCAGGCGCAACGCAGTTTATAGGGGGATGGATACTCGACCGATTCCTTCGGTCTAAAAAAATAAAAGATACCATAATTCTACTTAACAGTAAAATTTACTGACTAATGGAACACATCAAAAGGATATTTACTCAATGCTCCACCATGGTCCTACAAAATTTTCTATTCTACCAAGTGGCATATACAATAATGATAAAAAAATTCTCAACTAAGGATATTCAATGCTCAACACACATCAAGGAAGACATAGTCTAGTTGATTAACATCACAGGAGCAACATTCTTCTCACAAAAAATTCACTTGGTCATTCATTTAACATTTTGCATCTCATGGATGGAAAGAGTGGGTGTGGTGGGAGAGGACGCGAGGGAGTGGGTTTGAAATGTTTTGAAGGATATTTGGATGAAGAGGATGATGATGATGGTGCTGCTGTGTGCTCTTTTCCCCTTGCTTTGACTGTTGCTACTCTCTGGCGGTTGCTAAGATGTTGTTGAGAGGTGCATTGCATGGGTGTGAAAGTGGGAGAGGGATTTTGTATTCCTATGGTGTTTTGTTTTCTGAGGTGGTCGCCTTTGGCCCCAATTTGGTCTACCTGTTGGGGGGCATTGTTTTGCTTGTGGAGGATGGGATGACTACTTGGTCTTCCTCCCGTGTTTTTGATTGTGGTGGTCTTGTGCCTGGCTCCTTTGGTGATGAGGCTGCTGTTGGTTCTTCTTTTCGTGCCTTTGCCTGTCCTTGGCTTTCTTCTGTCTCTCTTGTATGCTTGGTGGGGGGATGGAGTTTGGAGCTTCTAGTCATGGTTCCTTTGTCCCACCTAGGCTTCATTGTGGTTGCCTTGTATATTGGCCTTAACCTGGATTTCTTCTTGCTGGGTGTTTGGGAGAGGTTGAGGCTTTTCCTTCACTTTGCTGGGGATCATTTTGTGACTGTTGTGCTCTTTGTTGCTACTTCATGGGTGTTTCCTGTGGGTTTGGGGTTTGTGCTGGTTGTACCATCATCTTCCTCATTCGCTTCTTGTGTTGGAAGGTGGATTGGTCACCTTGTGGTCATTGATGTTGGGTCCTTTTTGGCGGTGAATCTGTGCTGGAGAGGGAATCTGGTTTTTGACTTCTTCTGTGGGGTCTCTCTACGTTGCATAGAGGGAGGTACTATTGGGGCTTTGGCTCTAGTTTCTTGTGGAGTGTCGGTCCCTAGCCTTTGTTTGCCCCTTGTTGCATGCTGTTGTCTACTATGTTCTCTTCTGTTGGTTGTTTTCCTGTTAGTGCTTAGGTTTCATGGGGGATGCTATGTGTTGGTTTCCTTTTGGGTGCTCACTTCCTCTCCCTGTGTGGGGCTTGTGGGTGTTTTTTTTTAGTCTCTCAAGTGGTTGAGGAGACCCAAGATTGTGTGGCTGTTGCCCTTTTTGTGCTTTGGTGTGGTTTCCTTGGTTGAGGCGGTTGGTGCTAGTCCGTTGCTTGTGAATGTGAAGAGGATGGGGCTCTGCCTAGGTGTTATCTTCAACTCCTACTACTATGGTATGTCTACAAGATTTATGACCTGCAATGTGGATGTATTCATTTCTGAATTTCTGGCCATGGAGGTTAATGGCCTTGAAGTTTCCCTGGGTTTTTTGTCTAAGGATTTCTTTGGTTTTCTGTTGTTCTCCATGGGTGATGTGAAAAGGTCGAACCTGTTGCGCGAAGGTGCCTTTGTGGTCCTATATGTTGATTTGGATGCTCCTCTTTTGTTGGGGCTTTATTCCTTATCTACCTCGATGGTTCTAAAGTTGCTGGGGTGTGATTTCTCTTTGGGTGGTGCTAAGCTACCTTATATGGCTTCCTTATTGTACCTAAAGCTCGGGTTGCCTTGGGATGAGATGTGTTTTCTTACAACTAGAGTGTTGACTTTCTACTGGGGTTTACAGTTGGGGTCTCCTATGGAGGTGGAGATTGCTCCTGTTGAGGTGGAGCCCTCTCCTATTGAGGTGGAGGCAGTTGCTATTGCTGCAGTGGGTTGTTCCCTTTCTTTTAGCTGGTTCCTTTTGAGGCAAAGCATGTTTGTGTTGGAGATTGGTGGCTCTAGTTGTTTTGATTCTCACTTCATCCTCTCTTATAAAGGGGATCTCACTCTTATTGAGGTAGATATTGAGTTGGTGTGTCAGGTGGAGTGGTTGTTTAAGCTGGCTATGGCTCCTTAGTACTTGGGTTTGCTCATCGACTCCCAAATTATGGTTGGGAGCCTAGAAGTGTTGGACCTAAATTTTTTTAGAAGCTTTTGTTTTATTGGTATTGCTATTAGGATTTTTCTGCTTCATGAAGGCCTTGATGTTCAAGCCATCTTGACCACCCTGGGGGTGGATACTGCTAAGGGTTGCTGTCTCTACATCTTGTTGGGTGGCTTGCAGGACTGTTTGTTGGTTGTGGTCGCGATTTTGACCTGGAGTTGGTGTTGCCTTCAAGGGGATGGTGTTCAAATTGTGTTGCTATTTACGTGATTCTACTTTTGGGATATGCTTTCCCCTCTAAAGGTGGAGAGGAAAGAAGGTGGATGAGGGCTCTCTAACCCATCAATGCTAATGTTATTTCTGGTTCTAATCTCATTGTGTTAAGTAATGGGCTTGATGTGGGATGGCTCTATCAAGGAGTGTTGATGGGATCAACTATTTTCTGGTGGTGTGGGTTTCAAGATCCTCTTAATCTTGCTTGCATGGGATGGAAGCATAGTTTGAATTATTCACCCTTGGGGTGGTTGCTGTTTCTGGCTATTATTTTTCCAGCTTGGAGGGTGGCCTGTTGGCCTACTCTACTGACTGTAAAGTCCGATTCGAAAGTTGAAGATGACCCTACTTGGAAGGAGTTTGTGTCTCAAACTAGTGAAAATGGGGTGTTTTTTGCATTGGTCAAATGAGTGCTTTGAAACTTTCGGTGCTTAGTGGTGTTGTCCTAGACTGCTATTTCTTGATAGCTTTGTTATGGTTTAGTACCTGTTGGACTTTGGTTGATCTCATAAATTGTTTGTGTACCATTTTGTGGATTAATCTAGGGATTTTGTTTTTGATTATGCTGATAAGGGTGTATGCCCTTTTAGGCTCTAGTTGGGTATGTCCGATGCTGTTTCTTGGTGATGGTTGGTGCTGTTTCTCCTAGCCTATCTCTCAGTTTGTTGTTCTGTCATTGTAACCATGGGATTAGGGCCCTTCCCCTACTTATCTAATAATTTTTTTTTTTGCATCTCTAATAAGGATATAATGAGTTAACATTTATATGATTTTCTATTAATAATAATGCATTTGGGGACCCTAAGTCTCACCAATGTAATGCTCCTACAATGCACATGCCATTTAATATTTCGTGCACACCATGCAATGAAAGAAGAAACTTAGATTCAAAAATTAACAATGCAAGGTTTACTATTGCATTCATTTCCTTACCACTATTATTATTTAATTACTATGCACATGATTCCACTATTCCCTTTTATCTCTAAACTTTACTTAATGATATTTGATACCATACACAAGTTCACACATACATCCTAGAGTAGGAATACAATTTGGGAACCTAAGTCTTTCACCCAAATATTTATTCTAATCAAAATTTTTTCTTTCATATTTACAAGATAAATTTATATAAAACATGCATTCAATGAATCCAACTCACCATGGACTATTAGTAAATCATTTTATTAACCACACAAAAGTAAAGGAATTGTATTTTCAAATCGCCACAAGGAACATAGAGCAATATCTCTTTACACCATCATAACTACATCTCTACTTTTCTTGCCCCCAATTAAGGAACAAAACATGATATTCCTTTAAGATGGCATTACCTCTTCACCACTCTTTTCCCACATTAGGAATATAAACACATTATAATTTCTTTCACATTCAAATGCACCATTACCATGAGAGTACATAAAACTCATTTAAATCTAACAATATAATTTTTCCTTTTTCAATTAACATTTTTACAACTACAAATATCAAATAATTATGAAATCAAACATAGGACCTTGTAAGTTCATTTCAACCATCAAGCTCAACAAGGAGATAAGCACAAAAAGGAAATTCATACAACCAACACTTCTTAACCAATTCAAAGGTCTATTGACCCTCCAACTCACATAACTCAAGCAACCAAGGGAAAATTAGGAAACACACATGTTTCTTTCAACCCACAAACAAACCAAGTCCCAAACATGCCAACACACAACAAGAAGGCACAAGAGAGTGGTCAATCTCAACCCTGGGAGACTGGTCAATCTCAACCCCGAGAGACTCTCCACTAAGGTCTTCACTTAAATCCTATTGAGTATGGAAAGGCCTAGAAGGGATCCTTCCTCCAAAATACAAGTCATGGGTCAAAATACACAACCCCTTTATAATTCCATGCTAAGGCATACAAGAAAAGAAGTCCTACGACCATCTTGCAAAAATAAGCACTTGAGAACACACAAATCAAGAACACCAAAACCACATGGGAAACAATAATAAGCTAATATCCTAGTGCTGCAACATGGGAATTGATACCATATTTAATACCCCACCTAAAGAAAAAGGAAAAATTGGACAGAGCATTTTTTTTTGAAATACAACCACAACGCTGAAAATGCAACATCAAATGTCGCACTTGCATAACAACACGCACACAAGTGTCATATGAAGCATAATGACACAAGGAAAACAAAAATAAGATGAACTCACCATTGCATAAGCAAGGTGGAAACAACAAAATACTAATCACTCGTGGGATAAATCCACCACGAAGAACATGAGAGAAAGAGAACATTTTCTACACAATGGTCGGTTAAAAACCACAATCATGTTCTCTCGCAACATGACTCTAGATGAGGGAATCATCGAACTCCAATACATATCTAGACTCAATAACCAACCAAAACAAGGAAAAACATTTACCAAAGGATTCCAAACCAAGAGATACAAACTCTCCTCTAACTGGAATGATAACGAGTCACTCCCAGACAAACCACATGCTTTCCAAGATGTCTCGTCACAATGTGACATCACACAAATAGAAAAATACTACAAAAAAATCCTCAAGAAAAATAAGGAATGTTGAGAACACTAACAAGACCAGCCAAGAAGGTTTATGACCTTCCCAATACTTCACAAGACTAGGTGCAAAATCTCCCTCACCCTAGGTTTTCCAAACAGGCAACTTCAGAAGAGTGCACACAAAATGATGCAGGATGTTGATGTAATTGTAGCTTCGGGCTTCATACTTCCTTATTTATATGTGATTATTCAATGTAAAGAGGTGCTTCACATGGAAACTTTGTAATTATATTCTTGGCCAACCTTCCTTGTAAATTGTATTTATTAAATTGAAATTATATTTTTATGATGACCGACCTTGCATGAAAAGGTGCGACCTCTCTCCTTCAAGTTGTATAAATAAAAGATCATTCCACTCCATTTGTGCATCAATAAAGTTTGAGAATATCTTCTCTTCCAAGTGCGAATTCTTTAAGGGCAGATCAATCAAGTGTAGATTGCGAATCATCAAGAGCAGATAGCGAATTTCTTAAGGGCATATATGAGTTACAAGGAAGTGCTAATTACTTGTTATCATTGCATCTTGTGAAGGTGCTGCATATTGGCCTTGAGATTGGCCTCATTGTAAAGAGACTTGTTTCCATTATTGATATATAATAGAGAGATATTTGTTGCTGGGTTTTTCCCTTCAAGAGGAGGGTTTTCCTAGGGTATTTGCTGTGTCTGTGTCTGATTTTGAAATTAATTTCTATGCATTAAATTTGATCATAAAAACTAACACAGGAGAACCCACAAGTCCCAAAAAAAGATAGTTAGGGACAATATAAAAACATCACTAGAATCCTAGGACCATGATGAACAACTTTTGTTTACATGGTTTACCCATCTAACGTCCCAAAACATAGAGGAACTAACGAGTCCGAAAAGAGAGAAATTGATTAGGTTTTTTTGAAGACCTAGTTGAAGAAAATGATTTCCATGGGAAAAATATAGGACATAAAAAATATCTAGCAAGGGGAATAGGCTGAAAGCCCTTGGCTAACCCTTGTTAAGAGGATTTACATTCTATTTTTTGTATGGGAATGAGGTTGTCCCAACACAGGACCAAACCGCCCAAGTAGAGATAGCCAATTTTCAGCCTATCTTCCATCATAACTAGGCTACCCCATTGCCATCTAGGCCACCCCAGTATGATACCAGGTCACCCTAGTAATGACAAGGCCACCCCAACACACTTAAAAATATTCTAGAAGAGTTTGGGATCTTGAGTTGACCAGGCTACCCTAGTAAAGCACCAGGCCACCCAAACTCATTGAGAGACACCTAATTTCATTTTAAACCCAAAATGAATGTTCCTAAGTTATTTTTAACCTTCCAAGACATAATTATATCATTATACATTCACAATCATTCATGGAACCAACATCGAGACACATAATTAGGGTCAAAACATTCACATTTGGAGTCAATTACAAATTGTCTCACAAGAGAGGCTCATTTACAAAGTACATTATAATTACATAATGAAAGGAATCAAATTTCCTTTGAATATAAAATTACATTGCATTTAACTAATTTCAAAGAAAAAGAACAAGAGAGAAGGAGATACCTATGATACCTTTATTCCTCGAACCTTTGAACCCCAATAGTGGTTTCCACGCCACCCTACCATATGAAACCAATAAGGTTCACTCGCACCATGCTAGGAGATGGTCACATGGCCCAAAAAAACTTACAAAAGACACATTGGGAGAGGGGAATACACTCATTCCAATCACAGAGTAGAAACGACATTCAAGAACATAATAAAGAATCTTTTTCACATGAAATTTAGGTAGGATAACACTTAAATGCACAACAACGAACTCCAAAGCAATAGGTAGCAATAGTCATATCAATGGTCTCTAGATTCTGACCTGTGGAATACCATAATGTCTCTCACATGAGATGAGGTAGGCTACCACCAAAACACAAAGTAACTCAATGACCACATCAAAACTCCATACAATTTCACATTGAATAAGGCAAGAAAAATAATGTATAATTTCCACTTTTATCCAAATTAATTAAATTTTTTATATAACATCTATTTACACATTTCACAAAGTACCACTTCGTGAAAACATCCGTTTGCATAAAAAGCATTCAAATTTTCACAATATTTTCACAAAGCAAAAACCATGAATTTCCAAGTTCACCATTGAAACTTCTTCAAAAATTAAATTTTTAAAAATAAAAAAATCTAAGAATACCCTTTGATTTCAAAAGTTCCCAACACCCCTTTTAAGCCATATAACACATATTTTACACATTTCCCCAAAAAATGGGCATAATATCAATGTATTTTTGAAAAATATCAAAATTTTCACATAATAAATAATATAATACCAAAATCTATGAAATGAAAGATGTTGGGAGGTTCTAACACCCCACCAATCCATTTGAAACCTTTCGAAATGAAAAGCAATAAAAATTTGAGAAGATATGGAAAACTTACCTCACATTTTAACAAAATCTAAAATGCAAAGAACACCAAACACACCCCACAGATGCATGAATCCACACACAAGCATGATCTCCTACCAAATCCTATTTGAATACAACTGAACTCCCTCGATTTTTGCTTCGATTGCTCACACAATCACCAAAATTATAATTTGGAGAGAAGAGGGTTTTTCCTCTCCAAATTCCTCAAAATAAAATCATGAAAAGAAAATGAATGTCTTTTTCTTTTTAACCCCTTTTCTTTTCCAAATAAAATAATATTTTATGTTCTAATTAATCACATTTAATCCCTAATTTCACCTAATGTAGAGTAAGACATTTAAATGCAGTCCAATTTTCTATTCCACACTTAAATCACATTTGAAGTAGATATTAAGCATATTTCCATATTACTTGCAGAAACCAGAATTCAAATCAAATTAACTTAAAATACCTTATATTTCTATTATTCAATATGAAACTCCCACAAATAACCCCCAAGTCTCAAAAATCAATTATATTCATTCCCCAATGTCATTTAGCCTATAATCTCACTATTAAATCCATATAAGCATTTAGTCGAATTACATTGCAGAAATAGGAAATTTAACAAAACATCAACCACACAAATATGAGACATCCCAAAAGGATTACGGTATCTAGAATCATACCAATGGTGGTATCCTATTCAAAATGGGTAAATACTAGGGACTCACACTCAGATCGAGTACGACAGTTAAGGCAAAGCAATAAATGGCCAATGTGACATCTCCTTATAACAACTCTCGAGGTATACTCAGACCTATGGAGCTAGGTGGAGAAATCTATGGCACCTATAACCACTCAAATATATATATATATATATATATATATATATATATATATATATAGCTAAAGCATCACATAAATACCCCACAATGTACACATATCCATAAATTTATTTTATTTAAATGATAAATTTCACGATATATAATTATAACATCTATATTAATGCATATATATTCATGAACCAAAACATGATAATAATTGCTCGAGAAAACCTACATCATGCATGCATCCCAATAACACCTCCAAAATGAAATACATCCATCCCTTTTCAAGGGACTTGGCATCAAATCACACATTTGCATTTAAGTGTCATTTACATCAAGCATAACAATAAAATAACCATAGAGGAAACACCAATCATGACTTAGAATAATAATGTCAAAACATGATCATTTAACATCTCACCGTATATGAAATACAATTCTCCCACTAACATCCCATGCTAGAAATAGGTAGGCACTACAAATAAATATTTTGACAAAAAAAGTGGTGCTTCTAACAATATATTGGCATATTTGATAGTTATAGAGGCATGTCTGATTTTGTGTTTTTCTTTATTTGTAGGTTTAGTTTACCAAAATGAAATTTGAAAGAGAAGTGGCACATCTAACTATGGTTTGGTGCTTTTAATAACCAAAGCAACACATCTGATAGGTAAAGTGACACATCTAATAGGTAAATTTGCACTTTTGATGTTATTTTTATTGCATTTGATATACATAGTGACACTTTTGATTCAATGAATTTATTTTTTCTAACCTAAAATTTGCATGATTTTTTGGAACTAATTAATTTGTGCAACTTGGCCATTGCTGGGAGAAGACTTGGTAAAATAGACTATTGATTAATTTGGTGTAGGAATTTTAAATCACTTTGTTTTTTAAACTAGTTGCATGCTTTGTTTAAGATTTAATTAATGAATATTGTATCTCGTGTTTGGTGAAATTCTATTGTGTATTCACATTTTTTCAAGTTCACCCAAGGAGTATTAATAAATTATTCTCTCCCCTTATGCTTTGTGTGAAATTGGAGATAAAAAGTGCTAATATCTTATTTTTAATTTAAATTAAGGTGCCTTCTTGGAGATTGCATCACCCCAAAGGCAACCTCAACCATGTTTATTGGTGGGGTATATAAAGGGGGAGAATGAATTTTGTACCTCAAAGTGTGGCCAACATCGTTCAAGCCAATTTTCAAGACCCTCGGTCCACTAAGACTTGTTTGGTGAGGAGAAGAGGGGAGACCCCCTAGTCTCAGGCACTATCAAATAGTCTCACTTTTCTCAAAACCACTATGAACCTTGTTTTAGAGACCTAATATATTCAACCATTAATCTAGTTGTGGTGCAAAGTACAGTATCATACTTGAAGTTACTCAACATGTACCATCTTGAAGAGAGAGAATTTATTTGGAGGCTTCAAAACCTTCAAGGGAAAATGAAAGGTGATCCCTTGTGCTACTGGAAGCCTATCTATTCTCTCTTGAGAGTGGAATGTGCATGCACAATTCTACAATATTTTATTGCTTGGGCCCACACTAGTGCGACACACCCTTAATGAATAGTTAGGTTATTTTTATGGGTGTGTTTTCTTGTGAAGACTAGTAAAATACCATTCAAAACTACTACCTTGAAGTCAATTACTATTTTTGTTTGTTTTTATCTCTTTCCAAAAACTTGTCAAAAACAAATTAGTCCAAAACTTGTAAAATTTACAAACAGTCACATATAATTACACTTTTGGGTCTAAAACTATGCTTTTGAATATTAAGTTATGCATCTAAGACTTATTGTTGCACTCTTGAAAACTTAATATCTTGTCTATGTATATCTTAGGTTGAATTGTGCATTTAATTGCTATTGTGACACATCTAATAGCTACAGTGGCACTTTTGACTATCTTGTTACACATTTGATCATCTTTCGACACATTTGACTATTATGTGGCACATTTGATTATTTTGAGTTGCATTTGATTATTCTGAGCCACATTTGATCTACAAAATTATGCATTTGATAGTACTTTATCGCTTTTGATTGGAAACTTATAGAACCTATTATGACAACTTGTAATAACTTTCTAATAGAGTGACACATTTGATACCTATTGTGTCACTTATGAGCCTTCTTTGGCACATTTCAAACCTTTTTTGGTGCATCTAATACCTAAAGCTACACATTTGATAGATACAGTGACACTTTTGACCTATGCAAAATTTTCCATAATTCTCCAAAAATTTAGTTTCTAGAATTTTTGACCAATCAAACCTAAAATTTGAGACCTATAACATATTTAACCTATAATCATCATTCATTAGCCAACAAAAAAAAAAAATTAACATCCATTTCATATAATTATTTTTGGACTTTAGATTTACTACCCTAGCCTTGGACAAACATCATCATCATCATTAAAATCAAACATCCAACAATCAACAACCAAAATAATCATAATCTCATCTAGATCTTCCATTCTTTATCACTAATCTAGATTTTTTCTTCTGAAGTTACCTATTTCAAGTAGATAGTTGAGTTAGCATCAATCATTTGTGGGTGAATTCACTTGGAGTCTTGGATTATTCTAAGTTAGTAAACCCACCATCATCCTTTTTGCTTGGACTCATTAGCCTAGTACAAGTGAAAAAATCATCCTTAGCACTTATCCAAATGAAGATCTCTATTTACTTTGAATTATTGAGGTTTTAACTCACATCAATTAAAAACATCAACACACTTATCCAAAATCATCACATTCTTTTCTCCAAATCTACCAAACATATCTTTCATAGATTCCAATTAGAAACAACATTCATATCACATCACCCAACTTCTATTTTACATCTTCATCTCATATAGTAGTGATGCAGGAGCATCCAGTGGTGTAAGGGCAATCTTGCATCACCCAAAATAGTTAAATTTCAAGTTTCTTAGTTTTTTGATGTTTTTACATTTTTGGATACCCTTTTCATCATAATGAAATTCCCAATGTATGGTTTTTATTTTCTATTCCTGGGTTGAAAGATATTGCAGTTTTAGTTTCCCAGATTTGCACCTGAAAATCTTTCGAGTTAGATTTGAGGCACTTAGAGTTCCCAGGAACAGCCCTAAAACTTGCTGAAATCAAAGTAGCATATTTTGAGCACGTTATTGACTTTGAGGCCTTTCCAACGGTTCAAACAGTTCATGAATCGGAGTCCTGGATCAAAAGTTATGGCCCCGGGAAGTTGGCGCACTTTCTAGAAGATACGATTGCAAATGTTCTTTTGAAATTTGAACTTCAAGTTGTAATTTTTTGGCGCCAAACCGCCTAAACTCAAATTTGAATGTTGTTTTGGCTCCAAACTAAAGAGGAGCTCTATTTATGGGCATGTTTCTAATTTTTGGGTAACTTTTTTGGGACAAGCTCGCATATTGCGAAAGGGTGATTCTGTAGCTTTCTGTAACTTGCATGTGTTGTAGAACTTGGGGATTTGAGATCCTCTACATGTAAGAAGCTCCATTTTTTGAATAAAAAAATTATTCTCTTGTTTGTGGGTTATTTTCTAAGTCTTGGGCTGCGCCCTCATCAAGTGGTATTAGAGCGGATTTTCTTGAGCGTGTGGATAGATCGCTGATTGTGAGGAAGTTCACACCAGGACCATGGTTGTGAGTCGAGGTCAAGAAAGATGCCTCCAAGAGTGATGCCTGGTAGGTGTGGTGGTGCCAGAGGTGGTCAAGGCGGTAGAAATGTTGGTGGAAGAGATGCACTGGTAGCCCTCCAAAGACAGATTGATGCGTTACAAGAGTAGTTGAGAAGAGG
>VDFB02281492.1:859246077-859346106 GCA_007258455.2 Sequoia sempervirens | reverse complement strand
ATTTGTGAAAACTATACAACCACAACCTAACACTCAATAAAATAATCAAAACTTGAATCCCCCAAAGGGACCTTAAAGACCAAATACCAATACTAGATGAAATTACACTCCCCTAGGGGAGCTAATTGAGACTATATTGAAAAAGTTAATCCAAGAAAACCTCATTAAGCTTCTAGAGCTAAGGAAATATGATGAACCACAATTCAAACCATCATGGCATAATGATAATAATTATTGTGAGTACCATAGGATAAAAGGTTATGAAACACCTAATTGTATGAAACTAAAAAATCTCATCCAAGATCTTATTGATCAAGGGGATGTAAACATTGAACAACATCTTGGAACTTTTGGAAATAACGATCTGGGTATCTACAAGTATCTAATCCCTAATCATGGTAAGAATAATGACTTGGGTAAAGGAAATTATTATAACAAGGTCAACCATTCATATGATTATGTAGTAGGACACAATGAAGGATCTAATAACTGCATTTTTGTTGTACCATCCCAAGTAAGAATCTTGAGTGTACACTTACTATATGATGAGGGAAAGTCACTCTTCAAGGAGTTCCACTCCAAACCAAAATCCTAAACATGTTACCATTCAAGTATAATCTTATAGATTATTTGAAGAAAACACCAACTCAAATCTCCATATTAGAAATTCTTAGAATATCACCTATAGATAAAGAGATCTTGGACAAAGCACTTATAGAATCATCCATACCTACATAAATAGATACTAAGTAATCCCAAACCATGGTAGGACACATTGCATCCACACACCACCTTATATTCACGCAAAAATACCTTCCCTCCACTTCCTATCACAACCAAGCATTCTACCTAGAAGTCTTCGTCCAAAAACACAAAATGAAAAGAGTCCTAATAGATGATGGAGCAAGCTTAAATATTTATACTTTTAAATTGGTAAAAAAATTGGGATACTCCAATGAGATCATAGAGAAACATAAGAGCATAACTATAGAGCATATGATGATAATGAATGTGAATAAGATGGGATAATCAAAATTCCTATTTGAGTTGGTCTCGCAATTACAAAAACTACATGTTAGGTATTGTTACCATATAAAATTATCCTAGGATGCCCATGGATACATTTCATGTAGGTCATCCCATCCACCTATTACCAATATTTTTTTTTACTTATAATGAAACTAAGGTAACCATTTATGGGGACCCTTACCATTTCCACTAATCAAAATTTAGTGGAAAAATATCATAAAATCCACCAAGTACCTAGCAACGACATCATCTCATATTCATCATCTAATATCAACCCATCCATATTGGCCTCATCATCCACCCCACATGAGCCCCTTCCCAACATTAAGGTCCAAATACGTGACAAAGGTTATGGAGACTATGATCTAAAAGGGTTCTTCTATGTAGGAAAACTTTCGTCTTCTCCTAAGACATATGGTAAACCTCAACATATAGAAAATACCTCTTCAAATATAAAATTTGAACCCATTGTATTCTCAAAGTGGGGAGAGCTAAACAAAGAGGTTATAGAAGAAGATATTTCAAAATGGTTATACCAGGAAGAGAAAGAACAACCAACCCTACCAATAGAGAATTATAGTAAGGGTTTCTAGATTATAAAGAACATAGGTCTTACAAGTCAAGGTGGCCTTGGAATTCATCAACAATGAATAAGAGAACTCGTCGTTCTAGAGAAGAGATAGAAATATCAATGGGTTGGATATGGGTCATTTAGTTAATGTTACTCTTGACATTGAGTGTGCCCCTAGCAAGGTAGCCGAAGTTTTTCCAATAGTTGAAACTTCTAATGATGATACCATTGAGGACTCTTCCATGTACATCATCGAATTATTAAAAAATGTATCCATTAACATCCATATCCTTTACATCTCCTTCACAAGCCAACGAACTTCCACTCATTTATCCCCAACTTATCAATTAGGACCAAGGACAACTAATTTTATTTACATATTTCAAAATGATGTTATTGTTGAGTTTATGGGGCTTAGAGATGACATACCACCAGGAGAACATAAAGAAATATTTGACATATACCTTGATGCACAAGCATAATTTGGGGGAAAATTGAATGCTTTAGTCCCAAAAAAGAACATAAAAATAATAAAAATATCCCCTAAAGAAAACCACAATGTGGCACTTTCAAATTAAAAAAGTAAAAATAAAGGACGTATCCAAGGGTGAAAACCTCTGTGAGGTACCTACATATGAAGGATTTGAATTCCCTAATATACTAAATATTAAGAGAGGTCATTAGTTATAATAGAAGCATTAAAGGAAATAAACGTTGGAACAACCAACACTCCCAAAATCACTTTCTTTATTACATCATTAACACCTTAAGAGAAACATGATTTCACATCATTCCTTGAGGCACATATATTAATAAATTTTTCTTGGTCATAAGTAAAAATTCTTGGAATAGATACAACATTGGCAGTCCATCATTTGATAGTCTACCTAGACACTAAACTTGTGAAACATAAACTACTAAGATGCATCCCTAGATTGCACTACTAGTCAACGTGGAACTACAAAAAGTCTTAGATGTTGGATTCATAAGGTTGATACATTATCCAAAATGGGTGTCAAACCTTGTACCTATTTCAAATCCCAGTCAACAAATTGATATATGCACATATTTAAGAGATCTAAATAAGGTTATGAACCAACAATTTTGTTTGTTTTATGTACTTCTCTTGCACTCTTAGGATCTTTCACCTAAAAGGAGAGAGATAAAACCCCAAAATTGTGATGGTTCACTCAAATAGAGGATTTTATGATGTGATTAAGACTAAATGAAATGATGTAGATGCAACTAAATGATGTAATTGACTGATTATTAATGCAAAACTAATGTAATATGCAATGTTTGAAAACACAATGAGGTTTGCAAGAATGAACAAGAAACATGCACAAATGAACTCATAAATGAAAGAGACTGAAAGGAGTGCACCTGGAAATAGATTGTAGACTTGAGAAGATTCTGGAATGCTGGAAAAATCACTATTGATGACCAATGGGACTCATTCGCCATTGATGGCGAATCAATCCTCCTACTGGTAAAATCTCTTGAAACAGGTTTCTAACTGTTGGGAACTGGAATATGAAAAAATCACCTTTTTTAGCCTTAAGGTGGGACTCATTCACCACTGATGGTGAATCAATCCTCCTCCAAAATTTTGTGAAATCAAAGGTCAATTTTGTAGCTCTAGATCTGCACTTGTCTTCTTGTCGGGTTGACAGAGTCAAATATGTAGAAAATGGACTGTAGGTTGTATCCTTGCTTGAAATAGGGTTGAGTTGACTTGAAACACTCTATTGACTTTTTGACCACCTTTCAACACCTAATTTCTTGACAAATTTGCATACAAGAGTCTGCAATCACACATGCAAAAGGGGAAAAATGGTTAAGGGTTAGAGTATAGGGATTTTCCTTGGTTAAATCCCACTTTGGTAATCAAACCTTTGATGAAGAAATGAAATGAAATGAACAAGGAATTATGAATAAACAACATGCAAATGTCCTAAAATCACCACAACCTTGTTGAAGAAATTTGAAGATTTGTCAATGGCTGTCCAAGATGCTTGATGAATGCTTGATTAAAAGATGCAAAGTGCTTGAATGCTAATTGATGTTGAATGAATGCAATGAACTTGATGAATGGGAGATGTAAAATGAGGAGAAAAACACTTATTCATACACACTTATGCCCTAAAAACCTAATAATACCTCATCACAGGCCGACATAAGGTATTTTTAAATAAAAACTCAAAAGAAAATTTGAATTATTTTGAATTTGGAGCTAAGAGGGACTCATTCAACACCCATGGAAAATGGGTCCCACCTTGGGCTTGTAAGTTGGTGTCGAGAATTAAGTCACATTTAATGTTATTTGTTGGGTTTACATTAAAAAATACAATTAATTAAGTCTTATGAGTGCATAAAGGGGTCAAATAAAGCATAAGGTGTAAATAGTGAAATTAAGCCTAGAAAAGTGTGAAATATTGTTACAAGACTTTAAAATAGGACTTGAAAAAGGATGAAAAGGTGATTTTTAGGTGAATTATAATGAAAATAGTCTAGAAAAGTGTAGAAATGTGTTACAAAACTTCACAAAACCTTCACAAGATGTCATATTTTGAATATTTAGGACCTAATGTGAATGCATAAATTACATTGCAACATTAAATCAAAGCAATACACGTCAAACATCACAAGAGAAAGACCTAAAATACCATGAAAATGTCAATGATCCATTTTTCTATGGTACAGGCTTGTTTGAAGGATGATTTTTTGTTACCAAACATAGACATCATAGTGGATTTGATAGCATGTCATAAGATGCTTTCCCTCATGGATGGTTTTCAAGATATAATCATATTCGTATAACACAAGAAGACAAACAAACAACAACTTTCGCATGCCCTTAGGGTACTATTTATTGGAATGCAATGCCTTTCAGTCTTAAGAATGCATGTGCAACCTATCAAAGAGCTATGACAATGTTTTTTCATGACATGTTTCACAACATAATGGAAGACTATGCAGACGATTTACTAGAAAAATCAATCACAATGAAAGGAAATTTGGATGTTCTTGCAGAATATTTGACAGGATAGAGAAATATCAAGTGGGGCTAAACCCCAAGAAATGTATATTTGGTGTCACTTTAGGAAAGCTACTAGGATACATTATGTCTCATAGAGGTATTGAAGTCAACCCCGCAAAGGTGAAATCCATAATTGAGATGCCTCCACCAAAGACTCTTAAGAATATTCATAGTCTCCAAGGAAAGCTACAAGCTATTGGATAGTTCATAGCATAATTAGTGGATAAATGCCATCCGTTATCTCATATCCTACACAAAAAATTAATATTCAAATGGGATGACAAGTGTCAACAAGAATTTCAAAAAATTAAGGATTATCTAGCTTCATCACTAGTATTGTTGCCTCTAGTGTAAGGCAAGCCACTCACATTGTATAGATCAACTACATCAACAATACTAGGATCTCTCTTGGCACAACATAATGACGTTGGAAAATAGAGCAATCTATTACATAATCAATACATTAGTAGGGTACGAGCTTAATTACATTCATATTGAGTGAGAATGTTTAGTTTTCATCTTCACATCACATAAGCTACAACACTACATTCTCAATCACCAAACTAAGCTCATATTAAAAGTAGATTCATTGAAGTATCTATTGTCAAAAGAAACACTCACGGGTCGCATGGATAAGTGGGTTATGATATTAAGCGAGTTTGACATGGAGTACATAGACCAAAAATCAATAAAGAGACATGCCATTGTAGACCAATTAGCTAAGTACCTTTATATGATGATAATCCTCTCATATCAGACTTTCCAAACAAAGCAGTTTTCACCATCACTCCTACCAATCAATGAAAATTGTACTTTGATGGATTACACACAACATGGTTTAGGGGTAGGCATCTGATTCATCACCCCTTAAGATGATTATATTCCAAAATCACATTGGTTGACATTTCTATGTACTATTAACATTACCGAATATGAAGCACTTATCATAGGACTTAGAACTACTATCCAATGGAAAATCAAAGAGTTGTAGGTCTACGATGATTCACAGTTACTAATGAGTATCAAACAAAGGATAATAAATTGCTTCCAAATAAGAGAATGGTTAATAGCTTCAAACAATATTCTTTATTATCTCCTTTGAGAAAATTCCCATATTGAACAAGAAGGCTACAAATGCTATGCAACTATTGGATCTCTCCTAGATATGCCTCATAATAGTTAGAGATGTGAGTTTCTAGTTGAACAACTTCTAGTTCCTACCTTCGATGTCCCTAAGTTGGAATTCATGTGTGAAATTGTTGGTCCTAATTCACCATGGTACCATGCTATTTACACTTACCTACAAAATGGTACCATCCCACCCAACCTAACCAATAACCAAAAGAAAACCTTTATTTTTCACTCATCCCGTTTCACTATTCTTTGTGGCAACTTATACCGAAAGAGTCTTGATGTACACTATTTAGATGTCTAAACTCATAAGAGGCTAAAAATTCCCTATATGAGGTACACAAAGGTGTTTTTGGGTCACATTATAATATCCCTACCCTTGCTAAAACTATACTGAGGACATAGTACTATTGGCCTACCATGGATCAAGAGGCACACCAGTTTATGAAGAAATGTCTATAGTGTCAACAACATGTAGATCTCATTCACACACCAGCCTAAGAGTTGCAACCTATTACTACATCATGGTTCTTTTTAAAGTAGGGACTCAACCTCATAGGTAGATTTCCCCCACCTCATCCAATATCCATAAGTTCATTATCACCACCACTGAGTATTTTATGACATGGATAGAAGTCATCCCACTAACCTACATCACTGGAAAAAAGATAACAAAGTTCCTCCTTAACTACCTAATTTTTCAGTATGGTGTTCCCCACTTCATCATCATAGAAAATGGTACACCCTTTAAATATCAAGATGTCAAAAATATTTGCTCACAGTTCCATATCCAACACCTCTTTCCACACCATACTATCCTTAGGGTAACGGTCAAGCTAAGGCATTGAACAAAACCATCCTAAAGAAGACAGTTGATGATGTTGGTTGTGATTCTCACATCGAACTCAATCCCACATTATGGGCTTACCGTACTAGAATTTGAGCACCTACGAGTGCTACACCATATTCCTTAGTCTATGGCACTGAAGCAATTTTGCCTATTGAGGTCAAACTTCCTTTTTTAAGGGTGTCATTGCAACTTCTTGTCGATAATGAAAACATGATGTATCCAAATTACATGAACTAGAGCTGCTAGATGGAATATGTCTTGGTGCATTATATCATTTACAGGTCCCTATCAAAATCATCTTCATCGTAGTTACAACAAAAGGATCAAAAACCAAAAATTTGAATTAGGTGATCCAATCCTTAAGGAAAATTAGAAGAATTAGCTAGATCAAGACAAGGGAAAATTTGAACCAAAATGGTTAGGACCATTTGTCATCACAACAAGCTATGGGTCATGAGCTTACCAACTAACAAACCTAAAGGTGAGCCCTTACAAGAGCCCATTAATAATAGTCACCTCAAAAAGTTTCATGCCTAACCCTTGGGGTGTCCCAAGATTAAAAAATATTAAAGAGAAATAATCCATCCAATAGTGAAAACCACTTCGGTGGTGCCTTGGGCAAGTACCATGGTGAAAAACCTATTTACATGCATCATGTGTAGCCAAATCCCAAAAATTGAAAAAAATGGTAAAGATAAAAACCATCCTCTAGTGAAACCACTTCGGTGGAACTTTGGACAAGTACCATGGTGAAAACATGTCTACATGTGCCATGTGTAGTAAGTACCATCTACCATCTATTAGGTTCTTATTTATTCCATTCATAATAAAATCAACATTTCATCCATATCCATCTACCTATCATATTTTTTCTTACACACCTAGCATGGCTTGGTAATTTTCAGTGTCTAGATTTATCAATCCCACCTAGTATCATAATAAAATCAATCCACTTAGTCCATAATAAATGATCATACACCTAATTGAGGTGATGCAACCAACAAATCATGAAAAAAATTCACCATTCTTTCAAACATTCAAAACTTGCGAAATAGATTCAATGATAGGCTTCATTTTTATTCTCCTCTTCTTCTAAAATTGAAAAGTAACCCTTATATCTACCAAATCCAAAAATTACCCTTTTTGGTAGTTTTTGACAATTTTCATAATTTTCCATTTTTGGTAATTTTGCATGCATACTCCTTTGACCTTGGAAATTATAAATTAGCTTCCTATTATTATGATGATACTGATTATCAAGCTAAAATTTAAATTGGAAACATGAGTTCAAAATTATTAAGGAAACTTATTTTGAGGCCCTAGATGAAAGAATTTGGTCCCGAAAAACACCAAAATGAGCTCCAACCGAATTGAATTCAGTCAACATTCCAATCAACTCCTCAAGACACACCTCCATGTGATTTTTTTTATCCCAAACGGACTTTCAAGTCAAAAGTTATGACTCTTGGAAGCCCTTGCATCATGAGGGAATTTTCTTAAACCTAGTAATAGGATTGAATCCTTGTTATTACCTTAAACTGAAAAATCCAAAAAAATAGATATTCCAAAAATCTAAAAAAAGCATCAAATAGTCAAAAAATCCAAAAGCATTAGATATTCCAAAAATACAATTGTTTTTGATATTCCAAAAAACTAAAAATAACCTTAAATATTCCAAAACTCCAAAAAACATTAACATATTCCAAAAGTTCCAACAAAAAAAATCAACACAAATTAACCCATCCATAATAAAATAATCATCACACTCACCTTTGACAAAGTAAGCGAAAGAAAATAGCGCAATAATTGAAACTTAGAGCATTCATACAAATTGCAAGCTAGGATCACTGTTGAAATAACCCACTACCTACATACCAATTTCCTAAATCATTTAATTCATCATCCCAATCAATACCTTAACAAATATATATTTCCTACAATAGGCACAATCTAGGATAACAATTAAAATCTCTTTGGCAAGAGATATGGTGGTTGTGATATGTTTTGTCAGTCAGTCTTTTCTTTTTGATTTATCTTTTGTCACCTTCCACCACTTAGTCGAAGCCACCTTGATCTTTCAATATCTTGGTGTGTCTAGAGGAGCATGGAATGGGGCATAGTCATTGCTTTCATATACTATGTTTGTGGGAAGTTCTTATAATGTGACCATGGCAAACACTTTCGTTGTGTGTGTTGAGGTAGCTTCTTACATAACAAATGACCTTTGTATATCAGGTTGTTCATACCTTTTGTGCATAGGCCTGCCATGCTCTAAGTCTTATTCTTTCACACATTCAGAAAAGGTTTACATATGTCTTGTATGAATAAGGATAATCCTATTTGTTTGTAGAGTCAAAGGCTATGCATTAGATACAAAACCACCCTAGTTCTTCATGCCTTGTGCATAGTGTCTACTTGTTATATCAAAATAAGGGTTTCTCTCTATATTTTTAGCATAACCAAAAAGTAAAAGAAAAATCATTTTCCCATCATATTTTTTTAATAAAAATCCTAAATCATTTCAATAACTATAGCTTTCATTTTTATTTGATCAACATGATTCATCTATCAATCATCATCCAAAATAATTCTTCTATCCTACTCATCATACTAACTATTCTACCCAATTGTCATGACACAAACAATAAAATCCATATCATCCCTGCATACACAATCATTAGTATCATCATTATAACACCATAGATATCCTACATCCATAACCATAGCATCATTAGGATATAACATCATCAATCATTATATCATGGTACAATCATCATATAGGACATAATATCATAATAAAAAATTTAAAAAATCATAGTATCACATCATGTCATCATCTAGTGCAACATCATCATATAGATCCATTACATTATATATCATATCATTAAAAAAAAATCATCATTGCATACATACATCAATCATATAAAAGAATCAAATAGGAATCATCATTAAAAAGATACACATATCATATAGATATCCATCACATGCATGCACGAGAACATCACATCTACACAACAAGATCTTATCTCATATATGTATAAATAAATGTGTTGGGATACATCATCAATCTATTGTACAATGTATGTACAAAGGGCTACAAAGAGCCATGGGTATACATATATACATGAGCCTACAACATTGTATAAAATTTGTATACATTATATAAACCAATATACAAAATGATCCTTTATAATAAGCTCCCACCCTTTGAATGTCCAAGTAAGGGTGGATGAGGAGGAAGACCTGCCCCTGGCTATACACCTTGAGTTGCTAGCTCCACAACCATATATCTTGTAGGACCTTGTCCTAGATGTGCTAGTGGTGGTGGTAGCCCTATAGATCCCCCATCATTGATCTCCCCTATGATCAATCTAATCATGAGGCCCTCAACCAACTCCTAGATGAGAAACTAGGAGCCCTCCTATTTGTTGGTACATCCCTCTCATAGAGGGTCTTGTAATAGGTGGCCTCTTGTATATGCTTCCTCATCTCTCCCATCACTTGCACTAGGGAAAATCCTCCACCCATTACCTTTGCTTGTTGATGCTGAGATATCTTAGTGTCCCTCTTGGTTGTCCTTTTAGTCAACAAAATCGAGAGGTTATCCCTCTCCACAGTTGGATGTGTCACTAAAACTGAGGGGGTATCCCTTTCTACAGTCTTTTTTCTCAATTGAACTAATGGGATATCCCTCTCTCTGCTAGCCTAGTCTTGCTTTGATAAGGCAAATTCCAATCTAACCTGCATGTCCCCATCATCGTCTCCTCCTCCCCTAACTCCACCATCTACCCCTCCTTTGTCTATGCCTCCAAGAACACCCAAACCTATCCCAACATCCCCTCCCCTCTCCATTTTTATCCCCGCCTCCTTGATGTCCCCCATATCCATCACCTCCATCTCCATCTTGCACCTAAATCTTCCTACCATCCCCAACTTTTCCCTGGGCTCCATCTTCATCTACATCACCCCCATCACCCCCACCTACATCACCCTCCTTTATTCTCTAATGTAGCCAATGATCCCTAGTTGGCTCAGTGCTTCGTCTTTGTCTCCTAATGGCTCCTCCACCTAGGTGTGTCAGTTGAATCAGCTAAAAGATTTCCCACCATCTATCAAAATCAGATGTGGTACCCACATCCCTAATTGTTGCACCCCATACCAACTGAATGACCACCAAGAACTTAAAATTTGTTATGAATTTCTTAGGGTCTATCATGGCCCCCACTCACTGATCTCTCATTGTGTGTGAGAAAACATGGCCTCCTCACTAGTGAGCCCTGAAAATCTCCAAATTATCATCTAAATCTCTTGAGTAGAAACTCTCTATGATATGATAACCCTATCCCTACCCATCAAACCCTTTCATCAGCCAACTTGATCATATTTTTCAGCCTCTTCCTTACTAAACCTATATCCCATTTACCTGTCATGAGCTCAACCCAAAATTTATTTTTTCGACCGATCTCTCGAGGGGGCAACCTACCATCCAACCTTCATCCCTTAGTCCACTAAAGAACATTGAAGGATATCATCACCTAAAATTTTCATACCAACATGTCTTTGAAACAAAACAACATAGCACATTGTCTCAAAGAGGGACATAATGTAAACACCTAAAAATATCTAACACATTTCTTCTAAATTCAACATCATTTCCCATTATCATCATCAATCAACCCCTTCATCACTATTGATTAAGCTAACACATTTCCCTCTTTAATTATTTAATTATTTCACCATTTTAACTCATCAACTTTAATTAAATATTTTTTAAACTATTTAATTAATTAATCCTTTTTCTCCAACCACTTTAATTAAATAATTTTTCTGGGGAAAATTGCTACCAAAGAGGGTAGCACTCTTTCATTACTTCAAAATGGAGATTACATAGCTTTCATTAATACATGGATCATTAATACATGGATCTTAGAGTAGGTCTATCAATCCTGCACCTAACTCAGACATTCTCCTAATACTCTACCAAAACCCCCTTATTTTATATTACATGGTTTAAGAAAATTGCAGATCCTTCACTTATATTGCTTCCTTGAACTTGCCCAGTGCTTTACCCACTTCCTTTTTGTTGCTGACTTGCACTGCATTGACTGCATCATAGAGCACACCCTCTTTTGGCTATTTTTGAGTGCCGCATCGACATGGATATCCTGCAAGTGCATGGCCACTGATTTTTCTAATCTATTCCTTCTAGTTGAACGAGTCACATTTGAGAGAACCAACCCTAGTAGGTCACCATCATGTATGTGTTCTCCTTTCAGCCTGTGCTCTCCAAGTACCTATTTAACCACCTTGATGATTTCATCAGTCTCCGTTTTGAATAGGCAAGTGATCTGAGCATCGTAGGTTTCCAAAGCTACCTCCACCAACTACCAGCGACTTGCCGACACTTGGTAACACTTACATAAAGACAATACTTCCATTGCTGCTCATAGCTCCACAACCTGAGACTCCCCCACCATAGTTTAAATAGAATCATGGGCACTCCAGAGACTTCTCTTCTTGATTTTGCAACCCAAACCCATATTATTCACCTAGACACTTTGGGATACTGCTTGTACTCATGCTAGCCCTTTGTATGGCTACACACTCCTGTGCTATAATCATGTCAATATCATCCTTACGGGCTTTAGAGCCTTGTAACTTCACACCTTCATCCCAGGTCACTTGATAAAGATTTCACACTACTACCTTACTACTCCAACCTTGGGGAATGCATTGCTTTACGAACCAAAAGATTTAACCTTCTAGGTTTGTCATGATTATCCTTGCAAGTCCTGGCCAATTATTATGCACATTAGAAATGATCTTCACCATCATTTGGTCTATACCATGTTTTGAGAGGCAATCTGCCACCATGTTAGATTCTCTATGCACATGTGAGATTTTAAAGTCACCCAAAGTTTCTAGAACTAGATTAATGTTCTTTGCCCAAATTTTGAGTTTCCAAATTGGTGCATAATTACTCCCCACTTCCCTTATAACTACTTCTGAGTCACCTTCTATATCCATATTGTTCCACCCTTTCAAAGAGAATAATTTAATGCCTTCCAGGAATGGAACACATTCTACCTCATTATTAGTCCCCCATGGCAGTTTGATTGATGCAGCTCCTTTAATTTTGTCATTTTCATTTTAGATGATAAATCTTGCACCAGAGGGCCCTGAGTTCCCCTTTGAGGCCCCATCGAAATTGAGTTTTAATATACCTTTTTGGGGGAGTGACCATTTAGTTTTGCCTCTTGAAGCTTTTTTTTGAGGAGGTAGCATTTTGGGGGATTTAACATATTCCAATTTTTACTCATCTTAGAGTCACATGTGGAGAAAAAATTGTAGTTTTTCTTCTTGAGTTTACAACTTATATGCTCGATTACCCCTAATTCAATTTTGTAAAGGACACCTTCAATGTGGGTAGTCTTCTCCTTGAAAATTCTTGTGTTTCACTCTTTCCAGAGTTTCCATACTAGCATTGTAGGGATTTCCTTCCAGAGATCACCGTAGGCTACCCCTTTGTGCAATATTGGCCATGATTCAAAAATTTGTTTTAGATTGTTTGGTAGTGGGCCTTTCCATTCTCTCTTTGCACAAAAGGTGGACCAACTCCTTTGTGCGAACTCGCATTGTACCAATAAATGTTTTATATCTTCACTGCTCTGTTTGCACATCACACATTAATGTGAACCACATATTCCCAATCGGTTTAGGCTTTCACCTATGAGAATGCACCCATGCAAGGCAATCCACGTGAAATATCCCACCTTCAGAAGAACACTTTTTCCCTAGCACAATCTTTTTGGCCATATCATCTTGGTAACTTCTTGCTTTATCAACTTGTATCCTATATTGGTAGAGTATGATCTTGATTTTTCTGCACACCACACAATGGAGTTTGGAAGATCTGAAATTAGAAGGTGTCTCCATGATAATTCACTTAATAGATTCATCCTCATTTGGTATTGTAACATTTAAAAGTCTTTCCATGCCCATTCCCAACACTCGTTTACCCACCACAAATTCAAATAATTCCTCACACACACTCCATATGCATCCTTTGATGCTTCAATGGATTCTTCTAGTCTTGGGATATCCTGCAAAGTTGGATATCCATTCCAAGATTCATCCTAGAATGTTGCCTTCCTCCTGTTCCCTATTTTCCAGGATAAGTGGTCTATTATTACACTTTTGCTACTCAGGATGAAGTTCCACATCACCAAACCTCTTTGCGGATTTGCCACAGTTAAAATTTTGTCCTCCACTGACTTGAGATATTTTGCTCTCAAAACCTTGGTCCATAGATCATCTGACCTTTTGAATATTTTCCACCTTAGTTTAGCCCCTAGTGTTTGGTTTTGGATTTTCAAATCCCTCACACATGCCTCACCATGCTCCATTGCCATTGTAATAGTCTCCCAACCTAGCAATGGAATGCATTTTTCTTCATGGGAGCCATCCCACAATAGTTTTCTTTGGATTCTTGTTAGCCTTCTTAACACTTTGCTTGGTGCATTGCTGCTTGATAACATGAAAATCGGTATTGCTGCTAATACTACTTTTACCATTAAGAGTCTCGCTACTAGAGATAACCAACGACCCTTTCAATTTTCAATTTTGGTGCCACACTTATTTATTATGCTCTCGCAAAGATTGAAATTCATGGGCCCAGTAAAGAGGGGAACTCCCAAGTATCTTGTTGGGAGTTGGCCAACACTAAACCCCAATACATTAAGGATTCTTCGTTGAAGACCCTTAGGTGTGTTAATAAATAATATGTTTGAATTCTCAACAATAATTTGTTGCCTTGTTTGTGAACTGTACTTCTGTAATATTGATTTCATTGCCATTGCCTTCACCATAGTTGCACATCCATATAGAATTGTGTCATCAACAAAGAGTTGATGAGATATAGATGAAATTTGATTAGGGACTTCAATACCATGCCAAATACTTGATGAATTTTCCTTCAAGATATGTTTGCGTAGCACCTCTACCATGATTACATATAGGAAGGGTGATATAGGGTCACCCTGGCACAGTCTCTTTGCACCCTCGAAGAAGCCACACGGTTAGCTGTTTATCACTATTGAATATCCTAATTGTTGCACCCCATGCCCATTGAATGACCACCAAGGACTCAAAATTTGTTATGTTTCTTAGGGTCTATCATGGCCCCCACTCACTGATCTCTTGTTGTGTGTGAGAAAACATGTCCTCCTCACCAGTGAGCCCTGAACCTCTCCAAATTATCATCTAACTCTCTCAAGCAGATACTCTCTATGATATGGTAACCCTATCCATACCCATCAAACCCTTTCATTACCCAACCTAATCATATTTTTCAGCCTCTTTACTAAATCTATCCCATTTACCTATCATGAGCTCGACCCAAAATTTATTTTTTTGACCGATCTCTTGAGGGTGCAACCTACCATCCAACCTTCATCCCTTAGTCCACTAAAGAACATAGAGGTATATCATCACCTAAAATTTTCATACCAACAACATGTCTTTGAAACAACACAACAAAACACATTGTCTCAAAGAGGGACATAATGTAGACACCTAAAAATATCTAACACATTTCTTCTAAATTCAACATAATTTCCCATTATCGTCACTAATCAACCCCTTCATCACTATTGATTAAGCTAACACATTTCCCTCTTTAATTATTTAATTATTTCACCATTTTCACTCATCAACTTTAATTAAATATTTTTTAAATTATTTAATTAATTATCATTTTTCTCCAACCACTTTAATTAAATAATTTTTAATTATTTAATTATTTCTTCAATTTTCCTTATCAATTATTCAATTAAATCTTGCATTATTCCTCTATCCACATAATTAAATATTTTTTTAATTATTTAATTAAATGTTGAATTATTCTTTATCCCCATAATTAAATTTTTTTATATTATTTGATTAAAATCATGCATCCCTCTTATCCGACATAATTAAATAATTTTAATTAGTTAATTATTCCTCCATAATTATTTAATATTTAGTTTAACTTTTCACATTCCTTTAAAAATAAATAAAATCATTATTTTATTTATTTCCTAAATATATCATTCTATTTTTATTCCTCCAACTCTAAATTTAGCGACCATCTCTAAATTTGGTGAGTTGATTGAAGAGCAACCTCAGTTCACTCTCACTCACTTCCACTTTATCCTCTCATGCAATCAATCTTCTAATTCATGCAATCAGTTAACTCCTCATCACAATCCCTCATCTTGACACATATCATGTGCACGTTCATCATGATCTCTCAAACATCCTCATTTGTTGATCTCATCTCACATCCTACATGGTTGATCTAATATCTCTGAAAGCTATAAAACACCCATCATTTATCCATTCAATCTCTCCATGAATTTTGCATCTAAATTGTACTCATTTTTATATCACTTTTTCTAAATGAGGGTATGCTAAAGTATTCAAGAAATCCACATACTATTCAAATTGACATAATTACATTCTACAATGGAGAAAGGCTAGGTATTTTGTTGGAGGTAAAAGTAGTTAGTTTAGTTTGATTTTTTATTTATTTTTCATGATTGTACACATGCTTCATTGGGATAAGTCATTTGATCATTGAATTAGATTTTTTATTGTATCATGCAAAGAATGTCATTGCTCCAAAATTTTGGAGGGAATCTACGGAGCCTCACCCAGAACAAAACTTGAGACGAGAGTTCCTCTATAGGGTTAAAGCCTGCATGCTATGGCTTTATAAACATGCCAACTTGGTTATAAAAATAAGGCTCTCCTAAAAATCCTTATTACGATCATCAAGACAATTAAAAATCACCAAAAAAATAGTTGTTGGCCACTAACGTCACCTCCATATCACTCTCGTGATTCCATGTTCGATGAGTCCATGGCTCCAAAAAAGGGAGAGATACTCGAATCCCCATGATTTTGTAAATCAGACCATGATTCATTGATAATTAACATATTCTTCAATTGAATTTGGTTGAATAACCAAAACTGGTCTAACTTGGCTCCTTTCTAGGCACACATTAGTTTTCAGGATTCAAGGGCCTCTATTCATTGAGTGATCTACCCCACTCGAAGATTTATCCTTACGGTTAACAACATTTGCATGCAAGGAAAAAGAAGGATCTTGGTTGATGCCAAAATATGACGAGGTAACAGTGTCTTATGAGAAACTCAATTTATGGGGGACATTTTGTGCTAAACTAAGTGACCTCTGCGTTTTTAGAGAAGCCGACTTCTTCTATAATGAGGGCTTGGAAAGGGAAAATGAAATGGATTTAATAAAATAAAGTCTAACCTAAGGCGATGCACCGAGAATTAATGATAGGGACGATAAATAACAGATCTAAGGGCCTGATTGGTATTTGTGGTGTTTCAAAAAATTAGAAACTGAAGATTACAACATAGACAATCCATTCATTGACATAAAATAATATTGCATACATTCCTACTGCCAGGAAGAGTCTTTAGACATGGTCTAGGTCAACAAACTTACATTCAACATATATAGAAGTTCTCAAATGAAATGTCTAGACAATAAAAACACAGTTTACAGTTTGATCAAATAGCATGAAAAAAAAGAAAGGCCGAACAATTGGCACAATCTGAGTCTTTGCAATAAAATAAAACAACAATAAAGGCCTGGTGTCTTTTTCCAAAACCAATGTTTTCTTCAAATTCTAGACCCTTTTTCTCACAACAGAGAAAAGTTATATAGCAGGAAAAACCCCCACTGCTTCGGAGAGCAGCAACATAAAAGATTTCACAATCCCCTGGAAATGATGCAAAAATTAGAATATTCCCAAAGCTATTGCAACAAAAATGACTTGAAACCAAGTATCCAGTCCTTCCACGCACAAGTGCATCCTCTGCAAATGATGGTGGTGGTCCCGACAAGGCTTAATCAGACAAGTGTCACCCTCTTGTGCAAATAATTATGATACGCAGTGGCCAATAGCAACATTCAGTTCGTTTGGTTTGTCGCCCAAATATGAGATTTGCTGACTAGACACATGGTAGCCTTTCGCTGCTCGTGTGAACCTCTCTCTCTCACCGCTGGAGACTTACACTAAGGCTACATGCATCGAATGGACAGAGCACTTAACCAATAGTGGAGGGAAAGACCACTAGCTGGGCGCAAAAGAGACGCGTGGCCGAAATATTTGCGAATAGTAGACACGTAGCAGGAGTACACCACAGATAGCAACTATGGGGCCCACCAATTTTTTTGGGAATGAGGTCTTCATGGCACTCGAGCGAAACCTGATGAGACAACAAGAAAGCATGATCAAAATTATCCCACAGCTGCGACACGTGGAAACATAGAGGGGTTTCCTGGGATGCGAAAGGAATGTAGAGACTCGAGGTTGCGAGGAGTAGACATGTGGAGTGGGAGATAAGAACCTATTCAAAAGGTCGAGTTTGATTACCTGTGATGCACGGGCCGACGCATAGAGGAAAATACACCCGAAGGGAGCTAGTTAAATATTTATTAACAGCTTTTGGTGACTATCAGGGGCGTTTTGACTAAGGAACAGAGAACTAAAAATTTCTCTAGTTTATAGGATAGAGTGCCATTTCATTAGATAATGGAGTCATATATTGGAAAGAGCCGCCTACAGAGGTGACCATTCATCCTTAGATGACTTCACCATGTTGCACAAATTCTCCTATGCTCCACTTAGATCAACAGTTTCTTTGTGAGGCAGTGCATTAGGTAAACTGGCCCCTGCTTCACAATGAAATAGTAGTTGTGCAGGTAGATGAATCACTCCCTCAATTTTGGTCCTCGTGGGAGGATGACTGAAATCCCTGAAAGCCTCTGAATCATTTTCCTTCTCTTCTATCTTTTCCGTAATCTGCTTGGCCGTGGTAATAGAGCCATCTTCAAGGAACGGGGATGGAAAACCCATTCTGTTTAACTCAGATAAACTCCCCCGTATGTTGTGTAGTGTCTTACTCAGAGTAGCTGTGACTGATTTAGTGCGATGGAAGGTAGAGTGGCAATGGATGAACTTATTTTCCATTTGAGTAGTAGCATCTCGATCTTCAATACCCATTCTGGTGAGGTTTTCATCCGAGACCGAATATAACTTGGTGAGCAGATCCTTTGCTTCTGGAACCTTCTCCAAGATGAACCATGGGAATTGCTCAATTGTATCATGAGCCTCTTGGCTTAGCCTTGATGCTTTGGTGATGAATCAGAGGGTAAGTTGTAGTGCCAAGCAAAAGGTTTTAATCTTTTCCCAGTGAGAGATGTACAACTGCCTAACCAACAAAATGATGTCTGGCTGTGTAGGGGAAGATAGGAGAGAGCTTTTAAGAGAAGCAATCTCTGCATCTTTTGAAATAATGGCCTCAGCCAATTCTGTCCTTTTCTTTTTCTCAGACGATAGCTGTTCTGCAAAGCTGCTCATTTCTTTATTCCAATTCTCCTCGGCTCGGGAGTGATTTGCTAAGTGCATGTCCAGAGAAGACTTTTTCTCTTGGAGTTCTTCTATTTGAGCTTTTAGGCCCTTAAATTCAACCTCTTTTTCTTGTATTTTCTACTCATATTGAGCCTGTTGGTGATCCAAAGCTTCATTCCTCTGCGCCACTCCTTGACTACACTCAAGGTGAAGTCGCTCCAACTCTTCATTCCTTAGCCATAGATTCTGTTCTGTCTCCAGATTCTTAGCCTACAAATCTTTTACCATGGCAGGGTCAAAGGTTTGAATCTTTGCAAGTTAACCCTAAAGTCTTTTCCTCTCATCCTCTGCTGCCAGCACCCTCTCTGTCATACGTGCAACATCTGCCTCTAGGGATTTCTCTTTTTTCTCCAAAAAACTAACCCTCTTTCTCACTGCTTTAAGCTGCTCATTCTTCTTCTTTAGCTGGCAGTCAGTTTTAAGGAAGTCAAAGGTGACCACCCGTTGTGTTTCCTCCATGATCTCAACCTTATCCTATGGTTGGGCCACCTTCATGTCGAGCCTAACCGCATATATCTCATAATCTTACGGGTGCATTTCCCCCTGAGGCTTGGTTACTCTAGGGTACATGTTTGCAAACTTCAATTCCTACCGGGCCTCATCATAAAGAGTCTATATTTTTGGCTCAATAGAAGCACTGGCATCTTTTGCCCCGCGCTTTCTCATTCTACTGCACGTGCCTCCTTTCCACAATCAATTTGTGCTATAAATTAGGCTAGCGACAAAACTAGTCTTCCGGCAAAAGGAGCACTAGAAGGTAGGGCATAGGGATAGGTAATCCTCATAGGCGCAGACATTTGTTTCTTTTGGAGAGTGATGGTTTGCGGGGAGAAGTGGGGCATGTTCCAAAGCTTGGTTTGAGGCCCAGTAGAAGGGCTAGTCACTTGTAATGATTGAATTGGTGAATTGACCATAGGACTCATAGGCTGGGATGGTGGAGGAGTTGTCATTATGGTGTCAGCTTGTTGTGATGGAAGAGGATCCGCAGTAATAGCGGAAGAAGGCATACCTGCAGGAGGTACATTTTTGGAAAGTGAGGCAAGGAGAGTCTAAGCGGCAACAGCGGGCATAAGGGTTCGTGAAGGAGTAAGGCCAGGTGGAGTGGTCTATGAGAACTGGGTGAAACCTCCTGAATATGTTGGATTAGAAGTGGGAAACAGAGGGCTAGTACTTGTGGTAGGGATCACTGTTGATGCAGGGGCATATACCAAGGAATGAGAAGCAAGGGAAGGAGTGAATTTTACCTATTGACTGGTCGATGGCGGCTTCTGAATCGTTAGCGATTCTTCCTTAGCTTCAGGCTCCTGGCTCGCTGCAAGAACTTGTCTTCCAACGGGTTGTTGCGAACCTTCCCCGATAATGCTCTCTATGTGTTGCCGCTTTGTGGGTGGGGTCTCTTGAGCTTCGGTAGCTAGTTCTATTTGCTGTAGTGATAACTTGGCTAACTTAGCAGCCCAAGTGAGTGTATGCGAGGCCCTTGATATATTAAAACACACATTCGTGGCCACATAGGTGAGTTGTTTGAGACCTTTCTCTTTCGGCGCAGAGGAGGCAGATGTTGCCACTTCCTCTTCCTACTCTTCGGAATCATCCTCTGGATCCCCGCTCTTATTAATGCTAGAGTCTAGGCTGGGGTGGTCCTCATTCCACCATTTTTCAAATTCCTTGTCATCCTTCAAACTATCATAAGGGGCATCCAACTGCCCTGTCTCTTGGCGATACCTCCAGAAGGCTTCTATTTTTTCAGCAATCCACGCTTCATCCTTCCACAACTTATTATACATGTCGCGTTCCATGTGGACATTATCTTTGGCCACCGTCATAACAAAGAACAACTTGTGCCATGGCCCTCTGGTATCTTGTGTAGGAATACGCACCAGTTCAACAAAATTGTCATCCTTGTTTGCCCACGGGTTACGCCGCTTCTCCCAGTAAGGTCGGGGAACATGTGTTACCTTCATGTGTGGCTCCATCAAGTCATTGAAAGGGTTGTAATCCCACTTATCATTTACAAGAACCAACCCTAAATGAGCTAGTTTATCCTGCAATAACTAATCAGATTGTTTCTTTAACAGAGTTATCGATTTGAAATTCTTTGGACAGGTGAAGAATCCCTTTCTCTTGACACTTTTGCTGCTATAGAAGGTAAAATAAACTATACACACTTGCCTTTACATCTCAAGCATGAGAACCCTATCTATGACATAGGCTGGGAGAAGGAAAGGTTGACTAGTGAAGCCCTGCATCTAGAGAATCGTGAAATCTATTCCTAAGAACCAGTCACAGGCGGGAGTGAAACTCTGCATCTATCTGGCCTGATCCTTGTTGAGCTGAATTATGTCACCTTCCCCTCATAAATCATGCAAGAGCGGAGTTATGAAATAATCCAAAAATGCGTAATAATCATATGACACGAAAAGAAAAGGTGTCCACGTGGATACTAGCTTCCTCTTACCTCGTTCATCAAAAATTAATAATTCAAAAAAATCAAGCGAATAAATTAGGGTTTTGATGTAAGAGCATGTGAACCAGGAAAGAAAGAAATCTAAAATTTCCCTTTGACGAGTAATTCTTTATTTTCTGTATCATTTCATCTACCATGAATTCATTGAAATCATACCAGAAGGTATCGTGCTATTTGCGGAATTAGAAGGCCGATCCCAGTTGAAAAGCTTCCACCATCTCATCAGAGTCTCAGTCGCATACAAAAGATAGCATGGACATGGCATCCTGCATATCCTCACATAATGCACCATGCCACAATGGAATACTTGGCAGTTTAGCACCTGAGACACTTTTCTTCCTGATCTCCTCCAACAAGAAATCTGAGTTCTTTTTCATCGCCCTCCATGTTTTTTCTCCTTTGCCAGGGTAAAAGGAATCAATGTTCTCTCTTCTTTTACTTGGGTCCGATGCATAGCATATGCCAAATGGCCTATGGGGTGATGTGAACTCTTAAGTTTCAGCCTTCGATGTAGCGGGTGCTAGGGTTATAACACTGGATGGCACCGTCAACTATCTCTAGGAAGTAGTGTACCGATGGGACCATATATTATGGAAGACCATTGTACCAAATCTTCATTGTTGTAGACGTGTCTGCCTTTGGTTCCATCAATCTTGCACAAGCTACTTCCCTTAAGGATTTAGGGTTTTTCGCAAGCCGTGGGTCATAGATATTATCCCATTTCTCCTCAACCCTTTTCTTGTTCCTGCAATCTTTGGGCCTTTTCAACTCTATTGTATATTCCCTCTTCGGCTTGCTTAGTATACTAGGCGTAGCATATGCCAAATACTCATAGACATGCACATCCTTTGACGATTGTATGGCCGTAAACAACTCCTGGCCAATCCCCTCTTGTTTTTGCTGAGATGAACTCTCTAACATTTTCTTTAGATGAAGACTTTTGTGAGTTCTGGACTCCGTTATTCTTATCTGGCTCTAGATATGCTAAAAAATTCTCTACATCTTGAGCTTTGGAATTTTTGAAAATACTTTGAATCATTAAACCTTTTCATGCAATATTTGGCTATCTTTTTTCAAGGTGGCAGAGGAAAGCATGCTTTTTGCATTTAACTCGGCATGTACCATCAATTTCGCGATTTGTACAAAATAAACTACTTTCCATTTTGAGGCGGAAAGAGTTCATTATTGCATTTGGAAACCGTGTGATATGCTATGATTCCCTTGAAACTTGAGTTGGAAATTTTCCTTCTAACCTTAAGTTAGTATGTGTTGGTAATTAATATCCTGGCCGAAATGATTACGCCAAAGCAAACGATCACGACCTAAAAAGATATGGATATTTCCTTGGGCTCTGGGAAACGCCTGTGAGATGACACAATAGCCTACGACCATGGAACTTACTATCACTGAGTGCCACCTTTTAAAGCTAATTAATTAGCTCCTATTAATCTAGCACACATTGAACCGTACCTTCGCAGATGCAACTGGTCTAGAAATGTGAGCAAACACAGGCACGCCTTTCAAGTTGGCATCTAGTTATCATCACGTTTTCTCAAAACAGATTAGCATGTGTCTTGTCATTTTTTCTATAAATAGGCCGGTAAGTAGTGAGAAAATCATACTTAGCATTTGAGTAGTGATAGGTTGTTAGCGCAATTTTAAGCAAGTTTTCTCATAGGCTAGGTGATAGGTTAATTTCAGCCTTGGTTAGAAGGTGTAAGCATAGTGTCAGAATCATGGATACTCTTGTTCGACTAACCTCCTATAAGTCACAGAAAATGTTTCTAGGGGAGGCTTCTACTAGGCAGCTGAAAATAATGACTAAGAATAAGCATTCCTTGTTCTTGGTAGCCATAAAATGGGTTCTGGGTAAGGACTAGATAGAATATGAGGAAAAGTATTATGTGCATACTGATATATGTTCCCACTTTGTAGCGTCTATGTTAGACATTGGCATCCATAGACCTCTCATCCTGAAGTTGGTCAAGGAAATGTTTCCCAGAAAGTACCTGAATGGCCTTGGTGAAGTTGTTGCTCATGCTGCATATGGGGTAGGTCTGTCGTCAGCCAGTAACCTCCGTCGCTATATTGAGGAAGAAGCGGTAGTTGTATGAATGTAATTTATCAGTGGATTCCACCTTCAGACACATGACGAGCATCGACAGAGGGTTACCCAGGCCTTGCACTTCCTGTTCCATAGTTACAATGTGATACCGTTCTACGATGTAGATTGGTATACCGACTTCAGGAACCTGGTGTTTCCCTTGCCAATGGTGGTTGTGCCAAATGATGTTGCCTCTGATACCGAAGAACCTACTGACAAAGACACAGAAGGCGTTGCCATAGAAGAAGTGGTAGATGTTGCCATTGACGCGTTAATTGCTGCTTCTCGTGCCCTTGGATGAAAAGCCTCCCTGCTCCTAAAAAAAATTGCCACTCAGTTTTCTTTACCTCTCGCTGTTGCATAAACTGCCTGCCTTACAGTTTTATATATAAGCCTGAAAAAGGCTATAATATTTTGCATATATGAAGGAAAAACTCAAATAGTTGTATACTTTTTTGGATTATGGCTTCCTTAGCCATTTTGCAATGTAAAACAAAAGAATATATATAAATAGATATATATCTTTATAAAAATCCATGGCTCTTTCTTTCATTCTGCATTTCAATTTTATGGCTCTTTTATAACATATGTGTTTATTTTCCCCGCACATGGGTGTTTTTAAAATGTAAGCAATCCCGCTATCCTACCCTTCATAATAATGGGTTATTTCTGCAGAAGCATAAACCAATTTCGAAAAAGACCAGCCAAAGAAAGGGAAATAAAATAAAATCATTATTCACATATGTACAAAAATAGAACTCGACAATTAATGGAACAGCTTAAGATGAATCCCATTAACGAGGATTCCAAAGGGTTCCTGTTCCATATTTTCTAACTCGAAAGCGTTATGCTCCTTGCACTGAATGATTTTTAAGGGGTCTTCCCATAGGCTATCAAATTTACCATGCTGACCTGGCTTAGCAACCCTTTTATCATACTTCAACACTAAGTCTCCACACTTTAGGCCTTGGTCGGAAGCCTTCTTGTCAAACCATCGCTTGACCACTTGTTGATGGTTTGTCATGGCTATTAGGGAATTCTCCCTTTTTCCCTGTACTTCTAATAGTTCGGCAAGCTGAACCTCCATGGCTCTATTTTGTTCTATCTTGAGAGATTTCAACAGTTGGAGTGCCAAAATCTCCATAGATATAGGTAGCAGTGCCTCTTTCCCATATACCAACTCATAAGGTGAAGTCTTAAGGACTTGCTTAGGAGTTATGCAGTTTGCCTAGAGCGCTGCTCGAAGGTTTTTATGCCATTCCCTCTGGTGTTCCGAATCAATTCTTTTAAGGAGCTGGATTAGGCTCTTCTTTGTTGACTCTACTAGGCCGTTTCCCTATGGGTAATAATTTGATGATGTCTTGAGGAATATGCCATTCATTAATGCAAAGCAACATACCTTTGTGCCTAGGAAATATCTGGCATTATAAAAAATGATAGTCTTCGGAGGACCGAACCTTGTCACCAGCTCTTCAAGGAAATCTACAATTTATGTTTTTGTTGTTCTTTTTAGCGCAATGACCTCCACCCATCTTGTGAAGTAATCCATGGCGGTCAGGATCCACTTGTGTCCAGCACTAGAAGATGGATTAATCATCTCAATGGAGTCCAAGCCCCATTGTGAAAACGGTTCATCTGCCACTATAGGTTTGAGAGGCATTGCAAAATTCTTCCTTCTGTTAGTAAAGAACTGGCATTTTTTGCAAGATTTAACCAAAGAGTGGGAGTCATTGAAAAGTGTAGGCCAATAGTAACCTGCGCACATGATTTTGATGGCGGTGGTCTTAGCAGAGAAGTGTTCGCCTGTAATGCTGTTGTGGAATGCATCAAGGATCTTCTTTGCTTGCTCTGAAATGATGCCTCACAGGAGTAGGCCATTGAAATTTCTTTCGAAAAGGACCCCCTCCACTAGCGTCTATCCACAATTTTACAGCCAATAGTATCTCCTCTTTTGGGACGAGAGACCAGGCGGATACTTTCTAGTTTGCATAAACCTTATTCTATCAGTCATCCAACAACCCTCCGATTTTGGCTCATTTATTAGAACAAGCTCTAGTTGCTCTCCTTCGGCAGGTATCTCCTCGTCCTGCGCCATGTACTTGCACAATCCTCTTCCTCTAATAGTTTTAGTAGGTTTGACCTCAATGTCATATTCAAGGATCTTGGTGATCCAATTAGCTCTTTTTTTTGTGATTTCCCCCTCCATGATATATTCGCGCACACTGGAATGTGCAACATAAACAAACACCTTGTTGCAGGAAATTAGATGACAAAACTTTTTAAGTCCCTTCACTATTGCAAAGGCCTACCTTTTGACAAAATTATAATTCATCTCATATTCCTTCAGGGTATGGGAGTAGAACGCCACTGGATGTTCTCCTTTTCCTTCATCATCTTTTTGGGTTAGGACAGTAGCGATACTAGACTTGCTACTAAATGCATACATTATCAAATCCTTAGATAAATCTGGATTAACCAGTACCGGAGTTGTAGAAATGGCTTCCTTAACTTTTTCAAAGGCTTCCCGAGCTTCAGTCATCCACTTGAATGCCTAATCCTTCTTAAGCATCAGGGTGATCAGCTTAATTATTCCCATAAAGTCAGAAATAAACTTGCTAACAAAATTCACTTTGCTCAAGAAGGACTGAATACCTTTCTTATTCACCGGAAGGGGAAATTCCTTGATAACTTTCACCTGTTTGGGGTCGATTGAAATTCCTTCCTTAGATACCACATGTCCTAACAACTTGCCTTGCGGTACTCCGAATATGCATTTCTTCTAATTTAGGGAAACCCCGAACTCCTGGCACTTTTGAAAAACAATTTCTAAGTGATCAAAATGATCATCCTTAGATTTAGAAAACACAATAAGATTATCCAAATAAATTAGAATAAACTTATTGATTAATTCATTGAATGCGATGTCCATCACCCACTGGAATGTTTCCCTTGCATTGGATAAACTAAAAGGCATTTTAGCATATGAAAATGTTCCCCACTTTATGGTGAACGTAGTATTGTGTTGATCCTCTTCCTTAACTCAGATCTGATTGTAGCTGGAGAAACCATCCAACAAAGAAAACATTTTTGATCCTGCAACCGTTTGTAGGATTGACTCCATTGAAGGCAACAGATAATGGTCCTTCAGGGATGCTCTGTTTAGGTCTCAAAAGTCCACACACAAATGAATATCTCCATTCTTATTTTGAACCAGGACCAGATTGGATACCCAAGTACTACACTTGATTGAAAAGATAATGCATGACTCAATTGGCTTAGTTAACTCTTGCACCATTAGCACTTCAATTTTAGGGTTTATTGGCCTTTGCTTTTGTCAAATTGGTTTTGCACCTTCTGTTAGCTCAATCGTGTGTTGAATGATATTAGGATCATATCCTTCCAGATCATCATAGGACTAGGCCACTACTCCATATTTTTCACAGAAATTGATGAGTCTTTCTTTATCATGGTGCGAGACGTCTTTCCCGACTCAAAGATTCCGGCCATCTGAGATCCGAAGGTCCAGGTAATCACTTTTTTTTGCTACAAACTTTTTCCTATCATTTCTTGCATCATCACAATCAAATTTTTTTTCGAGAGTAACCAATCCTTTCAGAAGCTTGTTAGATTTGAGCTGCATAATCTGTCCTTCATAAGCTTCGGAAATATTTGGTTGAAGCTAATCGACGAATTCCCCTGACTGCTAGATGAATGAGGTGATGTGTTCATCACTTTCAAAAACTTACTAACTCTGATCATTGCCAGGAATTGTCAATCAGACTAGTACTCATACTGAATGTTCATTATGTATAAGGTCAGAGGCAGGATCAAAATGAGCACCAATCATGACCATGCGGTCTACATCGCTATTTTGTCCTCGGGAATAGTCTGGATGTTGAAGGCTTCAAAACCCTCAACCAGGTCCCAAACTCAGTTTGATAGGATCGCATGTGGACATTCTTTTCTGCAAAAATTCCTTAGACTTGGTTGACTACTAGTTCAAAATCTCCAAACACCCTTAATTGCTTTATGCCCATTCGTTCTGCAAGGCTTAAACCTTGAACTAATCCTTCATATTCAGCCTCATTGTTTGAATAGGAAAAATGAAAATGGAAAGACCTTAACAATTTTTCATTTTGTGGGGATATTAGATATATCCCCGCTCTAGTACCCACTTTTCTTCTTGCTCCATCAAAGTACAATGTCCATAGCTCATTTGCTTGGCTACCTTCAAACTCTTTGGCAACCTTTGGGAGCACTTGGTCTTCATCATATATTACGTAGGTGCCCAATCCTGTAGCATGATAATTGTCGAAAGGATCATTGTCCATGTGTTCACTCAACAAAGCCTCTTCTTTGTCATTCTGGTCTTCGCTCACCCTTTCTTCCTCTAGTAATTCAACACAATACATTTCTTGTTTGTGATAGAGGTATGTGCGGCTTCAAAATTGATTAGGGCTTCATCTACTACATGTTCAGAATGTAAAGTCTCTGATTCTATCTTCGTTTTTGTGCCGTGCTTGGTTCTAAGAATGAGATGTGACCAATCCAAGGATAGGTATCTCGGGATAGATGAAGACCAAACATAGGAGGAACATTTATGATCACAGTGTCTTGCAGCACCGTGATACTAGGGCAAGCAAATAGAGTTAAAGGAAGTTCTTTGATGACACCTCTGGTTTCAACTTTGTTCCCATCAAGCTGCATTACCCCCCTTTTCATAGGTTCATAGCTGAGTCCTAAAGCTTCGACTATCTGTTTAGGCATAATTGTAGTGCTAGCGCCAAAATTAATCATAGCATTGTGCAATAACTTCTTTCGTATAATAAGAGTCAAGAAGAAGGGTTGGGGTTTTAACTTATCTCTAACCTCAACAGGGGATTCCTTTGTATTGTTTGTAAAGACTTTAGCCGGCGGTATTTGATTAACAACCTCTGCACTGGCAAATAGTTTTGTTGGTGCTGTGTTGACCTCTTCTCGAAGCGCCTTTTGTAATAGCGTCTTTTGCTCTGGGATAGCTAGAATGTCCCATAGAGACACATTAGCGAATGATTTCTTCAATAGTTCTACCACATTAAAAGGTGACAAACTCAGAGGTTTTTGCTCCTTGGTTCTTGAATAATAATTTCCTTTTGTGGTTGAGATGGTGATGGGACAGTAGAAGTGCCAGGAATCTGATTGGAAGCACTTTTGAGTTGCAAGCTGGCCGGATGTAGAACAACTGACTCGCCGGTAAATCTTCTCTTTGAGCGCATGTTATAATCAGATTGCACTTGAGGTGTTTTGGATATGAACGTATCATTAGCAAACACCATTTCTTCTTCCTCCATCCAGGAAAAAAGCGCGTGATCAGGAGCAATATAAAATTCTTATTCTAAAGACATTCCTTGCATTTGTGCAGTAAGAACCACACTCTCCATTTGTGGCGAGGCATATATGTAACCTCTGGGATCTGTCGCTGTGCCTTGACTACATTTCTCTGATATCTTTTGTTGCAAGTTTCCACGTGGATAGTTTCAGGGAATATGCGCATCGCTACAAGGGAAGCACCACAGATTGATGTCATCAATGAGGTTGTTCTACCCTACGGTTAATTCCCTACTCGAGCTTGGTGAAGCGCTCATCAGCGGGGTAGGCACGAGCACCATTTGGTTGGCAGTCGGAGTTGGTAGATTAGTGCGAGGCGTGCCCTGGTACTGATTCTGCTAATATGAGGACCAACCACCTTGATAGTTTTGATATGTAGGCTTCAGAGGCATTGATTGGTTCCACTTAAGAGTGGTTATATCATTTCCCATAGTCCACAAAATCTCTTTAAGGTCGCTCATTTCATCTTTGGATGAACCCAATGTAGAGGCTACATTTTGTGGGGCTGTTGCATATGTGTACATCGACTGGGGAGTTGTGGGTAAGCTAGTTGACATGACTTGTGCGGGAATTGATATTTCAGGAAATATTGGCATAATAGGTCAAGGAGACAACTTTTTGCAATCTATCAAATGATTCTCGGCCTTGACAATGACACCGTAAGCATCTGGCAGAGTAGCTCCTCCCAAAGACTTGATCATCATAGAAATGTCAGAATTGATGGATTTTAGATAAAATATGAATGCCAACTCAGGATTCGGGTGTATAGTAATAGGGATCCTTTGCCAATTTGTGTGAAATTAGGCATTAAAGTCTGTCAGAGCCTCCTGGGGGCTCGCTTTATGCCAAATAATTGATAATACAATGAGGAACAATCTCCGTCATTTGAGAATCTCTCATAAAACGGATCTCTGAGCTCGTCCCAAGTGAGAATAGTGTTAGGTGATAGTGTTCAGTACCAATCCAGTGCCTTACCTTTAAAAGATGTGGTGAGAAGCCTCAAAGCTACATTCTGTGCTATAATCCCATGTACCAGACATACGTCCGCCACATCTTGCAAATGTTCTGCGGGTGTTCTTGATCCATCTCTAGTAAACTTGGGTATAACTTTCATAGCTGAAACTGAGATAGCACCCTAGACAGCGGGTGCTACTAGGGCTGCTAGGGGACTTCTGACATCCCATGCCACGTAATTTTTGTTGATGATCGACAACATGGTTAGAGGAACAGGTGGCGGGAGTGGAATAGTTACCAACTGATTTGCGGTTTGCACTGTTCCTAGTGGAGGTACTAGCAAACTGGGGTTGTTTGTGGTTTGGGATCTAGTTATAGGCCGATGGCTCATACACCCTTCTAAAATGCAAATTTATTTAAGTTCAGGTCCCACCGAGCGTGCCAGAAAAGAACAAACTGTTGACGCAAAAATCTGACGAGGTAATAGTGTCTTATGAGAAATTCAATTTATAGGGGACATTTTGCGCTAAATTGAGTGACCTCTAGGTTCTTAAAGAAGCTGACAACTTCTATAATGGGGGTTTGGAAAGGGAAAAGGAAACATATATAATAAAATAAAGTCTAACCTAAGGCGATGCGCCAAGACTTATCGATAGGCATGATAAATCACAGATCTAAGGGCCTAATTGGTATTTGTGGTGTTCCAGAAAATTAGAAACTGAAGATTACAGCATAGACAATCCATTCATTGACATAAAATAATATTGCATACATTCCTACTACCAGGAAGAGTCTTTAGACATGGTCTAGGTCAGTAAACTTGCATTCAACATATATAGAAGTTCTCAAATGAAATGTCTAGACAATAAAAGAATAGTTTATAGTTTGATCAAATAGCATGAAAAAATAGAAAGGCCGAACAATTGGCACAATCTGAAATTCTTTACAATAAAATAAAACAACAATAAAGGCCTGGTGTCTTTTTCCAAAACTAGTGTTTTCTTCAAATTCAGGACCCTTTTTCTCACAACAGAGAAAAGTATATATAGCAGGAAAAACCCCCACCGCTTTGGAGAGCAGCAACAGAAAAGATTTCACAATCCCCTGGAAATGATGCAAAAATTAGAATATTCCCAAAGCCGTTGCAACAAAAATTACTTGAAACCAAGCATCCTGTCCTTCTAGGCACAAGTGCATCCTCTGCAAATGATGGTGGTGGTCCTGACAAGGCTTAATCAGACAAGTGTCACCCTCTTGTGCAAATAATTATGAAACGTAGTAGCCAATAGCAGCATTCGGTTCATTTGGTCTACCACCCGAATATGAGATCCGCTGACTAGGCACGTGGCAGCCTTTTGCTGCCCGTGTGAACCTCTCTCTCTCACTGCTGAACACTTGCGCTAAGGTTACACATGTCGAATGGGCGGAGCACTTAACCAATAATGGAGGGAAAGACCACTAGTCGGGTGCAAAAGAGATGAGTGGCAACATTTTGCTACACGCGGTGGTTACTTCATCCTTATGTCGAAAGATTTGCAAATAGCAAACACATAGCAAGAGTGCACTATAGATAGCAACTATGGGGCCCACCAAAACCTTTTGGGAATGAGGGCTTTGTGGCACCTAAGTAGAGCCCGATGAGACATCAAGAAAGCATGATCAAAAGTATCCCACAATTGCGACACATGGAAACATAGCGGGGTTTCCTGGGATGCGAAAGGAATGTAGAGACTTGGGGTTGCGAGGAGTAGACACGTGGAGTGGGAGAGCATAACCTATTCAAAAGGCTGAGTTTGATTACCTGTGATGTACGAGTCGACACATAGAGGAAAATACACCTGAAGGGAGCTAGTTAAATATTTATTAACATGATCCATCCCAACTGAACCACCTTAAGAAATCATATATTGAAGAGATCATGTTCCTACAACCATATTCCAACACCGCCACAAAAGAGGAAAAACAACGCCCCCAAAATCCAAGTACTCATATCTACCTACAAAAAAATCCCCAGGTCATGCCAACAAAACAACCCACAACAAAGACACGCCTCTGCATAGCAGTCAACTTACCCCCCATGCCAACACCAATTGAAACAAAGAATGTGAAAGAAAAAGAAAGGTTATTACTAGGGTATAAACCCTAGCCCATGTAGCCTTGGAGACAAGCCACAACAGTAAAACTCATTGCCATCCCTAATATCATGTAACTATGTTTCCATGATAACCTAATTGTTAACCACCCAATATATTAGCATTTAAAAACTCATATATTACTAACACACTAACACATTTAACACATCTATTAACTCCAAAGGGACTATCTCACAATGAGAAATGTTGAAGTAATAAAATACATCATAGGAGTAGGATTCTAAATAGCAAGACCAAATACCTTCCGCAAGAGAAATGAAATATAAAAATTATTATATTGCTAAAAATAATAAAATAGAATGATACAAAACAATAAGATGACCTTTCAATAAGTACATGTGGGTTTCTCCTTCTTAGGCATATCCTCTTTATAAGAGGTTGGGGGCTCATTAGATTTTATTTTAGATTTTTAGTTTCTTATTGCCTTTGCCTTTGGGTGATTGGGCCACCAATGCCCTAGGAAGTGCATCTAATTAGATAAGATTATCTTTCTCTCTAGTCAAATGGTCACAAAATGTCTCAAAATAAGTCATGGTAAATGCATCACCTAGAGCATCCGTGGTGGAATAAAATGTAGTAGAAAAGACTACAAATGGTCCTTTTAATCTAAACAAAATCAAGACTATAGATTACTTATTAGATTTATTTTTCCCACAACTAACCAATTGATATCTCAAATATTTGAACTTAACACAATAATCTTCATTGGAAGGAAATTTATTAAGAGAAAGAGAAGTCGATTTTGCCTTTATTTGCAAAGTGTGAAATTCACTAATCTATAAAAAAATATTTGAATTTATCCCATGTTTACTTAGGTGTTGTATAATCCTCAATATCAAACAATAAGTTGTTATAAACATGTAAAGTAATAAACCCATAGAATCATCAAATTTATTTTTGTAAGAAAATCTCTAATACGACATGTTGAAATCATATTGAGTATCACCCAAGGTAGACTATACACCCTTAGATAAGAGTAATCATGGCATATTTATTTTCCATGTAAATATGAATCAATACTAAAAATGAAGCCCCCCAAGTAAAATCAAACACTAAATTTAATATTTTTTCCTAAAAATAAGCCAAAGGACCAAAATCACTTCAAACTAAAATTTTGATATTTAAGGTAGAATCTATAAAAATGGCATGGATAGATGTGTAGTGCTAAATAGTACCTTTCCAATTTCTTTAAAAAGTAAAAAATCATATATCATGGGCATAAGATACGACTTGCCAAAAAATACAAGTAAATTTGGGCCTTAAACTAAAATATCAAGCACTTACAACAAAATTTGGAGAAAATACCTATACCACTACAAAGTTCTTATAACTAGTTTTCTAACACCTATAAGAATGCAAAAAAATGATACCCTAGTGAAAATTTATGTCTCCTAAAAAAATAACTTCCTTAGGCAAGTCAAAAGGGGCCACCTTTGCACTATATTGGTGGCATTTCTTGCTTGGCTAGGTGGAGGTGGAAGATTCATAGTGCAACCCTAGTTGCATAACATAAATAATTGAGTGTATGTGGTGATTTCATCAAGGCATTGGTGGCAGTGATCCCCATGCTACTGGTTGAGGTAAGGCCCCTTGGATTGGATGAGACTATGGGCTAAGATCTAATGGGGACCTAGGCTACATAATTTTTTAAAAATAAAATAAAATTATACTTGTCTTGTGATGATACAAGAGGTGATACAATCATGACATTTACGATCATATCAACAATGTAAAAATGCATATGGAATATTTCAAATATTTTGCATACCGCCCTAATGATTGTCAAATGTAGAGCATGTACAAGATTGTACAAGTGTATGGAAATTATAAATCTTGTAAACCTTTAGAAAAAGGCTAAAAATGATAAATATCCAAACCCTATCGAGTTTATATCAATTTATACGTCTTTGGACCTTCTAGACTTAATGGTGAGGTCTTTTTTTCCCAAAATGCACCCAACCAAAGATTCTATAAAAAAGACTCCCAAATTGAGAAGGGGTTTGTAGATCTAAATTTTTGATTTCATATAGAGTTCACACAATATACTTCAATTCCCAAGATCACCTATGAAACCAAAAATAACCTTCCACAACACCAAGAAATGAATACTAAATTATACAATGAAATAAAATACAATATGATACTTGATATGATACATAATGTACAAGAGGGACCTTTCTTATATAGACAAGGTGAAAGCTATGACCACATATGATTATAACAAGTTTCACAATCATATGACATGAGACACAAAAAGTAAATGACCTAAAAATGCCATATAAAACTTAACTAAGTGTAAATAAGACTTAGATTGGAACTAGTTAGGTAACATACCTTGTTCATACCAATTACTTCTAGCATCTAAAACTATTTGAGCATCAACTCCCATCAGTTAGAAAAAAAAATAATAGCAATATTATTTTCACTTTTTGCTTTCTTGAAGTTGTATGTTTGAGCTGAGTTATTTAGTGCATTACATACTTTACGACAAAAATGACATGCAATCATTTTTGTGTTGAGATGTGACATCTTAAAATTTTGAGAATTGTCAGTCACTTAGGGTAGTGTCAAACAACTATAATGAATTTTGTTGAAAAAAGACATGTTTCCAATGTGTTGTGTAACAATTTCACCTACACACACTATGAATTTATTTTAATTTTTTATAGACATTTTTTTCCAAAATATAGTCTTCATTTACATGTAGTAGGGAGTAAAAAATGACATTAGAAATAGCTTCTATTTATACTATTGCCTATTTTTTATTAGAAATTGTATGTAAAAATGAGAAATTTAGTGAGATACAAACTTTTGGTCAATCATAAAACTAAATAAACCACCACAAAAATGCTAGACAAATAAAAAATTACACACATAGTTAACTTTCCACCCTAGCAAGAATGATATCGGGTTAATTTTCCTTTATACAAATTAAAATTCTAAAAAACATGGGAAGAAAAAATGAAAAACTAATAGAATTTTAAAGAAAACAACAAGAAAAGTCTACTAAATTTACAAATTTTAGAAATTTCCTTTAAATTTTTAATAATGCAATTTTTTAAAATAAATACTAATGACAAGAAAACATAAGTCCCACACCCTATAGGTAGGGGCTAATAACAAATAATAGTGGATACTTGAACCCCTATATCTAAATTGATTATTTAAGTAATTACTAATTTTAGCCTTATTATTTAATATCCGTTGTGAGTGATAAATAGGAGGTATTTTTTACAGTGTGTCAAATTATGACATTTTTATCAAGATTTAACTGTGTAGTTTTTGAGTTAAACTCATTGAACCATATTTCATGAGTTATGGTTCACACGAACTCATCTCTCATGATAATGAATGATCCACTTAACACTCATTGCATCTAGGTGATGCTCATAAGGGTAAAACATTAAAGCTTCCCAAGAGGTCAGCCACATTATTACTACTCTAACTCAAGCACACTTAACCATGAAGTTTCCACCAAGATCAAACCCACCTAGCTTAATACTTCACCCTTATGAGCATCACCTATATGAAATGAGTGCCAAGTGGACCATTCATCTCACAAGACTGAAGCATTAGAGCTTCCTAGGAGGTCATATGTCCTAGTACTACTATGACTCAAACATGTTTAACCATGGAGTTTCTTCCAAGATCAAGACCACTTAGCTTGCTACCCCATGGATACGTACACTTGAGTTATACTAGTTCTATGATGGGTGACCTCCTAGGAAACCCTAATGATTCACTCCTATGAATATCGCTTAAATATAATGAGTGTTAAGTGGACCATTTATTCTTATAAAATATGGATTTAGGTAAACCTATTTATGAAATATAGATCAATGGATTTGATTCAAAAACTACATAATTGGATACTAATATAAACATCATAATCTATTGAGAATCACAAGGCATATTTTTTTAAAAGATCATCCTTTAGATCCCACTTCTTCCATGAGCAATTATCTAGGGATCATGTATGTCAAAAAAATATGGGATTCATAGTTTTAAAGGAGCACTTTGGTTTTGTGGTAGTTACAATAAAAAATATGTAGAAGAGACTTAATATAAATACCATATAAAAGTTTATATTGTTGGGATTAAGGTGTCTCAACCTTTTCAAGTCCTAGCATTTAATTTGGTAATTAATTATTTATTTTATCCTAATGTTATTTTCCCTAATAATGTTGTGGAACTTTGTGGGACCCGTTGGTGATGTGGCATCCTACATGGAAGGTGACATGTGCATTTTAGAAGCCAATTTCAAGGAGATAGGCATCCAATTTTGATGACCTAAGTTTATGGCTAAATTGGTGACAATTGTCATAAGTTGCTATGTCATGTTTAATGACAAACTATGACAACTTGCTATGATAGGTTATGACAAGTGTGAGAGTCATGCATGACAACTGTAAGAAAAATTATGGACGTGGGCATCCTATTTTGTGGGACCATAATTTATGCTAATTTGAAGGATTTTTTCATTTTTCATAATTTAATTATGGTTGATTATGAAAAAGGTTGTCTATTACAATGTAAGAGTTGATTATGACAATTTATGAAATTCATGTTGGGTGGCACCTTGCATGCAAAGCTTCTATGTGTCTAAATTTTTCATGAGCTCTATAAATTCTTGTGTTACAATTGGAGTTGTGTGAAATTGTGCTTTGTAGGTACTGTTATGATGTTGAATTGGCTCTAGAATTGTAATATTGTTATACTCTTGTAGAGGCTTTTTCTGAAAGTGTATTTTAATTGTTTGTTTATAGATAATACATTGTCTAGGATTTTGGAGTGTGGGGTTTTTCTCTTGAAAGGGTTTTCCCCATGGATATTTGTTGTTATTTGTTTTTCTTGTATATGTGATGTTGTTTATGTTTACCCATTATGTGCATCTTCATTGTTATAACAAAATAAGGGTTTGAAGTTTTATAAATTTATATATTCTCTCCTCTAAAATATTGTAGGAAGCTTTTTTGTGTACCCTACTTCCTTTCAGTTGGTATTAGAGCATGGTCACCTTTCATTATTTTGAGGGTAAAGGCTTTTCTGTACTAATCTCATTTGAGTGGGAGCCTATTCTAGAATTTTTTTGTTAACCTTGTTGCAGGAAGGAGATGGTGAGCACATCTAGTAGAATTCAAATAGAGAAATTTAATTGAGGAAAATTTGAGTTGTGGAAGCTCAAGATGGAAGACATGCTTGTAGATTGTGATTTGTGGTTAGATATTTCTAAATCTAAACCATTGGACATGACAAAAGAAGAATGAGATTTGAGGATTGAAAGGCTAAGGGTAGATGATAAGAATTTATTTGGTTGATTCTATGCTCCTAAATGTCCATGAAGAGGAGACCTCTGAACTTCTTTGGAAGAAATTTTCTTATATTTATTAGGCTAAATTCTTGGTAAATAAGTTGTTCCTACAAAAGAAAATGTATTCTCTATGGATGGAGGAAGAAGGATCTGTCATAGATCACCTGAATGTATTCAACATGCTTGTTGCCTAATTGATATCTGCTGGTGTGAAAATGGAGGAGGATCATTGCATGAATTTGCTGTATTCACTTCTGGATTGATGGGACCACCTTGTCATGGCCATTAGAAGTACCACTACCACCTTTAAGATGGATGAAGTGGTTGCATCATTTCTATCTGAAAAGATGCGGAGAAAGTATTCTAAAATGGATTTAAGGAGGGTCTGGCGCTTTGAGGAATAATAAAAAAAAAGAAGGAAAAAAATAATAGGAAGCAAGAAAATTCAGAATCCAAATCCATGGGAGATCTAAGTCTCCTAGAAAGACCAAGGTGAAATATTGGAATTGTGAAAAATTAGGTCATTTCCGTAAAGAGTGTAAGAAGGAGAAAAAAAGAGAGGCATTCTTTGATTCTGACTATGAAAAATCTTCTCAAGATGATCTAGATGCATTTGTCTCTACCTTGGCAACATGCATCACAATATGTGTGGTTGATAGTCTCAGATGCTTCTTTCCACATGACCTCACATTATGATTGGATCTCTAAGTATGAAAGTTATGATGGTGTGAAGGTGTATTTGGGTGATGATTCTCACCTGAATATTGTTGGCTATGGGAGATTCAAGATAAGATTCCTAGATGGTAGAGTGAAGGGGATTGATGGTGTCCTGCATATCCTTTGTTTGGCATGGAAACCTCTTTTTGTAATTTGAATGATGCAGGTGTGCAAGTTGTCTTCTTGAATGGAGGATGCAAAATGACAAGAGGAGTTATGGTGCTTGCTAAGGGTGTTCGTATAAACACTTTATTTCAGCTAGATGTGTATACACCTAAAAATGGTCTGGATAAATCTGATTAATTAAATAAATTTATTTGATTAATTAACCTTTAATTCATCTACTATTAAATAAATAAAATTATTTATTTATATAGTTTATTTCTTTAATTCTTCTAATTATTCTCTTTTAATTAAATAATCAACTTCAATAGTTTGTATTATTTAATTATTTATTCCCTCTTAATTAAATAAACTAAATCATATAGTCTTATTTAAATATCATTATCCCTCTTTTATTAAATAAACAATTTCAAATATTTGTTTTATTTAATAATTATTATTTTCTTCCAAATATTCTAATTTCCTCTAAATTGAATATTTCCAATTTCTTGCTAAAATAGGATAAATCCAAATATTCAAATTAAAGCATATTTGTACAACTATTTCCTCTTTTCACTCATCATATGCACCAACAAAATTAGATATTTTATATCTAATTAATTCAACTCAACCTTCATAGATAAATTTGGAGACAAATTGTAGACAAATTGGAAATCAATTTGGTTGTCTTCTTCCATTGATCATTCCTATCCTCTGGCTGAATGTTTTTGTGGAGAGGAACAATCTCCATAATCTTCTCAGGATTCTTCATCTTTCACCGTTGAATCATTCAAATCAAATCCAAACCTTTACTTGTTGCCACATCACAGATATGCTGCTAGGAATCTATAAATATAGATTCTTTCTATAGGAAATGGATCCCAACTTTGTGCAATCTTACTTTGTAGAAATAGCATTAGAGCAATTAAGCATTTGAGAATTAAGTAATCATCATTGTAGAATCATATTAGAATCATCTTAGTTTTATAATCATGGCTTTTCATTTAGCTGCATCTTAGTTTCTTTTATTAGTTTTAAGTCATTTTCATCTACAGTATCCTCAACATATCATTTAACAATTATCATCATATAGGATTAGATTCCTGCATTTTACAATATCTCATTCTCTAGATTGTCATTTTAACAGTCACAGTGCTTACACAATCTGAGAGCCACAATGATTTAATAAATCTTTGGAGTTAGAGAGAAATGGGACGGCTTTAAGAGATTTCCTACTTTAATTAGATTAAATGTTGTTTGAATCTCTTGATATAATGTCTTATTGATTGTGTTTGTTATTCATTTATGCATATTTTACTCACACATAAAATGGCACCCACCGTGGGGCCCAAAAACCCCATTTTTTTAACATCTTTTTCTAAAAAGTATGCTTGCAGGTTTCTGACGTGTTTTGTTTTAGTGTGATCAAGATTTTTTACGACACATATGATAGATATTTTAGCGCATCCAAATACTATTTTGGCACATCCGACAGATATTTTGGTGCATACGATCACTGTTATGACACATCTAATATTCTATTTTCACTAGTTAGGGGGTTTTCTTTCAGCGCATTGACCTTTTCTTTTAGCACATTCATCAATTTCTATAGTGCATAGAACTGTTTAGTGCATTCATACACTGTTTTAGTGCATCTAATGACTGTTATGGCACATTTGACTATTTTGTAGAATTTTGAAAAATCTAAGAATTAATCACTATTTTATTTGTTGCAGGTGCAATATATGCTCATCAAAGACAATTGTTGGAAACACTTACACCGGTCAAAGAAAAAAATTTACAAATTACTAATGGTGTTTGCAGGGATTTAATTTTATTATTGCTTTTCCTTTGGTTAAGATAGTGCATCTAGCTTAATTAAAGAAATAGTTTGAACCCCATGTCTACTGTGTTTTGAAAGCAATAGGCTTATGCTCTCCCCTTAATTGGGTGATCAGAATGCTAGACTTGCTATCCTACTTTATTAAAACCTTTAGAAGGCCTATCGTAGTGGGAAAAAGTACTCACCCTATGGGAATGACCTGAGTGGGAACAACCAAATCCAGGTTTTTCAACCCACTATAAAATAAAAGTGAATTTGGGGAAACCCACATTCGATGGTAGTGTGCAAGACAACCATCCCCAAAATCTTTGTTCTAAAGATTGGGAGGTCTCCTGAGGGAGTTTATCATTTTCTGCGCTGAATGGATACCCTTTCTAAGAAATTTATTGTAGAATCCAACTGTGTTAGTTTCTGAACACTTTTTATATCACGGTGTAAGGGGAGGGAAGAATTTTCCCCCAAGACACTCACCATATAACTATCAGAGACCCTAGCCAAAAGTGGAGGATTCAACTTTGGTTAAGACTTGGGAAAGGAAAAAACACGGGCGCCCTTTGGGGGGTGACAGGGTTGTGTGAGTTGACATAGTTGCAAGCTATGGGCTGTGATATTCTAAGTGACCTACTTGACAATTATAAAAGTGCTTGAATTGTCTTTATTTGTGTTAAACCAGTGAAAATTGAAAGAATTAGACTTGATTCTAGAATACACACTCTTTGTTTAATGTGTAGTGTTGAAAACAATGTTTACAAACTTTTTGTTGTTTGTGTAAAATCATTTCCGAAGGAATCATCCAATTAGATCATCAAATTTCAAGATTTACAAGCAAAACAACCCTTCAAAGTCTTCATTGTTTAGATTTAATTACACCCTGGAATTAATCCTTTTATTGAGAAAAAGTAGAACAAATGGACAAAACTGTGAACATATTGACCACTTCCAATTTAGCACAACCAAACTCTATTTTAGCGCATCTACCTAGTCTTTTAGCCCATCTGCCTTGTTTAACTAGCGCATCAAAATTATGTTTTAGCGCATCTATCCTATTTTGTAGCGCATCTACACCCAGTTTGTCAGCACATTTACCCAGTATTTTAGTGCAACCAACCTCTATTTCAGTGCATCTACCTAGTTTTTCAGCGCATCTGCCCTATTTTACAAGAACATATACCTAGTTTACCAGCACATTGACACTCTGTTTCAGCGCATACACCTAGTTTGTCAGTGCATTCAGTCAGTTTACCAACGCATTTACACTCTATTTTAGCACATTTGAGGTCTGGTATAGCGCATCCACAGAATACAAAACTAGAGAGTTATTTTTACCTCCTGTCAGATAGTTGACATCATAATTTAGATCTTTACCAGAACAAAAACATTTTATCAGTCAAATCAATGTCTCATAACTTGCCAAAAACTAAACTTTTCAAGTGAAGTTCTTCAAATTAAACCAAGATCTTACAATTTTAAAGTGCTTTATCATCAAACACAACTCTTGATTATTAAGTTAATTTTCATTATCAAGATCAATCATCTTACAATCATGAAACAAAGCAAAACAATCATATTTTAACTTAATCCCATCAACAATAGAATTTATCATTCTATTAGACTTAGTTAATATCCTTGGCACTCATCCAAACAAAAGATAAAATTTTAGTGAAAATAAAAATAGTTGTATGCTAGTTTTGACAAGATTACAAAGGCAAAAACTTAGAGAGAAAGAAATTGAAACACTAAATACCATGGTTGAAGAAAATCCCTTTCACAGATTCCACCAAAATGACGGTAAAGAAATTATGAAAGAGGACATCCAAACTACACAACAAGATCCTAACTTCCACCAATTCATGGAGAAAGTTTTGGAAAAGGATGGAGAAAAATACCTTTTAATGCTAGCTGAACTAGGTGCAAAACTTCCAAAGGACTTTGATGTTAATCGACTAAAGGAAACACCTATAAGAGCTGAAATTGAACCACAAAACACAGATCAAGTGGTTTCCCTAACACATCAAATGCAAAAATTACAACAACTTCATGATATGCAAAAAGGGACCACTAAAATGTACTCGTTATAGGACATTTATCCCTATCCTTTTGATCCAAGTGTGGACATGATACCATTTCCTAGCCATTGTGAATTCCCAAAATATGACAAATACAATGGAAAAACTGATCCAATAGATCATGTGAGGGAATTTAGAACCATGAGTTTAGAATTTTCACAAGAGGAAACTTATTTGATGAGTTTGTTTCCAAGAAGCTTAGGAGGTCAATGTATGGAATGGTTCTCTAAACTACAACTAGGAATTCGATCCTTTGAGGAACTAGTCAACAAGTTTATCTCACAATACTCCTATAATATTCAACATGAGATAACAATAAAGGATCTTTATAACACAAAAAAGAAGAAAGGGGAAACATTCCTCTCATTTCTAGAATGATGGCAAAGGTTGTTTGATAGATATCCTCATTCCATACCTGAAGAGGAAAAGATGGAACTATTCATTGACAACCTAACTGATGAGATGAGCTACAAGCTTGAACTACAATGCCCCCCAAAATTTGAGAAAGTGATTGAAAACAGGCTCAAGATCGAAGAAGCCTTAGTCAAGAGAGGGGTAATAAAACACTACAATGAAAGATCAAATAATAAAAAATCCTCAAATCACTATAACAACAATGATAAACCAAAGTTTTGGAAAAAGAATAGAAATACTGGTAACAATGATGTTGCAAATGAAACACAAAATGCTAAACCAGTATTTAATTTGACAACTACTACAAAGACAAATCAAAACAATGACCAGAACATCAATCAAAGTGTCAATCAAAACAATAATCAGAACAATAGTGAATCTAAACCACAATCATATCAAAAACCATCAAATCGAAGAAGATTCACACCATTGGGACAGACACTAGAATTAACAATGAGAGAACTTCTTACACATAGAATTATCACATTACTTGAAGCAAGAAATTGGGAACCAAAGGTAAAGCCATCTTGGTGGAATGATGCAGACTACTATGAATTTTGTAAAAACAAAGGACACAAAACAAACAATTGTATGTAGTTGAAGCATCTAGTACAAGATTTGATTGACAACAAGACAATATTTGTAGAAGGACATCAAATGAACAATGATCATAGTGCATTTAAAAATCCTTTACCAAATAATGAAAAGGGAGAATCTTCTTCTGTAAATATTAAGGGTAAAAATTTAAACTACATTTATGACAACACTATTCTTTGTATTTTTGTGGTTGAGAATAATGGTGCCACTGATAATCAAACTGATAACATTGGAATCAATGACATCATACCAATAGATCTGATCTCAAACATGGTTACATCCAACAATCAGATCAATGTCATAAAAATTAGGGAAAAGCAAGATTATCAACCAGTCAACGTAACAACAAGGGGGAAATCCAAAGTAATATTGAAAGGAGTTGCATATAAAAACATGGTTGTCCCATCAAATTAGTACAACATAGTCGATTGACTGCAAAAAATACCAGCCCAAGTATCAATATTAGAACTCCTTAAAATCTCACCATCTCATAAGGAGGTTTTGGAACAATCTCTTGTGGCGACAACAATACCCAATAATCTTCATGTTTTCCAATTCCAAGCTATGGTGGGACACTTAACCATGCCTCACTACCTATCATTTTATGAAAAAGATGATGTATCACTTACTCATTCACACAATTCCTCCCTTCATATTGAAGTCTTAATCCACAAACACCATGTTAAATGTGTCTTGATAGATGGTGGAGCTGGTTTAAATATTTGCACTTTAAAATTGGTCTAAGCACTAGGATATTCTGATAATGCTATTGATTCCAGAAGGAAAATCACAATAAAATCCTATGACAAAGAAGAGAGATCCTCCAAGGGATTGATCGCGTTGCCTATTCAAGTAGGACCAAATTATGAAAAATATAGTTTTTCGAGTGTTAGACAAAGAGCTGACATATAATATACTCTTGGGACATCCGTGGATTCATGAAATGCAAGCAGTGCCTTCAACTTATCATCAGTGCTTAAATTTTCCTGTCAATGGATAAGAAGTCACTATTTTAGATGACTACAACAATCCCCAATCTTGTAACATGCTTAAAATAGCTCAAGACACTTTGGTGCCCCATAATAGGGAAGAAAACACTTCTAATTCATCCAACAGTGAAAGGAAACTAAATGTTGTATCTAAATGGGTTGAGGAAAAGGACCAGTCAAAAGAGACAAGTGTTGCTGACTCCACTCCATCAAACAATGAAGCTCAATTGGATTCTCTATCACAATAATTCAAAGAAAAGATCCAATTAAAAGACAAAGGCATGGGAGAGTATTCCATTAAACAATCTTTATGTTTTGCACAGTTGTTGCCATCTCCAAGATCATATGGGAAGCCATCAACATTAACACAACAATCGTCACAACCTACCATGGGTTTAGATGATAGATTTGTAAAGGAATGTACTTTAGAAGATGAATCTAAAGATAAGGCCATCCTCAATTGGCTCTACAAAGATGAGGAAGCATCTACATCGACAACTATCAACATAAAGACAGATCAATATGGAAAGGGAAAAACAATATTAGAGAAAATGGGGTATGAAGGACAATGACCTATTGGCAAAAGAAAAGAGGGAATTGTAGAACCCATTCAACCTCTCACACTTCAGTCAAAAGACAAAATAGGACTGGGTTATAAAGGGGAAACAAAAGAAGAAAACACTCATAGAGTTGTTGAAAGAATCCTTCAAATGTGGGATAGCTCTAAAACAAATTCTAATGAGTATGAGTGGGATTATTTATTAGAAGCATCATACAAAGACATACCAATTGATGTCATAAAAGAGTATGCACCCACACGTGAGGAGGGACAAAGCTTGGGGACTAGACTCCTTGTATTTGGATCACAAAATATTGATGACTCAAGTGAGGATGGACAAATATCGAGTAAGATAGATGACTTGGAGGAGAGTAATATCATAAACCTTGACATTGTTATTGACAACCTTGATAACATATCTATCAGAACCCTCACTGTCGTGGACCTTATCCAATCTAATGACCTTTTACCTTTAATAAATTTTGAACTTATCAACTGGGAACCAATGGTGTTGATGTTGTAGCTGCGGGCTACATACTTCCACCATGTTTTTGAAACAATAAATTTCATATAGCCTAACAACTATTCATTTATTGCATTAATTAAAGTGAAGAGGCACTTCACTTGAAAACTTATATTATTTTTAATTGGGCCAACCCTCCTTGTAATTCACACCATCTATTTATAATTAGATTTCATTTTATGGCCGACCTTGTTCATGAAGAGGTGCGACCTCTTCACATTGTATATATATGAGTTCATTCCATTCTCTCATGACATGAAGTCAAGTTCGTCTATGGTTCCTTCTGCAAGTGCAATTGTTCTCCTCAATAGTGCGAATACATCATGGAGTGCAAATTTATTTATGTGTGTGCATCAAAGTGTGGTACTGGTTATTGGCCTTGTGATTGGCCTCATTGTAAAGAGATTTGTTGCCATTACTTAATATATATAAGAGATATTTTGTTGCTGGATTTTTCCCCTCAAGTTGGAGGGTTTTCCCAGGGTATATGTTGTGTCAATCTGTGTGAATTTTCTTTTATTTCTTCTTAGTTAATTCTGATTAAAACAACAAAAAACTAAACCTATCAATGTGCCTATCTTTGTGAATGATGATGCTATCATTAATTTCCTTTGTTCTGACAAACCTGACACAAGTTCTAATCATAAATCTCATAATGACGCTTTGAGTTAGGAGGGTGTCAAATCTTTCAGTTGCAAAATTGAAAATAGGAATAATGAATCTAATGGTGAAAACCATTTAATGATAACACTAGATCTCAAAAAAGTAAACATAAAGAACACATCTGATGGTGAAAACCTCTCTGAGGCACCAAAAGATGGGAGATTTGACACCCTTCCAAAACACTATCATGAAAGATCATCAATATTGGTGGAGCCTACACAGTCTATCAATCTTGGCACAACAAAAAAAGCAAAAACTCTACATTTGGCAACATCAATGGCTTAACAAGAAAAGCCTGAATTCACCAAGTTCTTTGAAGACAACCACATTAAATTTGCTTGGTCTTACTTTGATATGCCAGGTTTAGACCTAGATCTTCTAATGCATCATTGATCTCTACCATCTAGAATAAAACCTGTGAAGCAAAAACTAAGGAAAATGCATCCGCATATCGCGTTGTTGGTAAAAGAAGAATTGAAGAAGTTGTTAGATTCTGAATTCATTAGGTCTATTGATTATGTTGAGTGGATTTCTAATATTGTACTAGTTTCTAAACTAGATAATAGTATTAGAATATGTACTGACTTCAGAGATCTCAACAAGGCATGTCCAAAGGACAATTTTCCTTTGCCAAACATTGACATTATTGTTGACTTAACAACAAGACATTCCATGTTATCACTAATGGATGGCTTCTCAGGTTACAACCAAATGAAAATAGCACCAGAAGATCAGGAGAAAACAACATTCAAATGTCCATGGGAAACATTTTGTTGGAATGTCATGCCCTTTGGGTTGAAAAACATAGGTGCCACATATCAGCGAACAATGACCACTATTTTCTATGACATGATGCATACCTTTATGGAGGATTATGTGGATGATATATTAGAAAAGTCATATACCAGAGAAGGACATCTAGAGATCCTAGATAAAATATTTACCAGATTAGAGAAGTTCAATGTCAAATTAAATCCTAAGAAATGTGTGTTTGGTGTTACATCAACAAAGTTTCTAGGATACATAGTTTTAGAAAAGGGTATCGAAGTGGATCTTGCCAAGGTCAAGGCAATAATGGAAATTCCACCACCGAAGAATATCAATCAACTACGATCTCTACAAGGAAGGCTACAATCAATCAAGAGGTATATCTCCTAATTAGTAGACAAAAGTCATCCCTTCAATCATTTGCTACATAAGAATGTCTCTTTCAAATGGGATCAAGGATGTGAAAAAAATTTCAATCAAATAAAGCAATATTTGATGTCACCCCCCATATTGATGCCACTTACATAAGAGAGACCATTATTACTATACATTGCAACAACTGAGATTTCTTTGGGTGCTCTATTAGCACAGGAAGATCCTACGGGAAAGGAACAAGCTATCTATTATATCAACAATACTTTGAATGGTTATGAGATAAATTACACCTTCATCGAGAAAACTTGTTTGGAAGTGGTGTTTTCTACTCAACAGTTGTGGCATTACATGTTAACCCACATAGTCAAACTCATAGCGAAGATTGATCCATTAAAGTATTTACTCAGCAAGGCTGCTCTAACAGGAAGACTAGCCAAGTGGGTCATGATATTGAGTGAATTTGATATCTAGTATGTGGATCGAAGAGCCATCAAGGGTCAAGTGATAGCTGATTAGTTATCTGAAGCTCCATTACTAGATGATCGTCCAATGAACATTGATTTTCTTGATGCAGACATTCTTACTATGACAACACAACAATGGAGGCTTTATTTTGATGGGTCCTACACACAACGTGGGTCGGGTGCAGGAATCCTGTTTGTTACACCTCAAGGACATACCATCCCAAAGTCCTATAGACTCATGTTTCCATGTACAAATAACGTAGTTGAATATGAGACATTAGTCATTGGCATCAAAGTGGCAGTTGAATGGAAGATCATAGAGCCACAAGTATATGGAGATTCACAACTAGTCATTTATCAGGTAAATGATGAATGTCAAACAAAAGATGAGAAGTTGATGCTGTAGAAGAAAATGGTGGATGATTTCAAAAATTACTTTCTGGGTATCAAGTTTGGACATATTCCAAGGGTAGAAAACAAAGCTGTTGATGCTATGGTGACAATTGCTTCTCTCTTACAAATTCCAGCAAAGCGAGGTCGTTATGAGTTTATGGTGGAACAAGTGTCTAACCCTGCTTATGATAATCCTGAATCTCAAACCATATGACATTTAGTTGATGTTGAATCCTCAATTTATGGAAAGACCTATGCTTACCTAAAAGACAATATCCTTCCTCCTGATCTTTCCAGAAACCAGAAACACAACTTCACCTACCAAACTGCACAACATACTTTAATTGCTGACATACTTTACTGTCAAGGTCTAAATGGTACTCTCCTTCAGTGTCCAGAACATAATGAGTTTGAGACAACTTTACATGAGGTTCATGAAGGTATTTGTGGAACTCATTCAAGCAGACTAACCCTAGCAAAGAAACTCCTTCATTTGGGGTATTACTGGTTAGACTTGGAGGAGTCTTTTTAGTTTGTTAAGAAGTGCCAAAAATTTCAAATACATGGTAACCTAATCCATGCACCAACACAAGAATTGCAACCGTTCACTTCAACATGGCCTTTTTGTCAATGGGGACTATACCTAGTAGGAAAGATGAATCCGTCTTCATCCAATGGACACAAATTTACAATCACAACAATGGAGTACTTTACAAAGTGGATAGAAGTGGTTCCCTTAACAACAATCACTGGAAAATGTATTTCTTCTTTCATATTGAATTACCTCATATGTAGGTATGGAATTCCTCAGTCCATTGTCACATACAATGGTCAACCTTTTAAGAATCAGGATGTTCAGGAATTATGTGAGAATTTTCATATCCAACATCATTTTTCAATCCCATACTATCCTCAAGGAAATGGCCAAGAAAAGGCCTCAAACAAAACTATTTTGAATATCCTGAAGAAGATTGTCAACGATGTTGGACGTGATTGATATGTTCAATTAAACCCTGCTCTCTGGGCATACCAAACCAACATTAGAACACCTACACGAGCTACACCTATTGAGGTTGAGATACCATCACTCCTTGTGTCACTGAAGGGAATTATTTTAGATGAGGATTATAAAGTGTCTAGAATTCAAGAGCTAGAATTGTTGGATGAACGTCATCAACAAGTTGTGAACCATTTGAAGGCATATCAACAGATGATGTCTAGAAGCTACAATCACAGAGTAAAACCTAGAACATTTTAGGTTGGTGACTTGGCCTTAAAGGAAAACCCTCAAAATCAACAAGACAGAGAAAAGATAGGGAAGTTTGAACCTAACCGGCTAGGTCCCTTTATTGTCATATTAGTCTATGGATCTAGAGCCTATTAGTTGTCTACACTTGAAGGGGATTTGTTTGATGAACCTATCAACAGTATCCATCTTAGGAAATTCGATACTTGAATCATCTAGTGCATGGGAAAATGGTCGCCTTGATGAAAACCTGGAAAACAAGCATCTTGGTGATAGAAAAATACAAAAAAAATCATAAAATCTAAAAAAATTCAATAAAAACACGTAGTGAAAACCTGGAAACAGGTGCTACTTGTGATTTAAACTAGCTTTTACATCTATTAGATGCATGTCTTGATTGTTCACATTTTCCATCATTTCCACCTATCATTGAAGGGAAACATCATGTACATATCCTGGAAAAGTGGTCGTGTCTCACCCTAGCTTGGGGGAAAAATACTGAACTCACTGGGGGCAATAAAATTTGAGCTTAAACAAATAGACAACAACGGTATGAAATTGTAGCAAACACAATGATCATAGGGAAACTCAACATTGGACATACATCAAACATCAAAACATTTCAGAAAATCAACCATCCACATCAAAACAGTTGAAATCAAATCAATCAAAACAACTCTAGATGGATGATATTCTTTTGAATTATGATTTTATCGCTTTAGCATGAATGTTCAAATGTTGTACTTTGATTATTGTTATCATTTCTTTGGAGCAACTCGATGATGTATTGAACTAGAGAATCTAGGAAGGAGAATGGTATTTTCTTTGTCTATTGTCTGTGAATTGATCATTATTATTGTGTGAATTGGCGCGAGATGTGCTCTACAAAGTATCACTGATGACATTCTGAATTCACATAGGAAAATAATTAATTCTTATCTGTTTACGCAAGAAATTCTTTGGTCATCTTGGTTTAATTATACCTAGATGCTTGTGTTAACTTGCAATATCAAAAATCATGAAAGTAGTACTTAGGTCATCATTTGTCTACATTATACCATTGATGCTTCTACTCACTTTCTACATTTTAAAGCCTCAATGATGATAAAAAGCATGCTAAATGGACTGTTAAGATGACAAATTTTGCATATGAGGTTTTTCATGGTTAAATTAGATTGCATTTATGTTAGTTTGCATTTGCAGAGTAATTTATACCAAAGAGTGTTGGGGAATTCAAAAATGATGTTATCTTTTATCATTGATGGATAGAGTATACTTGACATTAAAAAAAACATCATCATTATCATGTAGATGCATAATCATTTACATTGCATGCATTGGAAAACATTATTATATCATTTTATCATTCATACATTCAATCATATATTTGCATTTATCATATCACATTTTTCATTTGTGCATCACATCATCAAATTGCATAAGAAAATATCAAAAAAAAATCATCTACATAGTTACATTGTCATTAACATTATCAATTTTTCCATTATACATTAGGAGTATCATTTTATCATTCATTCATTACATTATATATTTGCATTTGAATACCACAAATCAAATGAATCATATCCCATTTGCATCATCATGTCATATATCATAGAAACATCATATCCAAAGTCATACATATAGTTGCATGATCATATCATTCATGTATGGGAATTATCACACATCTATTGATCCATGTAAATACTACAGGCACTATGCATCAATACATCATCATATAAATCACACATGGCATATAGAATAAGAAATTAAATGCATCCATCATAGAATCATATAGAACACATATAGATCGATAAGTCTTCCGCATATCATATAAATCTCAAAAATCATAATGTCAAGTATACAATGATGTCTGAAATGTAAAGAGATACAACATCAAACTGGTCGTGAACCAAAAAAAATAAAAATAAAAATTAGAGTATACATCATGTCTCAAAATATATCAAGGATCCAATCATGGAGCTATGTATTGCTAGCCCTAGACGATGTCGGCATCCCTGGACCAGTGCCTCCCCCACCAGATGTACTAGGATCTCTTGGATCTCTTGATAGAGGTTGTGTCACACCCCCACTAACAGTCCTAGAATGAGTCCTACCCGATCGAGATTGAGCATAACTAACTCTTTGCTTTGCAGGAACTACATCATGGTATCTACCTCTATAATACTTGGCCTCTCTACCCACACGAAGAACCTCTCATATAATCAGCTACAAAGGTACCATCAGCTAATCTCTGTAGTCTATCAGCCAATCCCTGTGCCTACTTTATAGTTTGTCTAGCTGCATCTCTCTATTGTCACAGAGGCTATATGTGCCTGTACAACTATCAACTATGCTTGTACTTGAGAGAGAGCTTGTGCTTGTGTCTGCATTTGTGTTTGTGTCTGGACTAATAACCCTTGGCCTATATCAGTTAACCTTGTAGTGTCTGTACCTAAACCTGTAGGCTAGAAATTTGAGTCTGCTAATGTTGGGAAGGTACTCCATGTAAGGAAAGCTAGATGTGGAAGCAAATCTCCTAATGCCAAAAACTCAGGGAAGAATGCAGACATACCTTTTAAATTATACAATTACAGTCCAATTAAGATGCACTAGAAAGAGATTACTAAAATAGAGAAATAGACAAACACATATGAACACTATAAATATGTGGGAAAACCCTTACGGGAGAAAAACCCACCACACCAAGAGAAGTCACTTTGTATTACAGTAATAAAGATTACATATAGAGATCTAACTTATCTTTCTGACGTCAGTTTACAGCAGCATTCACTATGAACAACCTTGATACAAAACATTCACGTTACAGTCTTCAAAGAATAGAATTCATCCACTGATCATGCAATCACATAGCAATCCATCGATCCAACGAACCATACATCATCTACTACTCTAGACTATATTCATGTCACCCTTGTCTGTCGAGCTTCTTCTCAGAACTGCCACAACGAACTATCTTCCAACGGTTCCCATTCGGCTTCTCTGATTGGTCGACTACAAGCCACATAGGATAGTCTTCACATGGGAAAAAGGCTTCAACTGTGTTGGCATGTTGGTGAGACACAAGAAGTGTCTCCGCGATGCCATAAGACCTAATTACATGTTATCGCCAAGAGTCGTCTCCATCAGAAAGAGGTTACATCAATATCACAAGTTGCACCGACTTTAGTATTTCTATCGACGAGACATACCACTCTTCAGTGAGACATTATACCAATGTTCAAAGTCACATCGAAATGTTATACCATCGACAAGATTTACTGCTCTCGCCAAGACATCCCATCGAGCCTTCATGTTATTCTGAAGCATCCAACAGTCGGCGAGACTTATTGCTTTCGCTGAGACATCACACTGAGGTCTCAAGACATACTGAGTGCCAAATAATAGTCAGCAAGACTTATCACTTTCGCTGAGAGTTCTTATCGAAAACACATGTTACACTGATGAAATCATTCGGTGAGACACCACACATCGGTAAGACTTCATATCGAAGCAAGTGTGTTACACTGATGACTCCAAGATTTTCCTTGTCGGTGAGACCTCTCTTCATCACTAAGAATCATTCCTGAGACCCTTGTGTTACCTCGAGTGAATACTGTTGGTGAGACATTCCTATCAGTAAGACTTCTTACCGAACACCCAAGACTCTCCCTGAAGGATTCAACAAAAATGTTGTCGGCGAGACTTTAGCTTTTGCTGGGACTTCACACCAAAGTAAGCCTTTTGGCCAAGGGTCTCCTCGATATATGATATGAATGACTTGTCAGCCAGAGATCTCCACTCAGTAGGAGATCATACTGAACACAACATGTCATAGCGATAGGATCATTCGGTGAGACTGAAGCAAGGTCACAATGACTTGAACTGTTCAACAAGATTCAAACTGCTAGTCGGCCAGACACAAAAGATGTCACACCGACTTAGCCCTTTCAGAGGTTTCAGCCTGTGAGATTGAGGCACATTATTTCCAACAATCTCCCACTTGACGAAGCTCACACAGGCACCTCTAGGGCACAACGAACCTACTGAAAATCATGTGCACTAAGGCCCATCGAACTGGCACACCACTTGAACTTGTCTGTGCTCATTGGCTTCGTTAATGCATCTACAACATTGTCCAGAGTATCAAATTCTTCCAAACTGACCTTTCCATCCTCCACCATATCTCGTAAAGTGGTACTGTACATCTATATGTTTCGTCTTGCCATGGAAAGTAGGATTCTTTGCCAGAAAAATTGCACTCTGACTGTCATAAAAAATAGTTAATTTCCTTGCATTAAAACCAATGTTAGAACACAAATGTTTTAACCAAACTAATTCTTTAGAAGCATGTGTAGCTGCCATGTATTTAGCCTCTGTAGTGGGCAAAGCGACTATAACCTACTACTTACTCATCCAACTCACTGCACCACCATTCAAAATGAAAGTATATCCACTGGTGGACCTCCTACTGTCAATGTCCCCTACCCAATCAGAATCCACATAGCCTCAAATACTGAGAGTCCTCTATGATTCAACCAGGTTCCCATGGTAACACAAAGAAAAATCTGAAGTGCCCTTCAAATATCTGAAAACTCTCTTTACAACATCCCAATGTGTCCTTCCAGGATTAGCCATAAATTGACTAAGTACTCCCACTGCTTGGGCAATGTCTGGCCTTGTACAAACCATTGCAGACATGATACTACCAACCGCACTAGCATAGGGTACACTGGTCATGTCCTCCATCTCAGTAGGAGATTTTGGACAATCTTCAACAAATAGCTTCATTCCCTGCAAGACTGGAACAACTAGCTGCTTGCAATCATTCATGCAAAATCTCTCTAGAATAGTCTTGATATACTTACTCTGACTGAGCCAAAGTTTTCTACTATTCCTATCCCTAGTTATCTCCATCCAAAGAATATACCTTGCTGCACCAAGATCTTTCATTTCGAACTTAGCAGACAACTGAGACTTAAGATCAGAAATCATTAGCTTACTATTGCCTATGAACAACATATCATCAACATAGAGAGAAATAATAAGAACTTGATCACTTTTAGCTTCGTAATAGACAAAATGATCAGATTTTGATCTTACAAATCCCAAAGACAATACAAATGTATCAAATTTATGGTACCACATTCTAGGTGACTGCTTTAACCCATACAAAGACTTCTTTAACTTGCAAACCAATTTTTCTTTACCTTTTTCAACAAAGGGTCAGGCTGGGACATATAGATTTCTTCTTCAAGATCACCATGAATAAATGTTGTCTTCACATCCATCTATTCGACCTCTAAGTCATACGCTGCTGCAAGTGACAAAAGAAATATGATAGACGTCAGCTTAGCTACAGGAGAGAAAATCTCCCCATAATCAATTCCCTCTACCTGGGAATAACCCTTCGCAACCAATCTTGCCTTGTACTTTTCCACACTGCCATCCAGACCAATCTTCTTTTTAAATACCCATTTGCAGCCAAAAACTTTTTTTCCTTTAGGCATGGGCACCAAACTCCAAGTGTCATTCTTTTCTAATGATGCCATTTCTTCATTCATGGCTTCCAACCAAGAGTCTGAATTAGACATTTTAAATGCCTCCTTTATAGTGCTAGGCTCATTAGTGCTATAAATTAAAGCATAGGCACAAGTAGAATCTATCAAAGAGAACCCATACCTATTAGGTTGTTTTCTTTCATGGGTTGACCTCCTCACTTGCTGAGGCTGAGGTTCTTCTTCTTCTTCAAAACTTTCGAACTGCTTGAGCTCTCCTCAATTTCAGTACATTTTGAATTTTCAATTCCTCTTTATCTGTGTAGGAGGAATTCCAACTACATCCTTATTATTTTCTGACTTTGTCTCTAACTACAGATCCAAGGTAGAAGGTTTCAACTCACGAAAGATTACACTTCTAATGTATACAACCTTCTCTGTATCAAGATTCCAAAGCTTGTATCCTTTTATGACAACACTATAGCCAATAAAAATACATTTGACAGCCTTGTTCTCCAACTTAGATCTTTTCTCATACGACACATGAGCATATGCCTCACAACCACATACACAAATATGTCTTAAGGAGGGCTTCTTACCAGACCACGCTTCCAAAGGTGTTTTCTCAACAAGAGCAGAATTTGGAGAATGATTAATCAAGTAACATGTAGTAGCAACAGCCTCAGCATAAAAAAATTATCCTCCAAGCCAACACTACTTAGCATACTTCGTGCTCTCTCCATCACTGTCCTATTGAACCTTTCTACAACTCCATTTTGCTGTGGAGTATAAGGTGTAGTCTTATGCCTTTTAATCCCATGGTCTTTACAATACCTCTCAAAATCATTAGAACAAAATTCACTGCCATTATCAGTCCTTAAGCATTTAATTTTTCTTCCAGTCTAATTTTCTACAAGGTTTTTAAATTCCTTAAAATGACTGAACACTTTTGTTTTACTTTTCAAAAACTAAACAAATGTTCTTCTCGAATAATCATTGATGAACAATAATAAGTACCTTGACTTAGACAAAGAAGGAGCATTCACTGGACCAAAAAAATCAGAATGAATATAATCTAGCAAACCAGAAGATTTATGAGGACTGGAATAAAATGAAACACGATGTTGTTTTCCATATATACAGTGTTCACAGAATTCAAATTCAAGGTTACAATCTTCAAGCCCCTCAACCAGGTTTTTGTTCTTCAAGGTTTTTAAACCTTTCTCCAATGTGGCCTAGCCTATGATGCCAAAGCATAGTCTTTTCTGCTGGAAGTTTAACTTCCATAGAGTTTACACAATTAGGAACATTTCCCTCTTTTCCTCCATGAGTAGCCTTCTGTGACTTTACAGAGACATTGTTACATTGAACAACATGTTCATCCAGCTTGTACAAGGTACCAATACGAGTACCCCTTGCTAGCACCATTGAGCCTCTAGTCATCTTGCAGCCATTTCCAGAGAATGTGACTTGCACTCCAATATCATTTAGCATACTTACAAAAAGTAAGTTTCAAGCCAGACCTGGTATATGCATTACATTATTGATTCCCTTCACTTTGCCATCAGGGAATTGGATTTTGACTCTTCCACGACCAAAAATTTCCAAAGTTGAATCACTTTCCAAGTACACCTTTCCACCTTCATATTCTTCATACTTCGTGAACCAATCTCTATGAGATGTCATGTGGAAAGATGCTCTAGAATCAATCAGCTAGACATCATCTGATGCCTGTGTAGCCAAGGCTGCACTGAAGGCGTCTCCATCACTATGAGAAGAATCATTGTCAAAAGAATACTTCTTCTTCTTCTTCTTCTTCTCCTCTTTACAATCCTTTCAGACATGACCAGGTTGCCCACAGTTCCAGCACTTCACCTTGGACTTCTTTCCAGGAGACTTTGATCTCCCCTCTGATTTTGATTTAGATTTCTTGTCCTTCTTCTTTCCTTTCTCTTTCGACCTTCCTCTAACAGCAAGGGCCTCCTTCGCCATCTCAGAAGATTTCCTTCTCATTTATTCTAATAACAAAGAAGTAACAACATCTTCCATCTTGAAACTAGATGTTTTACTCCCAATAGCCATCACTAGGTGATCCCATGAATCTGAAAAAGAACACAATATCAGCATACAATGATCCTCTTCATCAATCTTCACACCAACAGATGTTAACTGTGCAATCAACATATTGAATGTGTTCAAATGATCAGCTACAGAACCTCCTTCCTACATTCTCAAAGTGTACAACTTCTTCCTTAGGAAAAGTTTATTCACCAAGGACTTCCCCTGATAAATAGATGCCAATCTCTTCCACAAGGAAGATGCAGTCTTCTCTTCATGCACATTGAGAAGAACGGAGTCTGCCAAACAGAGCCTTATCAACCCCTTAGACTTTCTATCTGCAAGGTCCCAATCTTCTTGCTTCATGCCTATAGGTTTAGTTCCAGACATAGCAAGCCACAGATCATGATCCACTAAAAGATCCTCCATTTTGAGTTTCCACAACTAAAAATTGCTGCCATTGAACTTCTCTTTTTCAATCTTTCCTGACGTGCTTGCCATCTCAATCTGTAATTAGAAATTGACAAACTTCTACAAGACTCCCACTGAATAGAAATTGACACAAAAAAACCAACGTACCCACAAGGATAACACAGCTAGCCAGGCTCTGATACCACTTGTAAGGAAAGCTAGATTCGGAAGCAACTCTCCTAACGTCAAAAACTCAGGAAAGAATGCAAACATACCTTTTAAATTTTACAATTACAGTCTAATTAAGATGCACTAGAAAGAGATTACTGGAACAGAGAAATAGAAAAACACATATGAACACCAGATATACATGGGAAAACCCTTACGGGAGAAAAACCCACCACACCAAGAGAAGTCACTTTGTATTACAGTAATAAAGATTACATACAAATATCTGACTTATCTTTCTGATGTCAGTTTACAGCAACATTCACCATGAACAACCTTGATACAGAACATTCACGTTACAGTCTTCATAGAATAGAATTCATCCACTAATCATGCAATCACATAGCAATCTGTCGATCCAACAAACCAGACATCATCTGCTACTCCAGACTATATTCATGTCACCACTGTCTGTCGAGCTTCCTCTCAGAACTGCCACAATGAACTGTCTTCCAACAGTTCCCATTTGGCTTCTCTGATTGGTTGAATACAAACCACATAGAATAGTCTTCACACGGTCAAAAGGCTTCAACTGTGTTGGCATGTCGATGAGACACAAGAAGTGTCTCCCCGATGCCACAAGACCCGATTACACGTTATCGCCAAGAGTCATCTCCATCGGCAAGAGGTTACATCAATATCACAAGTTGTACCGACTTCAATATTTCTATCGGCGAGACATAACACTCTTTGGTGAGACATTATACCGATGTTCAAAGTCACATCAAAATGTTATACCATCGACAAGACTTATTGCTCTCGCCAAGACATCCCACTGAGCCTTCATGTTATTCCGAAGCATCCAACAGTCGGTGAGACTTATCACTTTCGCCGAGACATCACACCAAGGTCTCAAGACATACCGAGCGCCAAATAATAGTCAGAAAGACTTATCACTTTCGCCGAGAGTTCTTATTGAAAACACATGTTACACCAATGAAATCATTTGGCGAGACACGACACATTGGTAAGACTTCATATCGAAGCAAGTGTGTTACACTGATGACTCCAAGATTTTCCCCGTCGGTGAGACCTCTCTTCATCGCTGAGACTTATTCCCGAGACCCTTGTGTTACCCCGAGTGAATACTATCGGTGAGATATTCCTATCAATAAGACTTCTTACCAAACACCCAAGACTCTCCTTGAAGGCTTCAATAGAAACGTTGTCTGCAAGACTTTAGCTTTCGCTGGGACTTCACACCGAAGTAAGCCTTTTGAACAAGGGTCTCCTCGATATACGATATGAATGGCTTGTCAGCCAGAGATCTCCACTCGGTAGGAGATCATATTGAACATAACATGTCATAGTGATATGATCATTTGGTGAGACTAAAGCAAGGTCACAATGACCTGAACTATTCAACAAGATTCAAACTACTAGTCAGCCAGACACAAAAGATGTCACAACGACTTGGCCCTTTCAAAGGTTTCAACCTGTGAGATTGAGGCACATTATTTCCAACAATATCTAATCATGGAGCTATGTAGTGCTAGCCCTAGATGATGTCGACATCCCTAGACTAGTGCCTCCCCCACTAGATGTACCAGGATCTCTCGGATCTCTTGATAGAGGTTGTGTCACACCCCCGCTAATAGTCTTGGAATGAGTCCTACCCGATCGAGACTGAGCGTAACTAACTCTTTGCTTTGCAGGAACTACATCATGGTATCTACCTCTATAATACTTGGCCTCTCTACCCACATGGAGAACCTCTCATATAATTAGCTACAAAGGTACCATTGGCTAATCTCTGTAGTCTATCAGCCAATCCCTGTGCCTGCTTTATAGTTTGTCTAGCTGCAACTCTTTGTTGTCAAAGAGCCTATTTGTGCCTGTACAACTATTAACTATGCTTGTACCTAAGAGAGAGCCTGTGCTTGTGTCTGCATTTGTGTTTGTGTCTAGACTAATAACCCTTGGCCTATATCAGCTGACCCTGTAGTGTCTACACCTAAACCTGTAGGCTAGAAATTTGAGTTTGCTAATGTTGGGAAGGTACTCCAATCATGGAGCATGATATACCATTTGCATCATCATGTCATATATCATAGAAAAATCATATCCAAATTCATACATATAGTTGCATGATCATATCATTCGTGTATGGGAATTATCACACATCTATCGATCCATGTAAATACTATAGGCATTATGCATCGATACATCATCATATAAATCACACATGGCATATAGAATAAGAAATTTAATGCATCCATCATAGAATCATATAGAACACATATAGATCGATAAATCTGCCGCATATCATATAAATCTCAAAAATCATAATGGCAAGTATACAATGATGTCTGAAATGTAGAGAGATACAACATCAAACTGGTCATGAACCAAAAAAAATAAAATAAAAAATTAGAGTATACATCATGTCTCAAAATATATCAAGGATCCAATCATGGAGCTATGTAGTGCTAGCCCTAGATGATGTCGGCATCCCTGGACTAGTGCCTCCCCCACTAGATGTACCAAGATCTCTCAGATCTCTTGATAGAGGTTGTGTCACACCCCTGCTAACAGTCCTGGAATGAGTCCTACCCGATCGAGACTAAGCATAACTAACTCTTTGCTCTGTAGGAACTACATTGTGGTATCTACCTCTATAATGCTTGGCCTCTCTACCCACATGGAGAACCTCTCATATAATCAGCTACAAAGGTACCATCGGCTAATCTCTGTAGTCTATAGCCAATCCCTATGCCTGCTTTATAGTTTGTCTAGCTGCATCTCTCTGTTGTCAAAGAGGCTATCTGTGCCTATACAACTATCAACTATGCTTGTACCTAAGAGAGAGCCTATGCTTGTGTCTGCATTTGTGTTTGTGTCTAGACTAATAATCCTTGGCCTATATCAGCTGACCTTGTAGTGTCTATACCTAAACTTGTAGGCTGAAAATTTGAGTTTGGTAATGTTGGGAAGGTACTCCAATCTGCACATGCTGCTCTGTTGGAGCTACAAGTGATCGCCTCTTACCTTGAAGTCTCTAACATCAAACGTCGAGACTCATCCACCCTCATCTCCTCCATCATCCCCCCCTCCATCACCATCTTCATCTCAATCTCCATCTCCCTCATCATCATCATTGCTCTCCACATCATTTAGATCCTCCTCCTCCTCATCATCTCCCTCATCTCTCGTATGTCGGTGCCTGTGTGCAATTTCCATCTCCTCCTCACCTGGTATCGACACTAGCTTTTTTGGGATGGAGATCCATGGGAATAGATGTAAAACAAGGTACTGTGCATAATCTGCGATAATCAGAGCCTCGATGATCTCGGGATGGATCTCCCAAATAAAGGGTTGTAAACCCTGGTACTCCTACACTGCAACATCATATGATAGGCCAAGTTCCCACTGAGTGGCATCTACCTGACGTCGGGCATAATGTGCAACACCCTAGGGCATACCCTGTACAATGCCATACTGTCTAAGCACCCTCCTCAACAAAAATATCTCAATGATGTAACATGTCCTACCAATCATAAACATGGACTGACATAAATATGTCAACTTTGTATCATCCTCTGGCCAATGCTCACAATCAAGATAGGGCCACCATGTAACTGCCTCAATATACTCAAGGAATCTCCTCCAATGCTCCAGTTTTCCCAGTCTAGGATGAGCAAGTGGAATTGCATATGCGTGGACGTATGGCCTCATCGTGGGTCATTGTCTAACTATAACTAGATGAGTAACAACTATATGCTCCCACGCCCACACCTGAAGTAATGTAACTCCTGAAGACAAACTGGCCCCTCCAAGGTAGACCACCTAATGAAAATCATGGTATAGATGGGAATGCATGCACATACCCCAAGCATATCTGGTACCATTGATGATCATACTCTCCAAAATATGACCCCACCCAATTGAAAGTCCCTTTGACTTGCGATCAAGACAAAGGAACCCTCTAATGAAACCAATGAGTACCGATGGCAAGGTAGCTTAGGAATCAACCATCTCTCGCCATGTAATCTCGTATCCAAAAAAATGGTCATCCTGAAACACTTGGCATAGTGCATCAATCCCACCCTACTCAGAATAATCATAAACTACCACTCCCCAACAACAAGTATCCACAAAATCTTCTATACATCCTTGAGAGTCACTATCATCTCGCCGATAGGAAGGTGGAAGGTATTTTGCTCACTATGCCACCTCTTTGCTAAGGCTGTCAATAGTCCCTGATTAATCCTAATTTGGGGCATATCTAGAAGAGAGGACAAACCACATCATGTGATAACTGTTGTCTTAGGCTGTGCTAGTTGCGGTATCAAATCAAATGTCCTAGGAAACTGCTCTTGGATCTGTAAGTTCGTCAAAGACTCCTATCATCACAAAATATCAAAAGTCAGTAATCTTTGTCAAATTATCAAACATCAATCAGCCTATCAAATCTAATCAGCTCTGGTGAGATTTTGATCAAATCTCATGAGAAAACTATCACTCAACCTCACCTATCATGAGGTTAATCATCAAACTATCATTGAACGTCACCTATCATGAGGTCAATCATCAATCCTTAATTGCACCTCGCCTATCATGAGGTTAATTAATCAAATCAACCTCGCTTATCATGAGGTTTATCAATCAAACTATAATTATTCCTTACCTATCATGAGGTTAATAATCATTAATCAATCATCAAACCTCACCTATCATGAGGTTGATCATCATCTAACCTATTAGGATCATCAATCAACATCAACTTAAAGGCTGACATGATCGAAAATCATCAAAATCAAGGAGTTAATTGACAAATTTCATCATTTTGACTTCAATGTGCTAAAAAAAATATTCAATGCGCCAGAGAAGTCAATGCACCATTCAAACCCATTAATACACCAAAACATATTATCATTGCGCTAAAGGAGTTGATGCACCATTTCAGGAGGTCTATGCGCTATTTCAGTGAACCAATGCGCTGAATCAGTCGATGCACCATTTCAGAGGGTCAATGTGCTAATCTACATGGTCAACATGTCGAATCAGTCTATGCGCTAATCTAGCCTACCTATGCGCTAATTTGTCTATGCGCTAATTCATCCTATCAATGCACTAAAACAGTTGACCTATGCACTATTTCTATGGATGCACTAAAATAGTAGTTCAATGCGCTACATCGGCCTATCAATGTGCTAAAAGAAGAAAACCAAATTCAAAATAGAAAAAATGCATGAAAATAAAAAAGCACAAATTACGGGGAGGCTCCTAGGGTACATATCAGAGGTCCATACGTAGCCAGGTAGTTGTGTTGTCGCACATGCTCAAATCGGTGAGTGTGGTATGGGATGGACATTTTTCTCAAATTGCAAAAAATCACTCTCTCAAATTTCAAAATAACAAAGTGCACAAATGAATTCTAAATCCACCTTTTTAGCTTTTTAATAGTGATTAAGAGGGATTTTGGTGGGATTTATTTAATTTATTTTCCAGGAGGCTTAATTGATTATTTCATCATAGGGGATTTTTTCACATTATTTGTTGGGAGATAAATTGCTTTTGCATCATTGAAATTGAAAATAATCACAAAATCATCAAAAATCATAAAAAATCCAAAAAAAAGAAAAGAAAATTATCGATTTATCTCCCGAAGGGGCATATATCCATCATCACCTAAAAATCAGCATCTGGGGCATATCAAAAAGAATTCATCAGTACTAGCAACAACATCAAAATTTTCTTTGAAGTAATGTGTAAACACATCACTTCAAAGAGGGGCAAAATGTATACACCTAAAAATGGTCTAGATAGATCTGATTAATTGAATACATTTATTTGATTAATTAACCTTTAATTCATCTACTATTAAATAAATAAAATTATTTATTTATATAGTTTATTTCTTTAATTCTTCTAATTATTCTCTTTTAATTAAATAATCAACTTCAATAGTTTGTATTATTTAATTATTTATTCCCTCTTAATTAAATAAACTAAATCATATAGTCTTATTTAATTATCATTATCCTTCTTTTATTAAATAAATAATTTCAAATATTTCTTTTATTTAATAATTATTATTTTCTTCCAAATATTCCAATTTCCTCTAAATTGAATATTTCCAATTTCTTGCTAAAATTGAATAAATCCAACTATTCAAATTAAAGCATATTTCTACAGCTATTTCCTCTTTTTACTCATCATATGCACCAACAAAATTAGATATTTTATATCTAATTAATTCAACTCAACCTTCACGAATAAATTTGGAGACAAATTATAGACAAATTGGAAATCAATTTGGCTAGTCTTCTTCCATTGATCATTCCTATCCTTTGGTTGAATGTTTTTGTGGGGGGGAACAATCTCCATAATCTTCTCAAGCTTCTTCATCCTTCACCATTGAATCTTTCAAATCAAATCCAGACCCTTACTTGCTGCCACATCACAAATATGTTGTCGAGAATCTATAAATACAATTTCTTTCTACATGGAATGGATCCCAACTTTGTACAATCTTACTCTGCAAAATAGCATTAGAGAAATTAAGCATTTGAGCATTAAGTAATCATCATTGTAGAATCATATTAGAATCATCTTAGTTTTATAATCATGGCTTTTCATTTAGCTGCATCTTAGTTTCTTTTATCAATTTTATGTCATTTTCATCTACAATATCCTCAACATATCATTTAGCAATTATCATCATATAGGATTAGATTCCTTCATTTTACAATATCTCATTCTCTAGATTGATATTTTAACAGTCATAATGCTTACACAATCTGAGAGCCATAGTGATTTAATAAATCTTTGGAGTTAGAGATAAATGGGACGACTTTAAGAGATTTCTTGCTTTAATTAGATTAAATGTTGTTTGAATCTCTTGATATAATGTCTTATTGATTGTGTTTGTTATTCATTTATGCATATTTTACTCACACAAGATGCATGCACGATTCAAAATAATAGTTCTTCTATGGAAATGAAGAAAATAATTTCTAAGTCACCATTCTCACCATTGGAACCAATAATGAAAAAGAATGTTGCATCCAATTTTGATGGTTTTTCTTTCTAGCTACCTAAAGGTGCTTATGCTTTAGAGATGAAGCTACTTGTCGAGAAGAGAATTCTTTCGCACCAAATACTTGGTCACATTGGTGAAAAGGGTTTGAGAACCCTAAAAAATAAATGCCTTGTTGAGGGGTTTGATGATTATGATCTTGAGTTCAATTTTGCACACTGTCTATGGAAAGAAAAACCACATTCAGTTTTATAAATTACTCATAAATATTTTGGGATTTTGGACTATGGGCATTTTGATGTGTTTGGTCCTCTAAATATTCCTTCATTATCCAAATCTGTGTATTTTGTTTCATTTATAGATGACTATAGTAAAAGGGTATTTGTTTATTTTCTCATAGGTAAATTTGGAGTCTTTAATTGGTTTAAGGAATTTAAGGCCTTGGTAGAAAATAAAATTGGTAGGAAGATTAGTGTTTGAGGACTGACAACGGTGGTGAGTTTTGTTCCACATATTTTGATAATTCTATGTAAATAAAATGGGATTGAAAGGCATAAGACAAATCCATATACCCATAAGAAAAATGGAGTTGCAAAGAGGATGAATAAGACATTGATGGAGAGGGCTAGGAGTATACTAAGTGGAGCTGGCCTTGAAAATTTTTTTTGGGCTAAAGCTACTATCTAGTTAACAAATCTCTTACATCAACTCTTGGTGAGAAGACACCTATGGAGGTGTAGTCCAACAAAAAGCCCTTATTGAGACACATTTGTGTGTTTGGTTGTGATGCATATGCTCATGTGCCAAGGGAGAAAAGGTCAAAGTTGAAAAAAAGGTTGTTAAATGTATCTTTATCGGTTATGGTATTGGTGTGAAAGGGTACAAGCTTTGGGATGTAGTGGTCAAAAATATTCTCTATAGTCAAAGTGTTATATTTAGAGAGATCAAACCTTCTTCCATTGTTTTGTAGCCTACATAAGAATAAAACTAGGAAGATGTGGTATAACTTCTACTTGACCCTAAGAAAGTTGAACCAAAATCCTAGAATGGACCTGAGGATGAGGAGAGTTCTAGTAGCTCTGAAATCTCAAATGAAGAAGAACCTCAACCAAAAACTTCTAAGGAGGTCCACTCATATTAGGATGCAACATGAAAGGTTTGGTTATTCACTCTTAGATTCTAAATCATTTTTTTCTTTGATTGCTAATGTTGATGAGCCAAGGACTGTGCAAGACACAATGAGTATGAGTGATGCAAATTCCTAGATGAAAGCTGTGAATACGAAATTCACCATGCTCCCTTTGGGTTTTGTTTTTGGCGAAGTAACAGCCCATGCCTTCAATTGAATATCATTAGCCCCTTTTTGATTGTCACCATGACCTCTGCCACGTGTCCACCCATTGCTCTTCGAAGGAATTTTCTCCTTGCTCTTCTATCAGCCCCTGAAATACTCCCACGTGGCTTCACCACAGGTTATTTTGATTGCTTCCTTTCAATTCCTCATCAGTTCTCGCCCGTGTGCCACATATCTCCCATTTGCATAAGGATTTGGTAGGCCCCACAGGCGGCGTCTATGGTAAATATTTTTGCTATGTGTCATCTCAGTGCAAGCTTTCAATGAAGGAAGGGTAAATCAGCCACTGGCAGTGAAATACTACCATGCCTCTCTTCATCACATGCTTCTTCAATGCAAGGAATGAAGCGAAAAATGGGCTATGATATGCTACCACATGTTCTAACTACCTATCTAAGGAGGCAACACTTTTCTGCATGAGAATTTACTGGGACCACTGCCACCATTCGTAGGGAATGCACCTGAATGGAGAGCAACCAAATGTTATGGCCCGAATCTTTTCTATTACAACGACCGAGGGGAATCATTGCCTTGACATCATTGCTCAAGATTTAGAATATTTCTAGTTGTTGCTCGCCAAGTGGTGGAAAGCTCATTATAAATATTGCTCTATACTTCTGAAGAATGGTTTTGAGTTCGAATATTACATGCTACATGTTCTTTAGGTTCCACTAGTTTAAGAATTATAGGATTTTTGGAAAGACACCAGGCCTTTTATTGTTTAGATTATTGCAAGAACTCACTGACTATGCCATTGTTCGGCCTCTCTATTTTCTTATGCTATTGATAAAATTTACATTGTGCCATTATTGTTTGGATGGTTTATTTACCATACTTTTATAATTTGAATGCAAGTTTACTGGTTTAGATCATGTCTTTTGACCCTTCTTTTCAATAAATGGGTGTGATAATTATTTTATTTCATTGAATGAGTTGTTCATTCTACAATCCTTAAATTCTATTATTCTAGGAATTGGTAAATTACTAAGTGGGCCCTTAGACCATATCCACAAGATAAGTTTATCGTGCCTTTTATCTAAATTCTGGTGCATCACCCTAGTTAGAGCCTTTATTTTTATATCTATTTCTGTTTCCCATTCCCAAACCCCAATTACAAAAGAAGCTGACTTCTTTAAAAATCTGGAGGTCACTCAGTTTAGTGCAATAAGTCCCCCATAAACTAATTTTTCCACAAAGGGTTGTTACCTTGCCAATTTTTGGCATCAACAGTTTTTTTTCTTTTTCCTAGTACGTCTGGTGGGATTGAGCTTCAATGAACCTAATTTCAAGAAGGGTGTATGAGCCATTGGCTTGTTACTAGGTCCCAAACAAAAAATAATCTTATTTTATTATTACCACCATTAGGGACAGTATAGCCTGTGACCCAATTAGTGAACTTTTTGCTTCCCCCTCCCTTTCTACTAGCCATGTTGCTTGCCGCTAACAAAAATTATGTGGTATGGGATGCAGGAAGCCCCCTTGTCGCATAAGTAGCGCTGCCGTTTGGGTCACTATCCTGGTTTCTATCCTAAAGGCTGTACCTAAATTCACCAGAGATGGCTCAAGAACACCATTCGAACATCTGCAAGATGTTGCAGATGTGTGTCTGGTACATGGCGTTATAGACCAAAATATAGCGTTAAGGTTGCTCGTAGCCTCTTTTAGAGGCAAGGCACTAGATTGGTACCAGATGCTACAAGAAAACACTATCAGTACCTGGGATGAGCTTGAAGATCCTTTTTACTAGAGGTTATCAAACGAAGGAGACCGATCTTCGCTATATTATCAACTATCGGTCATAAAGCGGGCCCCGCACAAAGCCATGGCTGACTTCAATGTTTAGTTCCATACAAGTTGGCAGAGGATTCAAGTTGATATCTGCTTGTTGCCTGATCTGGAATTCATGTTCTACTTGAAGTCTATCAATCCTAACATTTCAATAATGATCCAGTCTCTCGGCGGAACCACACTACTAGGCGCATATAGCATCACTGTTAAAGCAGAGAACAATTTGATAGACGTCAGGAAATTGCCACCTCATCCCATCATTCCTATATTCCCAAAAATATCGCTTCTTGCTTAGGAGATTCCTTTTACCAGTGCACCAGCTCCTTCTTAATCTATTTACACATATATGAGCGTGCCATAGAATGTTGCCTCTACATTCAGCTCTTCAAAGGAGGAGATGAGCGAGTTTAAGGAAATGTTGCAAACTATCGTCAATGATATAACTGTCATCAAGCGAAACCAGGAAGCACCCCCGAGACTAAGCTACCAAAATTATTAAGGTGGGAAACCTTCCTACCAACAAAACCAATTCCAAGGAGGCACTCATGCCAATCTGCAGGTGTAAACAATAAATCAAATAGTACTGATACCTTCCCCACTACATAGCACTAATCTAAGTTCGAGTAGAGAGCTGATTGCGGGGAAAAACAATTTGATTGATGACACCAACCCCTGGTGATTCCCTTGCAATGATTCACATATGCCCCAAAATTTCCTATGTGGCAACCTACAACAAAAGTTGGTGGAGCAGCATAGCCAAGGCGCAACATTAGATCTCGGAAGCTATGTGTATACATCCTCACAAATGGAAAATGCGGTGCTCACCACGCAAATGTAGGGGATGGGTATGTGCAGGATCATCATGGAAAAAATAGGCCCTTAAGTGGCAAAAAATTCAGAAAAATTAGAGTTAGGCAACTTGACATAAAAGTTTGAATAAGTTATCTATATTATTTCAAAAATATGTAAGAATGGAATTTGTAGAAAATTGAATGTAGTTTCTAAACTACTAGGTTTGTTTAAAAATAAAATAAATCTATTTGGTGAAAATTTGAAATTTCAATGTAGTAGTACTTAAATTTTAGGGAAAAAATAAGAAGTAGGTGTATGTCTAACCACCCTAACCACAATAAAATGATAATATTTTTTTATAATATTTTAGATATAAGTAGAGGACTCATGTCCCGATGTGATGCATATTTTTTTGTAATTTTTTTCCAACTAAATAATTAATTATGTTTTTATTACAACTTTTAAAAATATAAAAAATGTCCACCTTAACTTGGTCAAAACTTCATGAAATTCAATTTTTATTTTTTAATCCTATAGTATGTGAAGCATAGAATGTGACACATGTTTTGGATTCCAAAAATGTGATACCATTTGAAAGTTATAGATGTTTTTTCAATCATCCTATCTATCAGGACTTTAGTCGTAATTTGAATAGAAAATGAATAATAATTACTTATTAAATTCAAAGTTAAGCATAATTTATATTGGTGGAAATTTGAGAATCTCCTTTAAAAACCCTTTTCGTTTCATCAATTTTGGGTAAAAAAAAAGTCGTTAGCCACATACCCGTCATATTGACACTTTTTGGCCCATCATGATCCTGCACATACCCGAATGTCACTGGAGCAAGAAGCGGACATCACTCCCGATCATGCACTCTTCTCATGGATGGAGGAAGAAGAGGTAGTGTTTTCCAATGACGCTTCCACATCTAAAATGCCGCAAGTACATTCCAACTACAACACTTACTCGAAGAGGAGATTTACAGGCGAACTAGTTGTCCTGCAACTAGTCAGTCCACAGCCTAAAAGTGCTTCTAACCAGACACCTAGTACCTCCGCAGTGGTGTTGTAATGCCCGCCGCAAAGGGAAATTGTTATAACAAGAGCTAAGGAGCATAAACCTCTGAATCCACCAATGTTCAATGTGGTGGAACAATTGAAAAAATCATCCACTAATATGTCTCTATGGGATATTCTAGCCATCCCAGAACAAAAGACGCTACTAAAGAAGGCTCTCCAGGAAGACGTTAGCGCAACACCAATGGAGCAATTGCCCAAGGAAAGGGCTATTAATCAACCATCTTCTGCCAAAGTTCTTACAAATAGCATAGTGGAAGCCCCTGTTGAAGTAAGAGATAAGTCGAAGCCTCAACCCTTCTTCTTAACTCTCATTATAGGGGAGAAATTATTACACAATGCCATGATTGATTTCGGTGCTAGCACCATAATTATGCCTAAACAAATAGCTGAAGCTTTAGGACTCAGCTATGAACCCTTAAAAAGAGGAGTGATGCAGCTTGATGGAAACATAGTTGAAACCGTAAGTGTCATCAAAGCACTCCCATTGATCCTATTCGCTTTCCCTAGTATCACAGTGCCACAAGACACTATGATCATAGATGTCCCCCCCATGTTCGACCTCTGTTTATCCTGAGAGTTTACTTCAAAAGTGGATTGATATCTGTCCTTGGATTGGTCGCATTTGATCCTTAGAACCAAGCATGGTGCGAAAATGAAGATAGAATCTGAAGCTTTACATTTAGAACATGTAGTCGATGAAGCCATGATCAACTTTGAAGTCACACATACTTCTATCACCAAACAAGAAATGTATTGCGCCGAACTACTAGAAGATGAAAAAGTGACCGGAGATTGGGATGATCAAGAAGATGCTCTCCTGAGTGAACACATAGATACCAAACCTTTTGGCAACTACCATGCTACTAGGCTAGCCACCTATGTCATCTACAATGAAGATCAAGTGCTCCCGAAGGTTGTCAAAGAATTCGAAAGTGGTCAAGCCTCATAACTATGGATGTTGCACTTCGACAGAGCAAGATGTAAGGTCGGCATATGAGTTGGGATATGTTTAATATCCCCACACAACGAAAAGACACTGAAGTATTTCCGCTTCCAGTTCACTTGATCGAACAACGAAGTTGAATATGAAGGACTAGTGCAAGGTGTAAGCCTTGTGAAATGGATGGGCATAAAGCAATTAATGGTGTTCAGAGACTTCAAACTAGGGGTCAATCAAGTCCACGGAATTGCTATGGCCAAAAATTTCTGCTTGCAATCCTATAGACACCGAGGTTGGGACCTGATTGAGGGTTTTGAAGCTTTCAACATTCAGATAGTGCCTCGAGAACAAAATACAGATGCAGAACACATGGCAGCAATCGGATCCCAGTTTGATCCTACCTCCGACCTCATTCACAAAAAACACTCGGTACGAGTGATAGTGCGACTAGCCATTCCAAACAATGACCGACGCTGGAAAGTGTTTGACAATGATGAACACATTGCCTCATTCATCCAACAATTGGGAGAATTTTCTGACCAGCTCCAACCAAAGATCGTCTAAGCCTATGAAGGACAAATCATCCAGTTGAAATCCAACAAGCTTCCAAAAGGATTGGTCACTCTCAAAAACCTTTTCGATTGTGACAATGCAAGAAATGACTAGATGAAGTTTATTGTAGACAAAGGTGACTATGCGGACCTTCAGGTCAGAGATGGAAGAAAGTTCAAAGTCGAGATGGATGTCCCACATCACGATAAAGAAAGGCTTATTGACTTCTATGAAAAATATGGAGTGGTGGCCTGGTCATACAATGACCTCAGGGGATATGATCTCGACATCATTCAACACACAATAGTTAGTGGAAGGTGCAAAGCTTGTCCGCCAAAAATAGAGGCTAGTCAATCCCAAGATTGAAGTGCTAATGGTGCAAGAATTAACAAAGCTAATCCAGTCATGGATTATCTTCTCGATTAAGCATAGCACGTGGGTATCCAACCTGGTTCCAGTCTGAAAGAAGAATGGAGATATCCATCTATGTGTATACTTTCGAGACCTAAACAAAGCATCCCTGAAGGATCATTACCTGTTACCCTCAATGGAGTCAATCCTACAAATGGTGGCAGGATCAGAGATGTTTTCCTTGTTAGATGGCTTCTTCGGTTACAATCAAATTTGGGCCAAAGAGGAGGATCAAAATAAGACAATGTTCATTACCAAGTGGGGAATGTTTGCATGCGTCAAGATGCCATTCGGCCTCTCAAATGCAAGAGCTACCTTCCAGCGGGCAATGGATATCGCTTTCAGCAAACTAATCAACAAGATTATCCTAATCTATTTGGATGATTTTCTGGTGTTCTCTAGGTCCAAAGATGATCATTTTGATCATCTTGAGATGGTTTTCAAGAAATTCCAAGAGTTTGGGATATCCCTAAACCCAAAAAAATGTGTTTTCGGAGTACCTTAAGACAAACTACTAGGGCACATAGTGTCCAAAGAACGAATTTCAATTGATCCCAAGTGAATGAGAGAAATCAAAGAGCTTCACCTTCTGGTCAACAAGAAAGGCGTTCAATCCTTCTTAGGGAAGGTAAATTTTGTTAGAAAATTTATTTATGATTTTGCAAGAATAATTAGGCCAATTACCCTAATGCTAAAAAAGGATCAAACATTTAAATGGAAAAAAGAATCCAGAGAAGCCTTTGAGAAAGTCAAGGATGCTATCTCTTCCACTCCTATTCTAGTCAATCTAGACTTATCAAAGGACTTCATAATGTATGTATTCAATAGAAAGTCAAGAATTGCTACTATCTTAACTCAGAAAGATAACAAGGGAAAGGGAGAAAATCTGATAGCATTTCACTCTCAGACCCTGAAGGAATATGAAACAAACTACAACTTTGTAGAGAGGCAAGCATTTGCAATAGTTAAGGGACTCAAGAAGTTCCGACACCTAATCTCTTGCAATAAGGTGATTGTCTATGTTACACATTTCAGTGTGCGCAAATACATCATGGAAGGAGAGATCACTGAGAAAAGAGCCAATTGGATCACTAAGATCCTTGAGTGTGACATTGAGGTCAAGCCTACAAAGACTGTTGGGGGGAGAGGATTGTGCAAGTATCTTACGCACGAGGAAGAAATGGCCCTCAAAGAAGAGCAGCCAGAACTAGTCCTAATGAACGAGTCAGAGTCCGAAGGTTGTTGGCTAGCAGACAGAGTAAGGTTTATGCATATAGGATAATATCCATCGAGCCTTCCTTCTCAGAAAAGGAGATTCTACTAGCTACAAAACAACAAATTTGTGCTCATTGAAGAGATCCTGTTGAAAATAAATTTTAACGACATTCTATTGTGATGTGTTACCATAGAGCAAGAAAAAAGGATCCTTGACACTTACCATAGTAGTCCCATGAGCGGGAATTTCTCCGCAAAGACAACCGCCATCAAAATCATGTTTGCAGGGTACTTTTGGCCAACGCTATTTCATGATTCCTACTCCTTGGTAAAGACTTGCAAGGAATGTCAGTTCTTCGCTGGAAGAAGAAAGAATTTCACAATTCCCCTCAATCCAATAGTGGTCGATGAGCCATTTGCACAATGGGGTTTGGACTTCATCGAAATGATCAACCCAGCCTCCAACATAGGACATAAATGGATCTTAACAACCATAGATTACTTCACGAGATGGACCGAAGCTGTGCCACTAAAGAATGTGATAGAGGCAGAGATAGTGGATTTCCTAGAGGAACTGGTGATGAGATTTGGCCTACCCAAATCCATCATCTCCAACAATGCTAAAGCTTTCCTAGGCTCCAAGGTAAGTCAATTTGCACTTACACACAACATATTCCTTAAAACATCATCAAATTACTACTCATAGGGGAACAACTTAGCCGAGTCTACAAACAAGAATTTGGTATGACTCCTCGAAAGAATCAGGTCAGAATATCAAAGGGAGTGGCACAAAAACCTTCGAGCAACATTCTGGGTGGACCACATAACTCCAAAGAAAGTCCTCAAGACTTCATCGCATGAGCTAGTTTATGGAAAAGAGGCATTATTGCCTATCTCTATGGAGATTCTGGCGCTGCAATTGCTAAAATCCCTCGAAGTAGAAAAAAATAGTGTAATGGAGGTGCACTGAGTAGCTAGAAGTACAAGAAAAAAGGGAAAAGTCCCTAACAGCCATGAATAACTACCAACAAGTGGTTAAAAGGTGGTTTGACAAGAAATCATCCAACCAAGGTCTAAAGTGTGAAGACTTAGTGCCAAAATTTAATGAAAGGGCTTCGAAGCTGGGTCATCACAGGAAGTTTGACAGCCTTTGGGAATGCCTGTTCAGAATAATTCAATGCAAAGAACACAATACATATGAGTTAGAAACTATGGAAAAATAAGCGCTAGGAATTCTGGTCAACGGAGTTCAACTAAAATTATTCAATTAAGCTTACTTACCATACCCATGTAAATATGTTTATATGTTTTTCCCTTCTTTCCCTTTTGTTTTGTTGGCCAATATTTTTATTTATTCTATGGTTTTAGGTAGAAAATAACAAGTGACCCATTATTGCAAAGAGTAGGGAAATAAACTCATAGCTGAACAAAGCAAAAAAATTAAACACCCACATGCAAAATTCATATATACATGCTGAAAAAAGAAAAGATGACCTAGTTGCAGAAACCAAGAGAAGACAACGAGATGGTTACACAAAGATATATTTTCATTATATATGTGTTTTGGTATTTACATTTTCAAAATGGCTCAAAGGCCATGCTTCCAAAAGCATATAAGTCTATTATGATCCTTTTATATATTTTATGAAAATCCTTTTTTAGGCATGTGTACAAAAAATAGACTAATTGTTACGAGTTGTTTTTTTTTAGAAAGCAAAGAGAAAAAACATAGGTCTTGAGTTCACGACATGGGAAATAGTAATGGACACATCAACGACATCATCCACAATATCCTCATCAATAGGGGCATTATCAGTAGTAGCAGAATCATCCAAGGGAGCAAAGGAAGGTGGAGGGAACACCAGGTTCCTAAAGTTTGTGTACCAGTCGATGTCATAGAATGACACCATGTTGTAGATGCAGAACAAGAAGTGGCAGGCTCGAGTCACCCTCTGGTGGTGCTCATCTTGCATATGGAGGTGAAAGCCACTCATAAATGGTAGCCACGACACAATTGTGTCCTCCTCTATAAACCTCTGAAGGTTGCTCGCAGTCGGAATTCCCCCACCATGTGCAGCATTCGCAACGACCTCCCCGAGGCCGTTCAGGTATTTCTTGGCAACAATTTCCTTCACTAGACACAAAATCAATGGCTTAGGAACTCCTATATCTAGCATGGAGGCAACAAAATGTGAGCACACATCAGTTTTAACTCTATACTTGTCCTCATACTCAAGGCAGTCCCGTCCCAAGACCCATTTTATGGCTATGATTGATAGCGATTGCTTGTTCTTCATCATCCTCTTTAAGCACCTGGTAGAAATATCACCTAAGAAGGTAGTTTGAGACTTATGTGACACTAGCCTAATTGGGGTTTTCATCCTATTAGACTCTCTGCGAATACCTTAAAACTATCCCTACAAAGCACCTAAGTCTAGCCTATGAAAACACTACCCACTGCAAATGCTAAACTAATAAACCAATTACCTAATACCAAATTTACTCTAATCGCTAAGTGTGATTTCACTACTACTTAGATGCCTATTTATAGAAAAAGTGAGGAAATGCATGCTAATCTGCTTACCATAAACGTGATGGTAATCAAGTACCAACTTGAAAATTGTGCCCAGGCTTGCTCGAATTTCCAACTCAGTTGTGTCTGCTGAGTACGGCTTGTTGCTTGCAAAACTAATAAGGGCTAATTAATTAGCCTAAGCTGGTGACAACAATCGATAGTGTTATGCATGGCCAGGGACTGATGTGTCATTCTCTAGGTGTTTTGCTTATTTCGAGGTAAAACTCATATCTTTTCAAATATTGATTACAACTTTGGCTTAATCATTCCTTTAGGGATATTAATTGCTAACACATACAAATACTTAAGCTACTAGCAAGGCGTCAGCTCAAGTTCCAATAAAATTGCACTATACATATGGTTGCTAATTATATTTATGAATTCTTGTCAAATCAAAATGGCAAGTAATGCATCTTGCACAAGCTAAAGGGTTGGCCATACATGTCAAATTAAATGAAAAAAAGGTAAATCTCATCTACCACTATGAGAGAAAATAGCTAAGTATTGCATGCAAAAAATTTAGGTACTTAAAAGGTCTTTTCAAATACATTGCTTAAAGCAAAAACAATTCCTAGTGCACAGCAAGAGCCGAAGTAAAGTTGCAGAAAAATTCAAGCTAAATCAAAAAGCTTCTTGCAAATTAATAATGGAAAAATTTTCAAGCTAGGAAATTAGGCAAGTGGCAACACAAAGCTTAGCTAAAGCTTTGTGAGGAGCACCAACAGTTAATGTCTTTGAGAATCTTTCTTATGCTACATCGGGTATTTTTGAAAAGCCAAAGTGGGAAAACACAAAGGAGCTGGACAGGCCCAAAAACTACATAGACCAAAAATTAATTCAAGAAGATTGGGATAAATTTCATGATCCCTTTCTTGCAAAGAACCCTAAAGGATTGAAGGAAGTAGCCTGCAAAAAGAATGAAAGTGTCCAAATGGGAAATTTCGATTGCAGAAAAGGTATGGTTCAACGAGCTTCCATAATATATGGTCACATCTATGCACTACTGCCTAGAATTAGTCGACGCATCCATTAAGCATTTCAACCCAAGTACCAGCACTATTGAGGGCCAGATTCTGTCAGTTAACATTAGCCCAGCTGCCATCTAGAATATGTTGTTTATTCCAGATCCTATGCAAAGAGGGATGGAAGTGGAAGCATTCACTCCTCAACAGGGGGATCATATATGGAGCACCAGGAATAAGGCTCTAGAATTTTATAACGAAGAAACCCAAAGGATTGAAGTAGAAAGAGAGAAGCCACCAAGAATTCTTGCACTGCACGATGCTTTCAAAGAATACCTACAAGATGCCTTTTCAATGTTGGCATTTGTTTTTAGTCTAAACACTGACCAAGAGGTGCAAACTTTTCAGTTGGGTCTGACCTTCCAATTCCACATGCAAAAATCTTACTTCTGGTATGATTTTGTAGAGCACCTTGCAAAGAAAATGATAGAGAAAATTAACAGGTACCAAGTTGAACGAAAGTTCAGATTTCTCTCTTATCTTGCTCATATGTTTTTGTATCAAAACCCAGATTTCTTTGATAAGTGGGTAAAGTTGTCTATCTTTGGTGAAAAGAAGAGGAAAAAACTAGTTTTTGTCTAGACCCCTCTCCTCTCTTCTACTTTTGATTATTACGCATTTTCAGATGATTTATTGTCTCTAATTTTGCAAGATTTGCAAGGGGAGGAGAGTATTAAGCTGCTCACCTTGACTCAAACAGAGTATATGCAAAATTTCACCCCTAGATGTGACTGGTTTTTCAGAGCAGATTTTACATTCATTTGAATGTGAGGCTTCACTGAGGAACCATTCCACCTTCCAACATGTGTAAAAAATCAAGTTCTTTCCCTTGAATTGTTCTGACAAGCGTGCATTATTGATATTACCTTCTACAGTAGAAAAAAAAGGTCAAAAAGAAGGGATTCTTCACTTGTCCATAGAGTTTCAAAATAGTGGCCATGAAAAAGAAGTAGACACACTCGCTATTGCAGGATAAGCTAGCCCATTTAGGGTTGGTAATGATCTGTGACAAGTGGGATTACAACCCTTTCAATGATCTGCCATATGAGCATCTCAAGGTAACTTATAGCCCTCAACCTTACTAGGAGTGGAGGCGCAGCCCGCTAGAAGATAAAGATGAATTGTTGGTTGACCTGATTCATATCCCCATAGAAGACATCAGGTCATCGTGGAATAGGTTATATTTCGTTGTGGTAGATTATGGTGAGAACCATAAAATGGGGAAGACTCTGTACAATAAGCTGAGGAATGAAGAAGAATGGACTAATGAAAAAATTAGAGCCTTATGGATATATCGCCAAGAAACAAAATGACCTGATGTACCTTATGAATGCATAAAGGAAGATAAACGGTTTGACGAGCTTTGGGATGATGAGCACCCTACTTTTGACTCAAGCACTAGCGGAGGCGATGACCCTGATGAAGGAGAGGAGTAGGTGGAAGAGGAAGCTGAGACATTAGCATCCTCCACCTAGCAAAGGAGGAAGTCTATAGGATTTTTGGCCTATGTCACTTCAAATGTGTGACTAAATATGTCACAAGCCTCAGGGACACTCACCTGGGCCTCAAAAACAACAAGAGTTCCTTAGCAACAACAACCATAAACTATAGAAACTGTGGAGATCAAAGACTCCCCGCCCACTAAAAGGAAACAAACTGATGCTATTATAGGTGAAGGATCACAAGGAGCCACCACAAGCCAAGTGCTCGCTACAAGCCAAGAGTTTGAAGTAAGTGAGTAGCTAGTGACAAGCAGACCACCACCAATGTCCAGTCAGCAGGTAATATTCACTTCCACTTTTCCTACTTCCCAATCTTTGGTATCCTCTTCCATGTCTGCAGCACCCCTTATAAAAAATGTTGGCCCTACCTTCTCTGCCCCTACCACAATGTTTGTGAGAGGTTTCTCCCAATTCTCCCAGACTAGGCCATCTATCTTAATGCCTCTGTGAACCTTAAAACCAGCTGTCGCTGCTCAATCTCTCCTCGCCTCTCTTTCTAAAAGCTTGGCTTCCATTGGCACCCCTATTGCCTCTGCTACCTTGGGTCTGACCCAGTATGCCTAACAAATGGACTTGATTATGACTACCCCATCACCACAACAACTGATGAGCCCTTTCGCCGGTTCGGTTAACTTGGTTTATTTATGTGAATCTTTGTGGGTTTCTATTTATGGCGGCCATTTTGTGGATATGTTTGGAACAAAATAAAACAGTTGTTGTTATGCACAATCACCAATAGATAGGAACCATAGATCAAATAGAAATCGTCATTAACCTATGAAAATAACAAGTATATTAAGCAACATAAATGAATATTTTCTGCATCTGATTTTAGATAGATACATGTCTGCACCTTTTGGAGCCATCAACACATGCAAAAAACACAAGATAAGATCCAACCACCTTCACATAGATTCCACATCCGATGAACACACTTGCACCTTCACAGAAGCTTTCCATCCTCACTCATAGCTACCTTCAACAACAACATAGACCCAAAGAATGACACTGAACAATACGTTTTCGATAACTGCATAGACATTCATTCCACAAACATACGTATGTATACATAGGCTAACTGGAATGAGGAAGAACAAGACAAGGGTTTTTGTGGTAAATGGAAGCCATAAATTAAACAATATAGCATAAGACTGATGCCAACACTAAACAATGTCTTACGAAAAGCAACATGAACTACATAACATTAACTATTTTATTGCATTAAAAACACAAGATAACATCCAACCACCTTCACATAGATTCCATAGTCGATGAACGCACTTGCACCTTCACAAAAGCTTTCCATCGTCACTCACAACTACCTTCAACAACAACAACATAAACCCAGAGAATGACATCCAACAATACGTTTTCGATAACTACATAGACATTCGTTTCACAAACATACGTATGTATACATAGCCTGATTAGAATGAGGAACAAAAAGACAAGGGATGGTGTGGTAAATGGAAGCCATTAATGAAACAAAATAGCATAAGGCAGATAGCAATAGTGAACAATGCCTTATGCAAAGCAACATGAACTACATAGCATTAACTATTTTATTGCATTGCAACTATCGCCACAAAACAAAAGACATAGACAAAACAATATTGTTATCAACAATCACCTAGATGGCCAATGGTGCAAAACAGTAAAAAACACAGTGAGAAACCCATACAAAAATATTCGCGCAAAAGCTGAACCATAAATCAAACAATATTGCTGCAAAGAAACTATATACTCTCTTTTCAAGAGAACCCTATAAAAAAGGCAACAATATACCCTCAAACAACGCAACCTATATAACATTAACTATTTCATTGGGTTGCAACCATCGCACACAAAATCATGGCTTCCAACAGTGGCTCACATGGAAAACCCACAAAACACAAAAATATCCCATTAATAGACGGACTCAAAACCTTCACTAGGAAAACGCGAACCCTAAATGAATTAGTATTGGTTTCAATGGTGACCCAGATGTAAAGATTCACCAAAAACACAGTAGATTAACTATTTTGGAACCATTCACACAAACCGAAAGCCATAAATGAAACAATATTGCCAATAGTCATGCAGATGCCAAAACCCACAAAACACAAGAAATCTTGATTTGAAGATTCACCAAAAACACACTAGATTAACTATTTTGCAACTACTCATATAGAACCAAAGCCATAAATGGAACAATATAGTCAATAGTCACCCACATGCCAAAACACACAATTGTCGATTGCTGATGGCTAACCTGGGTTATTTTTTTTGGCTTAGTTTGTTGTTGTGCATTTTTTTGTGCTTTGATATATATTTATATGTGTGTGTGTGTGTATATATATGTATATGTATGTATATATATGTATATGTATATGTATATATATATATATGTGTGTGTGTGATAGGGCGAAAATGAGTGTTAGAAAATGAACAACAAACAAAAGGAGTGCAAATAACAACTAAAAACACCCTACACCTCAACATTAGCCTAAAGATTAACTAAACTAAGCAAAATGAAAGATTTCACCTTGTTGAGTTGTCCCTTTGGTTGGCCCTTCGATCTTCGATGTTGTATGCTCCTTGGATGGCAAGATATGCAAGCTAAGATATGGGATGAAGATGAAAAATTAATGAAAAATGGATACAAATGTGAGAAATTGGCTAAGTATGGCTCAAGGAAAATTTTTGCAAGCGTTTGGCTAGCATGAATGATCTCTCCCAAAATGAGAGAAAAGAGGGGGTATTTGTAGAGATTTTGGAATTCTCTAGGGAAATGGATGGCTGAGATTGAGCCACTAAGATCAATATGTAGGGCTAAGGTGACTTGAGAACTCACAAGCCCTCACATCTTGACATGTGGCATGTGAAGTGGCTTGTAAGAGATGATGTGTACATGAGGTGGAAAGATAGTACATGACATGAAGGTGGTACATAGTACTTTAGGATTGGACAAGATATCCTCATAAAGGAGGTCCTTGTCCACATGTGGGTGAGAGGACATGTGAAGAATTAAAAATTCCTCAAATATTCTCATGAGGATGAGAGAAGAAATTTAAAATTCCTTTAAATGCATTGGGGGATTAAATGTGAATTAAAAATTCACATGGGGAATGGAGTGCCTTCTTCAAAAAGAGAAAGCTTTTAATAAGGTTGACTTAGGACACATTCCATAAATTACATGGAGACCTAATTAAGTGATTAAGGTTGTGCAAGTACTTGATTAAACAAATTAATGACATATTAGAAGAGGGTTAGATTTCACATGTGACTTGATGTGACAAGTCAAAGATCACATGGAGAAGAGAAAAATGAATATAATATTCCTTGGAAGGATAAAAGGAATTAAAAATTCTTTGAGAGGTTGATTAGGCTAGTTAATGAATGATTAGATGAGGGTTAGGTGGCTAAGAGAGATTAGAGACCAACTTGCAAAAGTTGGAGGATGTGACACATCCTAATTAAGGATTTGGCATGTGCACATCCCTAATGATGAGATTAGGAGGATAATTAGGATTTGATAAAAATGATGGAGGATGTGACATATGAGGAATTAAATAAATGTTATATTTATTTAATTCATTTTATGAAAGGGGAAGGTATTTAATTATTTAACTAGATACCGTAGGGGTTAGAAGAACTTTAGAGGTATTAATTAAATAATAGTGGCATTACTTAATTAATGCAGAGAGGGGATAAATTTGGATAAATTAAGTGTCCAAATTTATGTGTCTACATTTTTCCCCTCTTTGAGATGGTGTTACGAAGTAGCATCATTTCAAAGAATATTAAAACATAGAACCTAGAAGAAGATGGTTAGATTGGGAAAGATGCCCCAGTCATTCAAAGGAATGACTAGGAAGGGAAAAAGATGAAAATTAGGGATGAAGGATGCCCCCTCGAGAGGACATACAGGTTCAAGAGAACATGGGTGTGCTCTCAAAATGGAGGAGATGATGCAAAGTGATGGGAAGGCAACAGGAGATTGGGAGGGGACAGTGATGAAGGATGAATGGATGGGGGGATTTTGATAGATAAGAGGATGGAGACGAAATGCAATCCAAATGAAATTTTCCATCTTTAGGAGCACTGATTTTTGCTATAGCAGAAGACACAACACACCAAGGTATAGAGGACCAAGGCAGATTAGTGTCTTATGCATGAAACAAACACAACAAACAAGAAGGCTATCCCAACACCCCAAAGTCATGATGACCTTGGTTGGGCTAGGTATTGGGATAACCACAAGCACACAAGGATGCCCTAGCATTACACAAGACCTCAAAGATCTTGGTGGGTACTATGTGGGAAAATCAAGAAAACAACAAAGAAAAGAGCAAGATACGCCCCTATGTTGACTAGTCAAAGCACACCATGATATGATGGATCAAGGCGACCATGACAAGTGATGATAGGGAGCTCAAATGATAAACAAAAACCAAAAGCATCAAAAGATCACAATCAATTTCAAACGTCCTTTGCCATAGGATCAAGGGGATGGATGAGATTGATGAGGTTTGTTAGGAAGGATGCATCCTGTTGAGATTGATGATGGATACTAAATTGAAAGATTGATATGACGCTGGATATTCAGAACCGATTGGATTTGATGATACAAGTGGATCTTGTTTGTTAAGAACCAACTAGATAAGGGCATAGCTTGATGACGTGACACAAGAGACATGACACAAGATAGGAGACTAACACATCCTAGCAACCTAGGGGCTCGGGGGCCGATCAAAGATTAGCCTTGCCTACGTGGAAGTGCAGAGCCCTCGTAGTTTGAGAAAAGGCTGATGATAGAGCATGATGGAGACTTCGATGGATGATAGGATGGAAAAAGAAGAAAGACTGATGATAGATGATAAAGGAGCAGACAAACAAATAAAAAAGACCAATGGTAGGTAATAAAGGAACCCGAGGGTGGATCAAATGATCGACCTTGCCTACGTGAAAGCGTAGGGGCAACATAGTTCGACAAAAGACTAGCGATAGAAAATGGATGAAGGATGATGAGATAACCCTATATACGAGGATAAGATGATGGGACCGAGACGATGAGATAAGATAGACCCATTGGATTGGATTGGAGGATGGTGACTACACAAAGTTCAAAACGAGAGGAGGTTTAGAATAGATGAAAGATTACTCGAAACGAGTAAACAGATGATCGCGAGGGATGAACGACTACTCAAAATGTGTAAATGATCGCTTACAATGGATGAATGATTCTTGGAATGAGAAGATGAAGGTTTGGAATAGATGAAAGATTACTCAGAATGAGTAAACGATTGATCGAGATTGTTGAATGAGAGTTCAAAATGATAGGAGGTTTGAAGTGGATGAATGTTTACTCGGAACAAGTAAACGGATGTTTGAGATGATAGATGAAGGATCAAAATAGATGAATGGTTACTCAGAATGAGTGAATGGATAATTAGAATGGATGAATAGGACAAAATTGAAGAAAATGGGGGGAGGGATCTTAAGATTTGTTTCGATATCCAAAGATCTTGACAGTAGATGGACTAAAGCTTAGATTAGGGTTTTAGTTAAGCTCAAATTGGGATTAGATTAAAGCTCAGATTTGGGTTGGATTGAAGCCTAGATTAGAATGATTGGAGGATGTGATGGGATTTATTCTACACCAAGTTCTAGGGTTTAAAGGACGTACGGTGTTGACAATCAGATTTTTCCAGATTTGGCAATTTTCAAAAAATTGTCAAATTTTGCCATTTTAGGGAATTTCATGATCATACGTTTGAGAGTCCAGTTTTGTCCCAAAAAATACCCAAAACTAAGATAGGATGAATTGCCAGCTAACATCCCAAATTTGAGACATGCATTCTAAGTTATTAATGAAAACAATTTTTCAAAAACTGAAAAAAACACTAAATTGTGATTTTGAGGGTCAAGATGAAAGTTTGAGGCCTAAAAAATGTGGCGAAATGGGGTCCAACCACCCGTAAAATTACAGCTCAAACGAACACCTGAGTCAAAAGTTATGGCCCCTGGAAGTTTCGGCATAAAAATCAAAATTCTCGAAATGAAGTCTAGGTGATTAGGATAGATGACCTGATGATGGGGGAGGTGATTTTGGTGATGAAACAGTGACCTACGAAGGGGGAAAAAAAGTTTCCTGAAGGGCGTGTCCGCTCGTGCCTAGGCAGGTTTTCCCCCGAACAGGGGCGTGTCCGCCCATGCCTGGGCGGTTCCGTCCGCAGATAGGGGTGCGGTCATGGGCGGGTCCGCCCACGAGCTCGGGCAGGTTTGCCCAGGTACTAGGGCGGGTCTGCCCACTGCCTAGGGACTAGGGTGGGTCTGCCCGAGCTGGGGCGGGTCTGCCCATGGACAAGGGCAGGGTCCGCCTGAGCTGGGGCAGGTCTGTCTAGGGACAAGGACAGGTCCGCCCAAGCTGGGGTAGGTCCGCCCATGGACCAGGGCAGGGTCGAGGATCTGGGAGGAAACGATGAAAGGAGAGATGAATGATTATAAAGGATAGGAGATTGACAAGATGTGCAAAAGAAGCCGAAGTGATGACGCCAAGATACATGGAATTGGGTTGCATGGGGAGTAGCCTATAGCTAGAGACCAATGACAAGGGATTATGAGACGAGATGAGGATAGAGGAGATGAGACTGGGGAGATGAAAAGGATTGGTTGGATTGATGGATAGGAAGATAAGGATTTGGATGAGGAAAAGGTTACCAGATGGATAGATGAAAAGGGATGCTATGATGGAAGCATAGGAAGATAAGGATGGGGAGATGTATATAAGGATAAGGAGACGAGGATAGGAAAGGGAAGGGATTGCTCTGATGGAATGAACGATGTCTCCAAGGACTATATCACCAAGGAAGATAGATTCCCCCACACTAGATATGTCATGTACGGGGAGGCGTGAAGGATGCAATAGATAAGGATAGGAAAATAAAGGAGTGGGATGGATAAAGAGAGGATGCATGGATAAGGAAGGGATATTGGGGGTAGCATGACAGGCGGATAAGGAAGGTAGACGAGTGTGAATGAGGATTAGGATAGTGTGCGGATGAGGGGAATTTATGCTAAGAGGTGTTTCCCCTATCGTTATCAAGATCACAAGGAGGATGGAAGGATTGGGATAAATGAGATATGCCAAGCAAGAAGTGTAAGATAGGTAGGATGGAGGGGATGAATGAAAATGACATATAGCAAGAGGACGAGTGCATAGCTGGAAGCATAGCGGATGGAGGGAATACATATCAGGAAGCTGCCCCCAAGTGTAGATGGGGATTTACGCATGACACCTGTTTTCTAGGTTTTTATCATGGTACTTATGCAAGGTGCTTGTTTGCCAAGTTTTCACCATTGGACGAATTATTTCTCTTTACTATTTTATTTTTTGATTTTTGATTTTATTTTGGATTTTTTTTACTTTTGTGAATTTTTTGAATTTTTGGATAGCATGCGGAAGGAGATGGATAAGGATAGGGAGGCGAATGAGTGTATTTAGAAGACATGCGATAAGGATATGGATGAAGGACTCAAGCATCAAGTTTGATACGAAGGATTAAGAGCCCATGTGTGGAGCAACTGTTGGATGTTGGTACAACCTTATTAGGATAAATGGATTATGTAAGAGGATGAATTACAGGGATTTGATGGGGGAGATATGTGGGGTAATGGATGGGATGCTGGAAAGGGTATGGGTGGAATGATGGAGTGGATATGTGATGGGGAGATGTGTTTAGGACCAACATTGGCACATGTGGTGGTGGATGTGAAAAGATAAGAGGATTAATGGATGGAGAATGTGGGGATAACGGAGGAGATGGGATAATGAATTTTGGGACATAAGGACCCAAAAAAGATTTAGGATATTAAGGGGGTGTATGAGTAGCTTTCAGATTAGAAACTTTGGATGTTGTTACAGATTTTTCTTTTGAAGGTATTGCACCTTTTTTCTTTGGGATCCACATGGTTTTGATTTTTGTTTTGGTGGGCCTTTGTGGCCAATGGATTTGATTTGGATTGTGGATTTGATTTTTGTTTTCTTCACCATGTCTTTTAGAGGGGACATGGGGAGCTTTAGATTCATGTGGATGTTTGGGTTTATACATTTTTGGTGTAGCATCCAAAGTGCTTTTGATAGCGATGGGATGGGTGCAAGGAGATGGATGATGTGGAGCGATAGAGGTAAGATTATGAGGATTATATGTGAATGGAGGATGTGCAAGTATGCGCCTTTGTTGATCCTGATTAGGGGACATGCGAGAGGGATTTTTATGATGGATGACATGGATAGGTGTTGGATGGATGAAGGGATGAATACGATGAGGTGGAGGAGGTGATTTTGGGATATAAGGGCCCAAAATGGACTTAGTTGGTGGAGGGACATAAGGACCCAAAATAGATGGAGTAGATGAGGGAGGAATGTGGATGGTTGTTTTTAGGTGATACGATGGAGGAGGGATGGCATCATATGATCTAGTGGAGTGGTGGGAAGAGAATATATTTCTTTTGGAAGAGGCTCGTTGAGTACATCTAGAGGTTGTACCAAAATTTATAGATTTTGAGTCTTGGAAACTAGGTCCAAGACCTCGCATACAAAGTTGTTCTTTGACCTGGATGGGCTCTAAAATACCTTGCTTATGAAGGCCTAAACCTTTTCCTTGATAGTTCATGTTCTCGAGCATTTGATCCATGATAGGGTTTTTTAATTCTAAAAATATGATGCAAGTCCATCATTAGGTGGAGGATGATGGGTGGTATATACGTTGTGTTTTTCTTTTGTAAGGAGACCACCATGGAAGAATGTGAGAGTACCAAGGGGATATGAAAGCGGTGTGGGGATAGTAGTTTTAGGCGATGATGTGGGATCATGAGAGGGAGATGATGGGATAGCAGCATTTGGATGGATGGTATCAGGAGAGGGATTAGGGGATATGATATGATCTAGATTTGTGGTAGTGGGCTCATGTGATGGAGATGGAGATGGAGTGGTGGAATCTTGAATGACAAGAGGATCATCGGATGGAGTGGATGAGGGACTATGATCTTGAGGTGGACTAGATGGGATGGTAGGATCTTGACTTGGAGAAGGGGATATGTTGGCATGCTTTGGATTAGACTCTTGGCATGACTCATCGTGTGCGGGAGGCATGATAATGGAGTCTTGGTGGGAATCTTCAAGTGGGGAAGATGGAGGGATGGAGGATTCAAAACATTCATGGGAATGGATTTTAGTGACACTAGGAGTGGAAGAAGTGGATTGGATTTGGGTATCTTTGATGGGTTCGGTGACTCTCGGAGTAGGAGGTGGGTGTTCAATGGATTCAGTAGATGTGATGGTAGGAGATGGGGGCTTAGTGGATTCAGAGGATGTGATGGTTTCGATGGTTTGAGTGGTGCTAGGGGTGATATCATCAATGATAGGTGTTGTGTGGGGAAGAGTCTCATCACTAATGACCATGGATGATGGGTTGGGATGGCATGTGTAGACGTCCAATTTGATCACTTTCATATGATCAAACGTGTCTCCTTATTCATCCAATTGCTCATCCCTTCTGTCAATATTAGTTAAACCATTTGTTTAATTAATACCTTGCATCTTACATAAGGGTCCTAAAGTAGTTAATTTAATACTTTACCCCTCTTCCTCCTCTAAATTAAATAAATATACCATTTTATTTAATTTAATCATATTCCCCTTTTGAAATTAAAATTTATTTATTCCTCTTTTCTCTCTCATTGTCACATCCTCCAACTTTTGCAAGTTGGTCCCTAATCTATCTTAATTACTTCATCTTCTTCTAATTAACTAGGGTTAGCATGTGCACACCCTTAATCATCATTAGGGTCACATCCTCCATAATCTCCTACTTTCTCCTAATGAGTCATTAGTCCATCTAATTAAGTACTTGCACAACCTTAATCATTTGGTTAGTCTAACCTAATCCTCCTCCCACTTATGGCATGTGTCCTTAAGTCAACCTTATTAAAGGCTTTCTCCTTTTGGACAAGGCACTCCACTTCCCCATGTGAATTTTTAATTCACCTTTTAATCCCCCAAGGCACCCAAAAGGAATTTTTAATTCCTTCACTTCTCCCCACATGTCCTTCACTTATTCTTTATTCTTTTCCATCTCCCCATGAGAATATTTGAGGAATTTTTAATTCCTCACATGTCCTCTCACCCACATGGGGACAAGGACCTCCTTTATGAGGAGATCTTGTCCAATCCCAAGGTACTTTGTACCCCCTCCATGTCATGTACTTCTCCTTCCACCTCATGTCCACTTCACCTTTTAGGGCTATATCACATGCCACATGTCAAGATGTGAGGGCTTGTGAGTTCTCAACTCACCTTAGCCCTACATCTTGATATTTGGTGGCTCAATCTTGGCCATCCATCTTTTCTAGGAATTCTCAAAATTCTTATAAATACCCCCTCTTTTCTCTCATTTTGGGGAGAGATCATTTTGCTAGCCAAACTCTTGCAATTTTATTTCTCAATCTACACTTAGCCATTTTCATGTTTTCATCCATTTCCATCCATCCTCACATCATCATCTAGTTTGCATATCTTGCCATCCAAGGAGCATACATGTCAAAGATCGAAGGGCCAACCAAAGGATCGATTCGAGACAAGGTATAAGGTTCCATTTGTTGCTTTTATCTTGTGTTGTTTCCAACTTAGGCTAATCTTGAGGTGTAGGTTGTTTTGGTGTTTATTTGTACTCTTTTATTTGCTACTCATTTTCTAACGCTCACACTTGACCTATCACATTTCTGGCACGCTCGGTGGGACCCACAAATGGGTCTCTTTCTTTCACGTTTGCTATTTTTTTTGAATTTTTGCAGGTCTGGGTTACAGAGTGGCGGACCTATCCTGCAGTGGTGGACCTGTCCTGACAGAGTGGCGGACCTGTCCTGTAGTGCCGGACCTGTACTGACAGAGTGGTGGACCTGTCCTACAGTGGCAGACCTGTCCTATAGTGGCAGACCTATCCTAAAGTGGTGGACCTATCCTGACAGAGTGGCAGACCTGTCCCTGCAGAGTGGTGGACCTATCCTCCCGAAGGTAAAATTTTAAGTTTTTTCTAATTGTCTTCTAGTAAATTAGGCACATAGTTTAATTAAAGGGGTCAATAAACATTGTTTGGCATGTTTGGGAAGGCTATTTGACGTATCCAATCCCCTTGCACCATTTGGCGATCCTGGGTGACGAGAAATTGTAGCTTTCCAAGTCCTTTGAGTCACCCCTTTTTCATTTTCTTAGTGGGACCTACTTGGAGATTTCATCACCCCAAGGGACGATTCCAACCACACATACCGGCAGGGTATATAAAGGGGGGAGAGCGAAAGCTGTACCTCAATCCAACCACGTTGTAATTGGAAAAGCGTCAGGATGATGTGAAGAGTTGGTTTGAGCCTTTAGTATCTCGCTAAGGTTCCCGACTCACGCTTGTAACGGGTTGGTGTTCACGGTTTGGGCCTCACGTACCGGTGTATATCGAGGACTCCTTAGTAACCATGTGCATCTTCAAGTAGAAGACTTTGTTGACCATACCCGTTTCTACTAATCTTAGGGTTGTGTTGTTTGAATTGTCTTTCTTGTGCAAAAACCAGTGATTATCAGTTTGGCCAAGTCTTTTATGATTGCTATATTTTGGGTCCTTTTCCCTACCCATCTATCAAAACATCAAGCTTAAACTTACCCTTTGACGGACCTATCCTTATCCTTTGGCAGACCTGTCCCTGTGCTGTGGCGGACCTGTCCTAATTCTGTGGCAGACCTGTCCTTGTGCTATGGAAGACTTGTCCTTGTGCTGTGGCGGACCTGTCCTAGTGCAGTGGTAGACCTGTCCTTGTACTGTGGCGGACCTGTCCTAGTGCAGTGACAGACCTGTCCTTGTGCTGTGGCAGACTTGTCCTAATGCTGTGGCAGACCTGACTTTTGACCAGCATATAGTATCACTTGGCATTCATTGTCCCTCTATTTTGAACATCAATACGACCATTCAGCATCCAAAACAAACATCTGAACGTCTGTTCCAAGTCTCCACCCCTTTGTTCTAAGAGTCATTTATCCTAAACACTCTTTTGCTTGTTTCGAGAGCCATTCGTCTATCCTGAGATGCTCCCCTTCTGTCCTAAACCCGCTTTCATCTCCAATCTCTGTTATTCCATATAAACCCCGTTGGAGTTGTCATCCAAGTTGACCTAGGTGTTCATCCCTAATCGTAATCATTATAGCTAGCATGGGATCACTATCCGTCTTAAGTTAGTTATCCTTTCCGACCCAATCAATCCGCTTCTATCTCAAGTTGGATTCGATGTCGTTATCATACATCCACCTTTCAATCAATACCTAGTGTTACCAAGGATCCTTCTTAAACTCGGTTGTGGATCTTGGTCTTCATCATATTTATCATCAAATCAATCCTAATCATCCAACCAATCCAACCCCCACATCATCAAATCTATCTGAATCAAAATCCAAAACCTGGACTAATCCAGTGTCATCAAATCAATCCACATCGGTCTAACCGATCGTCATCAGTCAATCTCCCATCAAATCGAATCAATATTTCATCATCAAGGTCTTTCTAATATCTTAATCCCTCTCATCATCTTGCATGCCCGTTCAGAATCGATCACAAGCAAAGAAAATGGCTGACCAACAAGCACTGAATACCCAATCAAACAATCCTCAAGATCCCAATAACACAATGAACATCCCTCACAATCCCCACAACGGTACCTCATCACAATCCAATGTGGATGGTCAAAACATGTCACCACCTAGGGAAGAAAACATGGCTGATCAACCTAAGCTCACATTCGAGGAACACTTCAACAATCCTATTAATGCACAAATGACATAACGCCTTCTCGAAAGACATCGTGACAAGATCTTGGCTCACTTGATTGAAAAAGGTGTTAAGTTGCCGTCAGGTGTCGACTTATCCAAGTATGGCACCTCCACATATAATGTACCCCAAGGTTCACATGACGTCCCCAGTAGCTCATATGTCCCCAACATTCCTTCCGTAGAAGGTTGGCATCAACCTGAGTTCGGCAACGCTGTCCTGTATCTTGTCGGCAATCCTACACATCCCACCATCTCCGTCACGGGAACACCCCAAACCATTGACCCCAATGATCCTTTTGCCTATGGCATGCCGCAAAACATCCCACAACCGCAACCATTAATGCTACCAGCACCACTCCCCTCAAACCCGCCTCCTGTCAACACTGGGGGTAGCCCTTTCGCTTTCTTGCCCCCACCTCCTGGGGCTACAAATCCTCCACCATCATTGTTCATACCCCAACAACCGTCCCAATCCAACAATCCTCCACCATCATCGTTCATACCCCAACAACCGTCTCAATCCAATAATCCTCCACCATCGTCATTCATACCCCAACAACCGTCCCAATCCAACAATCCTCCACCATCGTCATTCATACCCCAACAACTGTCCCAATCCAACATCCCTCCACCATTGTCATTCATATCCCAACAACCTCCCCAATCCTATGCTCCCACTAGTGCTCAACAACCTCCCTCACAAAACATCTCAACCGCACCTTGACCTCAACAACAACCATTGGTCAATCCTCTATTCTCAACACAACCATCACAACATCAACCTCAACCTTTAGCCCCAACCATATCTCCATTCCTTGCATCCATCTTACGCCCACAAGCACAACCACTACATAACATCCTATCTCACCCACCATAGCCGCCAACCATGTATCAACAACCACCTCATCATTACAATTATTATAATCAACAACAATATCAACAACAACCATCCTATGTGGCATCGCAATAGTCATATCAGCACCCCCAATATCCGCAAGCTAATCAACAACACCTTCTCCATACTTCCCAATAGTACGCCACCCATAACTACCCAACCAATTTATATCCAGCCTCACAACAACAACCTCTTTATCAACAAGGTCCCTTGGCATACCAGCAGGGGATACCATCTCCTCATTATCCATACGCTCATCCCCAAGCATCATCCCAAAATCCACAATCGTCCTATCATCAATACCCATCCAACACACTGGCCAATGCAGACATCCTAGAAATCAAAGCCACTCTAAAAGATCTCCAGGCAAGGACTGGAAAACAATCGTTCAAGTTTGAAGATATATGCCCATATCTGTATGATCCCTCCATCTCATTGATTCCCTTCCCCAAACATTTTGAGATGCCAAAGTTTGAAAAATATAAGGGGAACAAAGATCCTAAGGCCCACTTACAGGAGTTTTACTCCCAGTGTCAAGAAGTTAACCACAATGACAACTATCTCTTGCGTCTGTTCCCCTAAAGTCTGGCAAGCAATGCCCTAGGGTGGTTCATCACTCTTGAAAAGGGATCTATAAAATCTTTTACAGACCTGTCAGAAAAGTTTGTCTCCTACTTCTCCTTCAATTTGGAGAAAGATACCGATACCTTGTATCTTCTCAAAGAGAAACAACGTGAAGGGGAAACCTTTACTAACTACCTCTAGAGGTGGCGTGCCCTAGCAAGCCGAATGAAAACCCCTTTGAAAGAAAAGGTCATGGTCACCCTCTTCGTGGAGAACTCTCATCCTGATATGGCTCATAACTTCTGATTACATTGTGTCACCACTTTCATGGAGGTAGTAGAGAAGGGACCCATCCTTGAGCATGCCCTTGTTGCCAAGGGGCACATCAAAATATATAATCAAGATAAGGAAAGGACATTCAACGACAAGCCACGTTTTTGGAACAAGAACAAAAATGCAGTAAATGATGGTGTTACTGATACTAAACATGTCCACATGGCCAACACATCCCAGAAACAATAGCAATCCATACCTAATGCCATATCTGTACTACAAGGGACACCCTGTCCTCCCCAACAGTCCAATCCAAATAACCAAGGGAACACCAAACACCAGTATGCTCAATTAGGAGAACCCTTGAGTTTCATCTTCAATAAGTTGTTGCAGATCAGCTATCCGATCACATACCCTGTCACCAAGCCACTCGACGAATCCAAACCTAAGCCCGCATGGTTTAGGGAAAATGAGTATTATGAGTTCCATAAAATCAAAGGACACTCTTTGAATAAGTGTCAGGGTCTGAAAAACTACGTCCAAGATCTCATAGACCGAGGTGATATCAAGATTGACCCTAGTCAAGCTCCGTCGTCCAATGCTCAATTGCAGATCTATCAAAATGCCTTTCCAAACCATAACCAACGCCCGAGCACCTCCAACAGTAATCCTCAAAACAACAACACAAATAACATGAGCTATAAGAATGTACCCCTTAATTATGAGGGTATTATTCATTACATTGAGCAGGTAGAACCTCGTGTATCCATGATACATGTCAAAGCTAAGGACCCTCAATGTGCTATTACTACACAACGAGTCCGCATCACCATTCCTGTAGCCTCTGCACCCGCCCAATCAACTCCTGTAACCTCCTAGTACAACATCCTTGATCACTTAGGAAAGACCCTTGCACATATCTCCATTTTGGATTTACTTAAGTCTTCCCCTGTGCATCAAGAAATCCTCAACAAAGCCCTACAGGAAACCCATGTGCCTAATAACATTGATCCCACACAGTTCCAAGCCTTGGTAGGACACCTAGCTTCATCTCACCAACTACACTTCAGCCAAAATGATATGCCCAACATTGATGTCAATCACAATCGCCCCTTACATATTGAAGTCGTGGTTGCCCACCATAAAATTAAAAGAGTCTTGGTAGATAATGGCTCTGCCCTCAACTTGTGCACTCTAAAATTCATAAAATAGGTGGGGTATACTCAAGAAAATTTAAGTAATCAGATCATCACAATCAAGGCTTATGATAATGTAGAAAGAAATTCAAAAGGGATCATCAATCTTCATGTCCAAGTGGGACCGGTGGTTTAGTACATCACCTGCCATGTCCTTGATCTGGACTTGCAATATAATCTTCTCCTCGGTTGTCCATGGCTCCATGCTATGCAAGCCATCCCCTCCACCTACCATCAGTGCCTCAAATTCCTAGTCAACGGACAAGAGGTCACCATCTATGCCGACCCCCACCATTTGAATACTGCCGCGCTTTAGAAGTGTCATTTCCCCATTTACATTATTGTCCTGGGGTTGAAATGGGGGCATCCCAGTCATCATCCGCTAATCCGCTCTCCACTGCAAAAACCACTCCATCCTCCACCACTGAGCCTACAGTCACTAAAGTCCAGATCATTGACAAAGGGTGTGGCGAGTATGAAATGCATACTGCTCTTAATGTAGCGACCATGCCACCATCACCACACGAGTATGGTCAACCTTCACATGCTACCCAAAAGGAAGATAAGACTATCACCTTCCGTGGAAAAAACATCCCCACCACCACTTTCAGATCCCCAAGTATCAAGATAGATGCATCAGAAGAGGACATAAGCCAATGGGTCTACCAAGAAGAACCCCAGCTGAAAACTCCTCTCAAGGAATACTTTCAAGAAAAGTACCCCTAGCCAACAAAGTTCGTGGAAAAGCATAACTATTAAGGCAGAGGCCTAGGAAAAGAAGAACAAGGGTGGTTGCAACTCGTTGATATGTCTCAACTACCAAAAAACATAGGCATTGGGTATGAAAGAAAGCAGAACGGCCCCGAAACATCGTCTAATACTTCCAATAGTGTCGCTGTGGACAAGGGCTTATTGGAAGACATACCCAAGGAGGAATCCATCATACATGCGTACGATGATGTCGATCACACCGACCTATCATCTATGTTCGAATGCCTATTCGTCTGCACTATTACCCTATCCCTTTGCCACCCTGAGCTTATTGATTGTGACCTACATAATAGCACACCTGTCAGTATGTCTGCGGATACATATGTCAACCTTATGGGATTGGGGGAGGATGAACACTCCAGTCGCAAAAATAAGAATAAGAAAAGTAACAAGTGGTCATCTAGTGAAAACCTCTCTGAGGCACTTCTTGACCTTGAAAAAGTAAAAATAAAGGATGCATCTGATGGCGAAAACCCCAAAGAGGTGCTAGAAGATGGAGATGTTCATCTTCCCCTTATGGGAACTCAGTTATCTGCTCAATCATCTATTCTGATTGAAGAGACTCAAGAAGTCAATCTGGGAACTGTTGAAAGTCCTAAGGTCACCTATGTAGCTAAGTCACTCTCAAAGCAAGAGTATCTGGTCATCGTGCAGCTACTCCAAGAGGGAATCATTAACTTTGCTTGGTCATACTCAGACATGCCAGGCTTAGACCATGCCTTAGTGGTTCATCACCTGGACATTCGCCCAGATGCCAAGCTTGTCAAACAAAAGCTCTGCAAGATGCATCCAAGTCGTGTTGTTAGTCAAGAAGGAATTGGAGAAGTTGCTAGAGGTGGGTTTTATCAGACCGATTGACTACTCTGAGTGGATCTCTAATATAGTACCGGTTGCCAAACCAAATGGAGACATTCGCGTCTGCACAGACTTCAGGGATCTTAACAAAGCCTACCCAAAAGATGACTTCCCCCTGCCTAACATTGACATGTTGGTCGACCTGACAGCAGGACATGAGATGTTATCCCTTATGGATGGCTTCTCTGGGTATAACCAGATCTGAATCGCACCTGAGGACCAACACAAGACGCCTTCACAACTCCTTGGGGCACTTTTTGTTACAATGTTATGCCCTTTGGTCTCAAAAATGCGGGGGCAACATATCAGAGGGAAATGACGGTCATCTTCCATGACCTCATACATATCATCATGGAGGACTATGTTGATGACCTATTAGGAAAATCTAGAACATGAGCAGAACATCCTGCCATCCTAAAGAAGATATTTGAGCGGTTAGAGCACTACAAGTTGTGGCTAAATCCAAAAAAGTGTGTCTTTGGGGTCACTTCAGGAAAGTTGTTGGGTTTCATAGTCTCTCGCAGGGGCATTGAGGTTGATCCCGCCAAGGTAAAAGCTATCCTGGAAATGCCACCTCCACGCAATCTCAAACAGTTAAGAAGCCTCCAGGGGAAGATGCAGTCCATCCGTCGGTTCATAGCCTAGCTAGCAGATCAGTGTCAGCCATTCACTCACCTTCTGAAAAAAGATTCCACCTTTCGATGGAACCAACAATGTCAGATGGGCTTCGATAAAATTAAGGAATATTTATCCCATCCCCCGATATTGATGCCACCTATTCCTGGCAAACCCCTCTTGCTTTACATCTCCGCCACTTCAGTCGCGCTGGGGGCATTGTTGGCACAACATGATGAGTCGTCAAAAGAGAGGGCAATCTACTACATCAGTTGGACATTGGTTGGCTACGAGCTCAACTACTCCCCCATGGAAAAATCCTGCCTTGCACTTGTCTTCAACACACAGAAGCTTTGACATTACATGCTTAGCCATCCAGTTAAATTAATTGCCAAGATCAATCCATTGAAGTATCTGTTATCTAGAACCACTCTGACTAGCCGCATGGCTAAGTGGGTCATGCTCCTCAGTGAATTCAACATAGAATATGTGGACCGCAAGGCTATTAAGGGGCAGATAATTGTAGATTAGTTAGCGGAAACCCCTTTAGTTGATACTCATCCATTGATTACAGAATTCCCTGATGAAGAAGTCTTCTCTGTCAATGAGACCCCCACATGGACACTATATTTTGATGGATCATATACACACAATGGATCGGGGGGCAGGAATTTTATTAGTTACCTCTCAGGGTGACTACATCCCAAAGTCATTCAGGATAGCATTCCCATGTACCAACAATATGGCAGAATACGAAGCTCTCCTCACCGGCCTCAAAATTGCAAAACAGTGGCACATAACCCAATTGAAAGTCTTTGGTGATTCTTTGCTAGTCATTAGACAAGTTAATGATGAGTTCCTAACCAAGGATGATAAGCTGTTACCCTACAAGCGCATGGTGGATGATTTCAAGAAATATTTCACCTCTATCCAATTTGAACAGATTCCCAGGGTACGAAACAAAGCAGTTGATGTGATGGCCACTATTGGCTCCCTGCTGGACATGCCCAAAGACCGAACAAAATGTGAGTTTCTTGTAGAACAAATTTTAATCCTAGCATATGATACCCCTGAGACTAACATGGTGTGCGATATCATGGGTCCCACCTCCCCATGGTACCAAGACATCTACACCTATCTCTACGATAACATTATACCCCCAGATCTTACACGTAACCAACGCAAATCTTTCGTTCATCGCTCTTCTCGATACGTCATTGTCGGTGGTACACTTTATCATTGCAGGTATGATGGAATCCTCCTTAGATGTCTGAATGAGACCGAATCCCATGCCACACTAACGGAGGTACATGGCGGTGTTTGTGGGGCTCATTCAAATGGTATGGCTCTGGCCAAAAGGATCCTACGAGCTGGATATTATTGGCCTACATTGGAACACGATGCTTGTGAGTTTGTGAAGAAGTGTCTTCCATGCCAACAACATGCAGATTTAATCCATGCCCCGGCACAAGATCTTCAGCCCCTCCTGGCACCTTGGCCTTTTTCTCAATGGAGTTTTGACTTGATTGGCAAGATTCACCCACCATCATCTGACGGCCATACATTCATAATCACCGCCACTGAGTATTTCACCAAGTGGGTGGAGGAAATGCCCCTTTCACAAATCACCGACATTCAGATTTCCAAATTCATCCTTTACCATATTCTCTGCAGATATGGCATCCCGTCCACCATCCTTTCTGACAACGGCAAACCATTCAAAAACCAAGCCATGAAACACCTCTGTGACACCTTCCATATCCAGCACCGTTGGTCAACGCCTTATTACCCCCAGGGTAATGGCCAGGCAGAGGCGACCAACAAAACCCTTATCCGTATTCTCAAAAAGGTTTTCAATAACACTAGATGAGATTGGCACCTCCACATTCATCCTACCCTCTGGGCATATCGCACATCTATCTGCACCTCGACAGGCGCCACCCCCTACTCTTTAGTGTATGGTGCCGAGGCCGTCTTGCTAATCAAAGTTGAACTTCCATCATTAAGAATCTCTCTGAAGAACCTTATCAGTGAAGAGGATGCTCATGTTGCATGGCTTGCACAGCTAGAATTACTGGATGAGCGAAGAATAAAAGCCTACGACCATCTGCAAGCATACCAAAATCGCCTCAAGCGTAGTTACAACAAGAAGGTTCGTCCTCGACAATTCCAGGTGGGTGAGCTTGTCCTTAAGGAGAACCAGCGCACTCAGCAAGACCAAGACAAAAAAGGGAAATTTGAGGCAAATTGGTTAGGACCCTATATTATAGCTACCAAATATGGATCTGGGGCATATAGGTTGACTACTCTCGAAGGAGAACCCCTTGACGAGCCCATCAATATCATGCATCTCAAGAAGTTCTACGCCTAAATCTGCTCGGTTACCCCACCTAATCAAAAAAATCAAAAAAATCAAAAAATCAAAAAATCAAAAAAATAAATCAAAAAATCAAATAAAAAAAATAAAAAAATCCGAAAACAGTCAAGAGAAATAAATCTGTCCTATGGTGAAAACCACCTTTTCGTGGCACCTTGGATAAGTATGGGTGGTGAAAACCTGGTAACAGGCGTCATCCATATAGGGCTTAATCATTATCTACCTGACATCCTAGTTATTTTATGCCTTCATCCGCACTATTGTCCTCACCCATCTCATCCCAGGCTGCTTGGTAAATATTGGTTGAGCATTGGAGGACCCATCTAGTCTATCCCCCATTCCTGAGCTTTTTGGTATCCCACTCTGAGCTTGCACCATTCACGTTCGTGTCATCAGGTAGGATCATCCATTGTGTCGGTCTTCACCTAGGTCCCATCTCGTCGCGTCCACCAATCGAACTACGTTGCCCCTGCGCTGTCATGTAGGCAAGGTTGATCATTTGATTCACCCCCGGGGCATTTGTCCATCATCATCGGTCACCATTTGTCTTCTTTTCGCTTTATCCATGGTCTCTTCTGGAACTATGAGGGCTCTGCGCTTTCACGTAGGCAAGGCTAACCTATGATCAGCCCCCGAGCCCCTAGGTCTGTAGGTTATGTCGGTCTTTTGTGCTTCGTCATCAAGTTATGCCCACATCTAACCGGTTCTTAATAAACAAAATTCCCTCGTGTTATGAAATATTGTCCATAGATAACATCCCGCGTCAACTGGGTCATCCTAATTTCACATCCATCTTTGGTCTCAACAGGATGAATCTTTCCTATCAGACCTCGTCAATCCCATCCACCACCTTGATCCTATGGCAAAGGACCTATTGTCTTGATTATGATCTCTTGATGCTTTTGAGTTTTGTTTATCATTTTGGGTTCCTTCCCATCACTTGTCAGGGCCGCCTCGGTCCACCATACCATGGCGTGCTTTGACCTGTTGAAATGGGGGCATACCTTGATCATTTGTTTTGACTGTTGTCTTCTCAGTTATCCCTCGTAAGACCCACCAAGATCTCCAAGATCTTGTGTTACGCTGGGACAACTTTGTGTGTTTGTGGTTATCACAACACCAGGCCCGACCGAGGCCATCGTGACCTCGGGGTGTTGGGATAACCTTCTTGTTTGTTGTGTTTGTTTCGTGCGTAGAGTACTCGCTCGCCTTGGTCTTCTATATCAAGGTGCTTGGTACCCTATGCTATAGTAAAAGTCAATGCTCCAAAGATGGAAAATTCTCATTTTCACTGCATTTTCACCACTTTGCATACACCCTTCATTTCCATCATGACCATCGCTTATGATTTCGGTTGTGCAAGTACTCTCGTTCTTTTTCCTCTTAAGTTCTCTTCTTCTCAGGATATTAATGGTTGTTTTTGGCAAATGCACTCTTCCACACGCCTATCGCCCATCCGCTTCCTCATAACGGTCTTTAGTGACACTTAGGTGCATCCATAAATCATAAATCATATAAACATGCATAAATAGTCCATTCACATGTGCATCCACACATCATAAATCATAAACATGTGCATTCATACATCATAAACCATACATAATTATCCATTTTCATAAGAAACTATGCATCTATCATCATAAATCATATAAACATGCATAAATCGTCCATCCACATGTGCATCCATATACCATAAATCATAGAAACATTTACATCGTTCATAAATCACCTATCCATAAATCATATATCATAAAACGTACACAATTATTCATTTTCATAAACAGCTATGCATCCATCACCATAATCATAATAACATACATGTACATCCATAAAAACTTAATCATGAAAGCATAAACCAATCATCCATGTAAACATGTGTATATATATATATATATGAAACCACATCATGAATCATCTCATATAGCCACATAAAAGAAATATCATGCATAATGTCAATAAAGGCCATCGCATAATCAAAATAATAAACATCATGTCATAATGCAATACATATCCATCATTATCGCCAAATAAGATACAAAATC
>VDFB02281492.1:859235797-859244904 GCA_007258455.2 Sequoia sempervirens | reverse complement strand
CCTGTGACCCTCCTCCTCGGACTCTCGGCCTCCTCTCTCTCACCTCCTCAGCCTCAGCCCCTATCCCCTCTGCCATGCCTCTTCCCCGACCCCTCCGCTGTCGTCTCCTCCTCCGACTGCCTATCACCTGCTCCTGTGCCCCCTGTCCTCCTCTGTGTCCTCTCGGTGGTCTGGGCGGCCTACTCGCCTGTAATTGCCTGTTGTCCACTGACCCAAATCCTTCTGCCTCCTCAATTGGCATAGCTGGCATAATCCACTCCGGTGGATGTCGCCTGAACCACTCCTCATATCGCTCTGTCGTCCCTGCATCTCGCGGCCCCTCTCGCCTGTCTGAATAGGGCCTGAACACTAGTCTCTCAATATCACTCCATACACTGTGCAAATTTAGCGTGGCTCCCCATGGCCGCTCCCGTACTTGTCGTGCAAATCTCACTCGACCTGGTGGAATATCCTGTCTCACCCTGAACTGTCTCGTCACCCAATTCGGTCGATGCAACTCCACTACTCGTGGCCTGCTCCCAATAATGTAACATCGAGTAAAGAAATAACCACTATACAAACCATCCTCTCTCGACCACCCTCTGAACCACTGCATCATGTATGGCCTCCATACTATATCCACTGTCTGCACATCATCAAACTGTCTCCTCCATACATCTACCTCCTGCATCTCTCGATACCATAATAGCATCCCTCCCTCTACTCCCCACCACCATGCTACGGGCTCCGTGTCATCATGAACACCAACCCTCACTATAATCAGCCTGGCAATGCGGATATGCTCCCAGGCCCACACCTGTAGTAGTGTCACATGTGTCACACTTAGCTGTTTCCTATAACAAATCATGTGCATGTCTCGATACAGCTGAGCTAACATGCACATCCTCCACGCAAACTGCCCCTCCCGGCCCTTAATGACGTGACGAATCACCTCGACCATCCTCATGTGAAGAAACCACCCACTCCGGTCCTTCAGAAGTATACCACTAATCAGCCCTACCAGGTACAGTGATAGTACCGGTACCCTACATGCTACCATCCTATCCACATCCAACTGATCCCGCTGCACCGGTAGCTCGTCACTACCAAACACAATGCGCATGGACTCATCCAGCGCCTCGTCCTCTGACCAGCACTCACTAATCGGGAGCCCTGATATCGAAAGCCTCAGAATCCACCACACATCCTCTAGTATCACTGTCATCTCCCCTATCGGTAGGTGAAAGGTCGACGTCTCTGAATCCCACCGCTCTATCAAAGCTGTCAACATGGCCCCATGGGCCTTGATTGTCGGATATGTCAGTAGATGCAGTAGTCCTACCTCTGCTAGTCTCTGGTGATCTTCCCCGGTCATCCTCGCTATGCATCTCCTCAACACCTCTGATTGTCTCTCTCGCAAGCGCAAAATCCCTGTTTTCTGCATGCACACAATAAACTTTTATCATTTTTATTCTTTTTGTTTCCCCCCTCGTCATTCTCGACTTTCCCCGCTCCTCCCGTCTTTCACCCTTGGCATTTATTTTTGCCTCCCCTCTCCCCCCTCACCCCCCGCCCCATTTCATCCCCCCTTCCCCTTTTTCTCCCCACAGCGATTTGGCGGGCGAGTGCACTGTGCGGCCATTTGAGCAGATGCGCATGGCGCCGATTCCCCCTCCCGGTGAAATCTAATGTAAAACGAAAAAAAAATTTCCTACCCATTTTTCTTTCTGACCCCCCGGACGAAACCCATATTTTTGTTTTTCCAAAACACGTGCATAAATGACACAAAAACACAAAGTTAAGTTTTGGGCTAACTTGGCATGGTACGGCACAGTGGGTGAAAAATAAACGTCTCTCGTCGGCCCGGTGAATGATGTCATTGTCGTACTCCGGCATAGTGTCTGATCTCACTCGCCTCCTATTCTCCCTCTCCTCCTTCTCCACTTGCCAGCTGTCACAATGAGCCAAAGGTAATTCTACAATTACCTTTTATCCCCTTTTTACCTTTTCCCTCATTTTTCAACTTAAGGTCTTTTTTTCTTTTTTTAACCAAAAATTCCTCCAACTAATTCATCCAGCCTATTTCTTCCCAGGGCCACCATTCACACCTTGTTTGTCTGATTGAATCCATTCAAGCGCCATTCTTCTCATTTTTCCGCGTTCTTTGCAACAACATGTACCACTCCATACTTTCGAGAAGTTGATCGAGGCTCCTTTTTCCTCCCCCGTCCCCCTTCTCGAGGGGGCATCCCTTACCATTCTCTCCTGACCCGTCGATCTAAGCCTACCTTCATTGGACTGGGGCATCCTCTCCACATTCCCTCTGTTTGGGGCAGCTCACGCGCATTCCCCCATGCTGGGGCATATTTTTTTCTGATCTCTTCTTCTATAGAGTCATCTGCATTATATTTTTCTTCGAAACCCTATTATTCTAATAGTATTTCAAAGAGGGGCAAAATGTAGACGTCCAATTTGATCACTTCCATATGATCAAACGCGTCTCCTTATTCATCCAATTGCTCATCCCTTCTATCAATATTAGTTAAACCATTTGTTTAATTAATACCTTGCATCTTACATAAGGGTCATAAAGTAGTTAATTTAATACTTTACCCCTCTTCCTCCTCTAAATTAAATAAATATACCATTTTATTTAATTTAGTCATATTCCCCTTTTGAAATTAAAATTCATTTATTCCTCTTTTCTCTCTCATGGTCACATCCTCCAACTTTTGCAAGTTGGTCCCTAATCCATCTTAATTACTTCATCTTCTTCTAATTAACTAGGGTTAGCATGTGCACACCCTTAATCATCATTAGGGTCACATCCTCTATAATCTCCCACTTGCTCCTAATGAGTCATTAGTCCATCTAATTAAGTACTTGCACAACTTTAATCATTTGGTTAGTCTAACCTAATCCTCCTCCCACTTATGGCATGTGTCCTTAAGTCAACCTTATTAAAGGCTTTCTCCTTTTGGGCAAGGCACTCCACTTCCCCATGTGAATTTTTAATTCACCTTTTAATCCCCCAAGGCACTCAAAAGGAATTTTTAATTCCTTCACTTCTCCCCACATGTCCTTCACTTATTATTTATTCTTTCCCATCTCCCCATGAGAATATTTGAGGAATTTTTAATTCCTCACATGTCCTCTCACCCACATGGGGACAAGGACCTCCTTTATGAGGAGATCTTATCCAATCCCAAGGTACTTTGTACCCCCCTCCATGTCATGTACTTCTCCTTCCACCTCATGTCCACTCCACCTTTTAGGGCTATATCACATGCCACATGTCAAGATGTGAGGGCTTGTGAGTTCTCAACTCACCTTAGCCTTACATCTTGATATTTGGTGGCTCAATCTTGGCCATCCATCTTTTCTAGGAATTCTCAAAATTCCTATAAATACCCCCTATTTTCTCTCATTTTGGGGAGAGATTATTTTTCTAGCCAAACTCTTGCAATTTTATTTCTCAATCTACACTTAGCCATTTTCATGTTTTCATCCATTTCCATCCATCCTCACATCATCATCTAGTTTGCATATCTTGCCATCCAAGGAGCATACACGTCAAAGATATAAGGGCCAACCAAAGGATCGATTCGAGACAAGGTATAAGGTTTCATTTGTTGTTTTTATCTTGTGTTGTTTCCAACTTAGGGTAATCTTGAGGTGTAGGTTGTTTTGGTGTTTATTTGCACTTTTTTATTTGCTGCTCATTTTCTAACATTCACACTCGACCTATCACAGCATGGTTCCATTAATTCAAGGTGTGGAGTGGGGGATGTCTTTTTTGTTATAAGTCCTTAGAGAACTTTTGGAGTAAGGAACTTGCATACTCTAGGTTTGGATGGTGAGGTAGAAGTGGATGAAGGATTAGGGATTGGTAGGGGATTAGAGCTATGGATTGGGGGACTAGGATTAGATGGGGGAATGGGATTGGATGGAGGACTGAGAATAGATGGGGGATTAAGATTAGATGAAGGGTTAAGGCAGGGGTATTGGGATGGTGAATTAGGACGTGAGGATGCGGGTGGTGGATTGTAGTAAGGGTATGGGGATGGTGGATTAGGATGGGAAGATTGAGGTGGCAGATTGAGATAGGTTGGTGCAGATGTTGGATTAGGATAGGAAGGTGTGAATGTAGGATTAGGGTGAGCAGATTGGTATGGAAGATTAGGGTAGTGGGTATATGCGGATGAAGGATTGAGATAGGAGGATGTTGACGAGGGATTAGGATACGGGTATTGTGATGGCAGACTAGGATATGAGGATGTGGGTGTTGGATAAGAGGATGATATAGATGAAGGATATGATGGATATGATGGATATCCCTTGTCAAAGGTAGCATAAGGAGCATGATTAGGCATGGATGAAGACATAATGGGATAACTCGAAGGGGTGATCGGATTTTGGAAAGCAGGTGGAGAAAACTTACTAACAATGATAGTGTCAAGGGGATTTGTCATATTCTTCTTGATCGACAAGACTTTCGTTATCGTTGTCGATGTAAGTAGGGTTCCCCTTGACCACTATTGATGGAGGATAAGGATTCATGATGATGAAAGGATAAAGAGGATGGGCTAAAAACTTTGGATGGGAACAAACTAAAGCTCAAATAAGGATTTAGGTCAAGCTCAGATCAGGATTGGATTAAAGCTCAGATTAGGATGATTGGATGATGTAATGGGATTGATTCTAACGATCAGATTTGATTATCAAAGGATGATTACGACACCGAATCTACTTCAAGATGGAAGTATATTGATTGGGTCGAAGGTGATTGGATAGGGATGTGATTGGATTAGATTGGATTAGATTGGATAAGATCGATGATTGATAAGATCAACTACTAGATCAGATAGGATGATGAAAGGGGACTGTAAACCCCATTCAAAGAGTACCCTAGGTGACGTAGGATACTGATTGATCGGATTAAAGGATAAATGGATGATTGCGGCACCAAATCCACTTTGAGATTGAAAATGGATTGATTTGGTCCGATGATAATGATTAACTTAGGACGGATGACAATCCTAAGCAGATGTTGATGATGACAATCAAATCAGACACTTAGGTCAATTTGGATAATAACCTAAAATGAAGTTCAGAGGATTGGATGGGGAAAAAATGATTTGATTGGAGAAATGGATGATAGAAATGGACAAACGACTGCTCAAAATGAGAGAAGGAAGATTCAAAATAAATGAACGAGTACTCAAAATGAGTGAACAAGTGCTCGAAATGGACGAAGGACTCTCAGAATGAGGAGATAGAGGTTCAAAATGTATAGATGTTTACTCAGAACGAGTAAACAATGACTCAAAATAGGTGTATGGATGTTCAGAATGAGGAGATGAGTGATCAAAATAATGAAACAAGGGTCCCACATGATGAAACCGATGAAAAAGATGATCGGTCAAGGGTTAGGTCCACCCTTGTGAAGGGCAGGTATGCCCAAGGAACAAAAGATGGTCAAATTTTGTCAAAACGGGCTTGAAAGGGGTGGGTCAAAGGTCAGGTCCACCCCTAGATGGGTCAGGTCCACCTGTGGAGGGAAAGTTTTCCTGTCCAGAGGTCAGGTCTGCCTATTGGGAGGGCAAGTCCTCCTATGGAGCAAAAGTTGGTCAAAAATGGCTAAAATAGGCTCCAAAGGACTGGTTTATAGGTCAAGTCCGCCCCTAGATGGGTCAGGTCCGCCCTTGTAGGGAAGGTCCACTTGTCGAGAGGGTAGGTCTGCCTATGGAGAAAAAGCTGGTGAAAATTGGTTGAAAAAGGATAGAAAAGGCTGGTTCAAGGTCAAGTTCACCTGTTTAGAGGTCAGGTTCACCCCTGGACAAGTTTAAACTTGACTTTTGAAAAAATGACTAAGGAAAAGGACTCAAAACACAACAATCATCAATGAAAAGGATATGGTTGAGCAAAATGAATTAGACAATCACTGGTTTCGCACAAAGAAGACAATTCAGACAACACAAACCTAAGTCTAGTAGAGAGGGTATGGTCGACAAAGTCTTCTAATCTAGGATGAACATGGTTACTAGGGAGTCCTCGATATACACCCGGTACATGAGGCCCAAATCGTGAACACCAACACATTACAAGCGTGAGTCGGGAACCTTAAAGGCTCAGACCAACTCTTCATGTCATCCTGACGCTTTGCCAATTACAACGTGGTTGGATTGAGGTACAATTTTTGCTCTCCCTCCTTTATATACCCCGTTGGTACACGTGGTTGGAATCGTCTCTTGGGGTGATGAAATCCCCAAGCAGGTCCCTCTAAAAAAAAGAATGACTCAAAGGACTTGGCAAGCTACGATTTCTCGTCACCCAATATCGTCGAATGGCGCAAGGGGATTGGATACATCAAATTGCTCACTAAAAAACATGGAAAACAAGGTTAATTGACACTCCTAGTTAAACTATGTGCCTAAGTTAGGGGTTAAAAACCCTTAAAATAGTCAAAAGGAGTGCTAAAAATTGAAATTTTACCTTTTGGAAAAAAGTTGTATAGGGAAAATCCTCCTATCTAGAGGTCAAGTCCACCTATCTAGAGGGAAGGTCTGCCTGTCTAGAGAGCAGGTCTGCCTGTCTGCAGGTTTAGTCTGCCTGTCTGCAAGTCAAGTCCGCCCCTCCGTGAAATTTTTGCAAAAAGTCAGTTTCTGAGTCTGCGGAGGGCAGATCCACCCTTGGTCAAAGTTGGGTCCGCCTATGGAGGGCAGGTACGCTTGTCTGTCAGGTCAGGTTCACCCCTCTAGGTTGGGTCCGCCCCAGAAAGGTCAAGTCTGCCCCTCTGTAGGTTGGGTCTGCCCCTCTGTAACCTGCACTTGCAAAAAGTCAAAACATAGCAAACGTGAAAGCAAGAGACCCATTTGTGGGTCCCATCGGGCGTGCCAAAAATGTGATAGGGAAAAAATGAGTGTTAGAAAATGAACAACAAACAAAAGGAGTGTAAAGAACAACTAAAAGCACCCTACACCTCAAGATTAGCCTAAAGATTAACTAAACTAAGCAAAATGAAAGATTTCACCTTGTTGAGTTGTCCCTTTGGTTGGCCCTTCGATCTTCGATGTTGTATGCTCCTTGGATGGCAAGAGATGCAAGCTAAGATATGGGATGAAAATGAAAAATGGATGCAAATGTGAGAAATTGGCTAAGTATGGCTCAAGGAAAATTTTTGCAAGCGTTTGGCTAGCATGAATGATCTCTCCCAAAATGAGAGAAAAGAGGGGGTATTTATAGAGATTTTGGAATTCTCTAGGGAAATGGATGGCTGAGATTGAGCCACTAAGATCAATATGTAGGGCTAAGGTGACTTGAGAACTCACAAGCCCTCACATCTTGACATGTGGCATGTGAAGTGGCTTGTAAGAGATGATGTGTACATGAGGTGGAAATATAGTACATGACATGGAGGTGGTACATAGTACCTTGGGATTGAACAAGATCTCCTCATAAAGGAGGTCCTTGTCCCCATGTGGGTGAGAGGACATGTGAAGAATTAAAAATTCCTCCAATATTCTCATGGGGATGAGAGAAGAAATTTAAAATTCCTTTAAATGCATTGGGGGATTAAATGTGAACTAAAAATTCAGATGGGGAATGGAGTTCCTTTTTCAAAAAGAGAAAGCTTTTAATAAGGTTGACTTAGGACACATTTCATAAATTACATGGAGACCTAATTAAGTGATTAAGGTTGTGCAAGTACTTGATTAGACAAATTAATGACATATTATAAGAGAGTTAGATTTCACATGTGACTTGATGTGACAAGTCAAAGATCACATGGAGAAGAGAAAAATGAATATAATATTCCTTGGAAGGATAAAAGGAATAAAAAATTCTTTGAGAGGTTGATTAGGCTAGTTAATGAAGGATTAGATGAGGGTTAGGTGGCTAAGAGAGATTAGAGACCAACTTGCAAAAGTTGGAGGATGTGACACATCCTAATCAAGGATTAGGCATGTGCACATCCCTAATGATGAGATTAGGAGGATAATTAGGATTAGATAAAAATAATGGAGGATGTGACATATGAAGAATTAAATCATTTGATGAAAGGGGGAGGTATTTAATTATTTAATTAGATACCTTAGGGGTTAGAAGAACTTTAGAGGTATTAATTAAATAATAGCGACATTACTTAATTAATGTGGATAAGGGGATGTTTATACGAAAGGGGATAAATTTGGATAAATTAAGTGTCCAAATTTAGGTGTCTACAATAGGTATATATGTATATATATATACATGTGTGTGTATATATGTATTTATATGTATATGTATGTGCATATATGCATATATATGTATTTATATGTATATATGTATATATATGTATATGTATCTATATATTTGCATATATATATATATATCTATATATCTATGTATAGATATGTGTATATATATGTATGTTTATCTATATGTATATATAACATCCAAAATATTGACTATTTTGTTGTGTTGCAACCATAGACGATAAGTGGAAGCCACAAATGAGATAATATAGCCTAAAGTGGACATCAACAGAATGAATTGCATAACATTAACTATTTTATTCCATTGCAACCATTGCCATAGAATGCTGAAAATCACAGTTATAGACCTATACAAAACCTTTCGTGCGAAAGGGTGGTGGTCCATAAACAACTCATGTGTATACATATATGTATATGTAGATTTGTATGTGTATATGTGTGTGTGTATGTATATATATCTATATATATGTATATGTATATATATTTACATACATATATGTATATATGTGTATACGTATAGTATGTATATATATGTATATGTAGAGTATGTGTAGTATGTACATACATATATGTATATGTATAGTATGTATAGTATGTACATACACATATGTAGATATATGTATATGGCTATTTGTGTCAACTTTGCTTGGAATTTTGGTCAGCCTCCCTGTGTTTCAAACTTCTTGCAGTCTAGGAAAGGGTGGCAGATGGGTTATAGCTTTAGCCAGAATTTTTGTCATCCTCCCAAATTTTTTTCCTTCTAATGGCCGTGAAAAGGTGACAGAGGCAGTTGTTGGCTGCTTTAGGAATAGGGTGGCATTTGTCGGTCTGCGTGGAAAGAGAAGGCTACGGAAATTAAACATTGGTTTG
>VDFB02281492.1:859223297-859230797 GCA_007258455.2 Sequoia sempervirens | reverse complement strand
CGGCCAAAACAAAAAAAATCACACAAAATGTGTATGCATTTTCAAAAAATGCATATATGTTATGGATCGAGTACCCGAGCCTAAATCCGAATGCGTATGCGTTTCGCATCAGGTACTCGTACTGCAAATGCGTACATGTTTCTTAGATTTTTTTTTTTATAAATTAGCAACTATGTATTCATTTTAATTGCAAGTTTTGTCCGCATCAGAGAAGAGGAGACTAGATCACGCACGCATTTCAAAGGCAAAATTTTCACTGCCACCTCCTCCCGTCTCCACAACCAACCTCAATGACCTCCAAGTTGGTTGAATTCTGCCTTTTTTTTGCTTTATATCTTGCGTTTTTGTTTTATAATTGGTATTTAGTTTTTTTTTTAATTTCATTTGTTTTTGCTCAATATTTTATAGTTTTTAAATTGCATTTAAAAAACAAAAAACATCAACAAAACAAAGAACGTTAAATTGTAAATTGAAAACCATAAAAACTAAACCTGAATTGGACACATTTTTAAAACTTAGAAATCAAAACCCTAGTTTCCAAAACATATAGGTCCCTAAAAACTAATTTACCCAGTTAATCCTTGGACCTAAACCCTAAAACATAAACCTAAAACCCTATTTACCCTAAACATAAACCTAAAACCCTAATAGTTCACATAATTTTAGAAGTATCTAGGGAATGTTACCTAGATTCAGGGCAGTTTTCATTGAGATTGAGATTGATATTGAGGCTATGAATAATTTACATTAGGATTTTTTAGTTATTGCTACACTTCAATGACCAATTTATAAAACATCCTTATCACATTGTGTAGTGTCATAAATTAGCTTACATTTTTTATTTGACATATAAATATGTTGAAATCATGTCATCAAATCTCTAAATCTAAACCCTAAACCCCAAAGCATTCATTTTGTCGTAGGACCTTAAAATGAAATTCGGTTGCCTTAGGAAACTCCACCAAATTTTATTCCTTTAATCCATGGACCATTTTGTCCTAGGACCTTACTATACATGGATCCCCTTAAGCCATCCTATCACCCTAAATCATAAATTGATGTCTTAAGGGGTCCTAATATGACATTTCTTAAGGGGGTCAAACAAGTTCTCAAAATTTGGTGAATAGAGCTCAAGCTCATCTTTGTTTATTTTGTACATTGCAATTAGGTCACTAGCATATATCTATGTGTCCCTTTGAACATGTATTCTATTAATTTTTCATTCTTATCTTTAGTATTCTTTGAAAACAATGAATGGGATTATGAATTAATGTTAACTTGTTAAACTTATAATTTCTTCTTAACTAATTTGTCCCACTATAGAGAACTTGTGTCTCTTATCATGAAATTTGAAAATTTAGATAAATCAATTTATGTCATTAGATTTTTAAATTAAATTCTATGTCATACTTGATTAATTTACATGTATTCTTGTTCGATATACCTTAGCTCTATAGATATACTCTTGTTGGGAAACAACCACACCTATGAGTAAACTTCCCCTCACCCCAAAAGATAAAGCTCTAGACCCATAAAAACTTAGAAGAATAAATTACTTATTGATGAATTAGTTAAGTAAGGACAGGCTTGATATTTATGAGTTCCATTGAGCACCTTTGTCTAACAATAATCCTAATATATAAATAGAATCTAGTATAATTTTTACTTAAATTAAACTACATGGTTTTCATCATTTACCCATTTTGACACTCATTCTTGAGTTGTTCATAACCTAAATTAGCTTGGGGACCTTTCCTTCTCTTTTTCCACCTTTATATATGTAATAGAAGGCACTCTAAACAACCCCTAACCTCCTATTTTAACACCCAATTTGACAAATCAAAGTTATATATCTACATGTGTCTTATTTTTCATTCTTTAGTCCTTTACCTTAATCTTAAGTCTTTACCTTGATGGTGATTTATTTAAATAAATCTTAATTCTTTACCTTAATCCATGTGGTTTTATTTATTTTTAAATAAATCAATTAATGTATAGATCATCAAATTTGGCTATAGTTTAATTATCAAGTGATATCTAGCTAAAAATAAGTTTATGGGGCCTTCTTTTAGGGGATTCACTTAATAAACCAATGACATAGTGCATGCATTTGAATAGGGTTCTAATAAAACCCCCTAATTTCATTTCTACCCTTCATATTAGCAACCACACATTAGACTCAATTTAATGTGTGTACATGCTATGGATTTTTTAATGTTATAAATCGAATGGTCTTTAAATGAAATGTATTTTGAATTTGTGCACATTCAATGTGATTTTTAAATAACTTTCAAATTGTGTGCATTATTTAATTATTTTGTTGATATATATTTTTTATTGTTTAACATGCATTTGCCATTTAATTCCTCTCATGGATCCAGAATTTAATTTAGAGGATTTTATGCCTGATCAATTAAGAGAAAGCATCCAAGCAAACCTTATTGTGATTCAAGCAAATATAGATCTGATAAAAAATGAGCCTAGAATCCCTCCCCATTTCGCATGGTTTGCATCTACAATGCAAACTATTGTCGATTTTGTTTGATCCATTGATGTGGACCTAGATAGGTTCCATCAATGGAGAGAAGAGAGGAGACAATTCTATGCAGATGGATTGTCCTACAAAGAAATAAATGACCTTAAAATTACCAAACAAGCCATGTGCCAATATTTTATTAACCCCCAAACAAACCAACTAATTCCTCCAACCAAAAAATGAATTTCAATTTTATGGTGTAGGCACCCGCAGATAGTTGCACATTTTGGGGATAAATGTTGGATGGTGTTTGATAATCCACCACATGGCAACTGTGAGGTGCCCCTATACTTTTTGAGAAAGTTATGGGCTGAGTTTGAGTTGGGTAGAAAATCCAACTATTTTGATATGAGGTCATTTCAGGGAGTTGGGCGTGGCATGTCCCAACATAGACTAGGAGCACGTGTCGATCCTCAGCAACATGCTTTGATTTCTCCTATTGTTCCTCCTCCTTCTCTTGGTGTTCCCACTGCATTTTAGCAACATACCATGTTATTGACATTAGGAGCATTGAGTTCACTTTTAGGACATCTCACTCATTAGTGCACACATGATGACTGAAGTGGCCAATAGAGAGCATGGAGGCTCGGGCTATAGGGATACTCAGGCATCCACTTCAGGTGACCCACATGCATCTAGGACAAATTCATACATGAATTTACTATATGAGAATCATCCTACACAGGTATGTTCATCTTTTGAACTTAAATTTAATTCAAGTTTGAAATGTGAAAGATTCATATAAATAATAACATCAAATTATATATATAATATAATATTAATTCAATAAGTGTTTGGTGTAGACCTATGATCACACGATGCTTGAAACTCAATATGATCGCCGTGTCTATATGTCGAGTGCTATAGATATGGGCTCACCTTTTGGACAGGTACTTGAACCAATATATATTAAATAATTTGTGTGGATATATCTAATTTTTAATTTGAATTTGTACACATGTGTAAATTGATATAATATAATATTATATCTAGATGCAGGGAGGTCATACGATACCTAGTACTTACCAACCACAAGTTGTGGTGAGCACTCCTAAGACATCATCAGCTCAGGTGCGTGCTTTCAAAATTTTGTTAAGTTTAAATTAAATACACATCATAGATCTAATTTAATTTGTTAATTTACATACACATGTGTGAATGATCTATACAAATTGTTGTACATTTGTACATGTAGGGATTTCATGAGATACCCATGGCGGGTGCACTTGAGACGTCATCAACATTTATGCATGGGCAATCTCAGGTGTGTGATCATGAGGTCATATCATTCGAGGTTGTAAACTTTACTAAATCTCCTATACAATTCTACAGACCTTTTAAATATATATATATATATATATATATGTGTGTGTGTGTGTGATAGGTCGTGTGTGAGCGTTAGAAAATGAACAGCAAGTAAAAGAGTGCAAATAAACACTAAAACAACCTACACCTCAAGATTAGCCTAAGTTGGAAACAACACAAGATGAAAGCAACAAAATGGAACTCTATACCTTGCGTCGAATCGATCCTTTGGTTGGCCCTTTGATCTTTGATGTGTATGCTCCTTGGATGGAAAAAGATGCAAGCTAAATGATGTTGTGAGGATGAGTGCAAGTGGATGAAAACATGAAAATGGCTAAGTGTAGATTGAGAAATAAAACTGCAAGAGTTTGGCTAGCAAAATGATCTCCACAAAATGAGAGAAAAGAGGGGGTATTTATAGGAATTTTGAGAATTCCTAGGGGAAATGGACGGTCAAGATTGAGCCACCAAATATCAAGATGTAGGGCTAAGGTGATTTAAGAACTCACAAGCCCTCACATCTTGACATGTGGCTTGTGATATAGCCCTAAAAGATGAAGTGGACATGAGGTGGAAGGAGAAGTACATGACATGGAGGGGGGTACAAAGTACCTTGGGATTGGACAAGATCTCCTCATAAAGGAGGTCCTTGTCCCCATGTGGGTGAGAGGACATGGGAGGAATTAAAAATTCCTCAAATATTCTCATGGGGAAATGGGAAAGAATAAAGAATAAGTAGAGGACATGTGGGAAGAAGTGAAGGAATTAAAAATTCCTTTTGGGTGCCTTGGGGGATTAAAAAGTGAATTAAAAATTCACATAGGGAAGTGGAGTGCCTTGCCCAAAAGGAGAAAGCCTTTAATAAGGTTGACTTAAGGACACATGCCATAAGTGGGAGGAGGATTAGGTTAGGCTAACCAAATGATTAAGGTTGTGCAAGTACTCAGTTAGATGGACTAATGACTCATTAGGAGCAAGTGGGAGATTATGGAGGATGTGACCCTAATGATGATTAAGGGTGTGCACATGCTAACCCTAGTTAATTAGAAGAAGATGAAGTAATTAAGATGGATTAGAGACCAACTTGCAAAAGTTGGAGGATGTGACCATGAGAGAGAAAAGAGGAATTAAAAAATGAATTTTAATTCCAAAAGGGGAATATGACTAAATTAAATAAAATGGTAAATTTATTTAATTTAGAGGAGGAAAAGGGGTAAAGTATTTATTAAATTAAATACTTTAGGACCCTTATGTAAGATGCAAGGTATTAATTAAACAAATGGTTTAATTAATATTGACAGAGGGGATGAGCAATTGGATGAATAAGGAGACGCGTTTGATCATATGGAAGTGATCAAAATTGGACGTCTACATTTTGCCCCTCTTCAAAATACTATTAGAATAATAGGGTTTCGAAGAAAAACAGAATGCAGATGACTCTATAGAGGAAGAGATCAGAAAAAGAGATGCCCCAGCATGGGGGAATGCACGTGAGCTGCCCCAAACGGGGGGAATGCGGCGAGGATGCCCCGGTCCAGCGAAGGTAGGCTTAGAGCGATGGGTTAGGAGGGAATGGTAGGGTATGCCCCCTCGAGAAGGGGGACGAGGGAGGAAAAGGGAGCCCCAGTCAACTTCTCGAAAGTATGGAGTGATACATGTTGGAAAGAGCGCGAAAAAATGAGAAGAACAGCGCTTGAACGGAGGCAATCAGATAAACGATGTGCGAATGGCGGCCCTGGGAAGAAATAGGTTGGATGAATTAGTTGGAGGAATTGTTTGGTTAAAAAAAAGAAAAAAAAGACCCTAAGGTGAAAAAGGAGGGAAAAAAGTGAAAAGGGGATAAAAGGTAATTGTAGAATTACCTTTGGCTCATTGTGACAGCTGGCCAGTGGAGGAGGAGAGGGAGACTAGGAGGCGAGTGAGATCAGACATCATGCCGGAGTACGACAGTGACATCATTCACCGGGCGGACAAGAGACGTTTATTTTTCACCCACCATGCCGTACCATGCCAGGTTAGCCCAAAACTCAACTTTGTGTTTTTGCATCATTTATGCATGTGTTTTGAAAAAACAAAAATATGGGTTTTGTCTGGGGCGTCGAGAAGAAAAATGGGTAGGAAAAAATTTTTGTTTATGGCATTAGGTTTCGTGCCAGGTAGGGGCGACAGCGCCCGCCCATGGACCAGTCTACTGCTTGGCCCGGCGAGTCCACCGGCAGCGGGTGGGCCGAGTCCCGCCCAGCTGCCAGCAGCCGGGTCCGCCCGCAGTGGGCCGGACAATCCCGTAGCCAGATCAATCGTCGATCAAAATTTTTTTTTTTTTTTTTTTTTTGCTTGCTTGAATCAAAATCAGGATCAGATCGAGATCAAAACGCTTGAATCAAACTCAAACGCTTGCTTTGAATAAGCTTGAATCAATAAATCCTTGAGACGTGACGGATCAAAAGGCTTGAATCAAACTGAATCAAAAACTGAATCAGGCACGCGGATCAAACGAGATCAGCGCATCGTCAAAATCACGTCGAGATCAAAGGATCAAACCAGATCAAACGAATAAACAACAGATCAGGCTGCGAAATCAGGATCAAACCGCCAGATCAAAGACAAACCGGAATCAATCAAGACAAAGATCAAACCGCAAATGAGAGGATCGAGGAAGAGATCGGCGGGAAAGGATCGAGAGGATAAAGAGAATGTCGGGAAAGAAATCATTGAACTCCTCGTAACGAAATAAAATATCTCGAGTTAATGAAACATCGAAAAGATTCCTCGTGAAAACAAATCAAGGAAAGTCGCGAGAATCTCCGCCGAAAGGATAACCAAGGGAAGGATCCCTGAGAGAGAGAGACCGTGGAAAGCGGGATTACATGCTCGAGCAGTCAAAGACTCCATGAAGACCATAGTAATGCTTAAGCGGCGGGATTGAAGATATCGGCGTTCCTGTCAGCAGAGATCATGGTGGCTGTCGGATTGGCAGATTTTGAGGCTCCTATATCGGGCTCCGATTAGCGAGTGCTGGTCAGAGGGTGAGGCATTGGATGAGTTAGTGTGCATTGTTTTTGGTAGTGACGAGCTACTGATGCAGCGGGGTCAGTTGGATGTGGATAGGATGGTGGGATGCAGGGTGCTGATACTATCACTGTACCTAGCCGGGCTGATTAGTGGTATACTACTGCCGGACCGGAGTGGTCGGTTTCTGCACATGAGGGCGGTCGAGGTGATCCGGCACATCATTGAGGGCCGGGAGGGATAGTTTGCATGGGGGATGTGCATGTTAGCCCAGCTATATCAGGACATGCACGTGATTTGTTATAGGAGACAGCTGAGTGTGACAAACGTCACACTACTACAGGTATGGGCCTAGGAGCATATCCGCGTTGCCAGGCCGATTATAGTGAGGGTGGGTGAGCATGATGACATGCAGCCCGTAGCGTGGTGTTGGGGGGCAGAGGCAGGGATGCTAGTGTGGTACCAGGAGATACATGAGGTAGACGTGTGGAGGAGATAGTTTGATGATGTGCAGGTAGTGGATATAGTGTGGAGGCCATACATGATGCGCCGATTCAGGGGGTGGTCGAGGGAGGAGGGGTTTCATAGTGGTTACTTCTTCACTTGATGTTACATTATTGGGAGCAAGCCACGAGTAGTGGAGTTGCATC
>VDFB02281492.1:859160852-859223115 GCA_007258455.2 Sequoia sempervirens | reverse complement strand
GAGGAGGACAGCCACAGCAGGGAGCTCCTGGGGTGATAGATCTGGATGAGATGGAGCTATCAGTGGAGAGTGATGGGTATTCACCCGAGAGTGATGGGTACCATCCGCGAGAGATGGAGGTTGACTCAGATGTGCACTATATAGCACCGCTAGCAGTAGCAACACCCATAGGGGAGGATCTAGTGGCGGTACTAAGAGAGATAGTGGAGAGGCTGTGATGGAGCGAGCAGCGGGTGTGGGAGGCAGAGGCAGAGTGGATCATAGTAGAGGTAGAGAGGGATGAGTGGCAGGCCCGATTTGCTCAGGGTGAGAGAGACTACATGGAGCTAGTCAGGCTAGTATCAGAGTAGGAGTGGGGATTGGTGAGAGAGAGAGAGATGAGAGTCGGGATGAGGCTGTGGACCTGCGGGCCGAGGTGGAGCGATTGCGGGCAGAGGTGCATAGTCAGATGATGCAGATGGAGGGATTGGGTTTGGTGGGAGAGGGGGCGGCACAGCAGGCTGGCAGTAGAGAGACAGGGGATGCAGAGAGTATGCAGAGAGAGCTAGCTGAGCTCAGGGACAGGGTGCGCATAGTGGAGGCAGAGAGAGATGTGGCACATGCATAGGTGGAGGTGTTGGAGGCAGGGAGGGATGTGTCACAAGCACAGGTTCAGGTAGCACAGAGTGAGAGGCAGGTGGCCGAGGCAGAGGTACAGTCGCTTCGCAGAGAGAGAGATACATCGACATCACAGGCATCTAGTTTGTGACGAGAGTGAGATTTAGCTGAGCTGAGATTGTAGGCCCTACAGAGGGACAGAGATGCAGCGATGGCGTGAGGACAGACTGCACAGAGGGAGAGGGATGCTACAGAGTTATGGATGCAGACATTACAGGGCGAGAGGGATGCAGTATGGGCTCAGTTACAGAGGGGGCTGGTTGAGGGGGGAGGGCCAGGGACAGATGTGTAGGAGCTGCACACACAGTTACAGGCGTTGCAGGCAGAGAGGGATAGAGGTTCAGAGCAGATACAACAGTTGATACTAGCTCAGGAGGCTTGGGCATAGGAGCGGTGGGCTATCAACGCAGATCGAGATTGGTATAGGCATGAGCGGAATGCCACGAGACTGATAGCTGGGCAGAGGGATGAGTTTATGTAGCAGGCGAGCTATTGGAGGGGGGGTATATGAGCAGGTTGTTCTAGATCCAGCGCAATGCATGACACGCTACATCAGTCAGGCTCCATAGCCACCAGGGCCGTCCCAGTCATTAGGGACACGCACTAGGGGATTCAGCGATTATCGATGGACTCTGTCCCCATATGGCGGTTACCAGGGGACACCCATCCGTGAGTACCAGGGGACACCCACTCGTGAGTACTAGGGGACCCCAGCACATAGAGGGCCAGTACCCGACTCTCCGCAGAGATTAGATATGGGCAGCTCACAGTAGAGCAGGCATATGAAGGACATTGGTTATTTTTGGCAGATATAGGATGGATGGTTTGTGCTTGTCGCCAGAGGGCAGAGGTGATCCATATCTCTGGATTTTGTATCTTATTTGGCGATATATGATGGATATGTATTGTATTATGACATGATGTTTATTATTTTGATTATGCGATGGCCTATATCAACATTATGCATGATGTTTCTTTTATGTGGCTATATGAGATGATTCATGATGTGGTTTCATATATATATACACACATGTTTATATGGATGATTAGTTTATGTTTTCATGATTAAGTTTTTATGGATGTATATGTATGTTATTATGATTATGGTGATGGATGCATAGTTGTTTATGAAAATGAATAATTGTGTACGTTTTATGATATATGATTTATGGATGGGTGATTTATGATCGATGCAAATGTTTCTATGATTTATGATATATGGATGCACATGTGGATGGACGATTTATGCATGTTTATATGATTTACGACGATAGATGCATAGTTGTTTATGAAAATAGATAATTATGTATGGTTTATGATGTATGGATGCACATGTTTATGATTTATGATGTATGGATGCACATGTGAATGGATGATTTATGCATGTTTATATGATTTATGATTTATGGATGCACCTAAGTGTCAATAAAGACCGTTATGAGAAAGCAGATGGGCGATAGGCGTGTGGAAGAGTGCATTTGCCAAAAATAACCATTAATATCTTGAGAAGAAGAGGACTTAAGAGGAAAAAAGAATGAGAGTACTTGCACAACCAAGATCATAAGCAATGGTCACGATGGAAACACAAGGTGCATGCAAAGTGGTGAAAATGCAGTGAAAATGAGGTTTTTCCATCTTTGGAGCATTGATTTTTACTATAGCGTAGGGTACCAAGTACCTTGATATGGAAGAGTAAGGCGAACGAGTACTCTACGCATGAAACAAACACAGCAAACAAGAAGGTTATCCCAACACCCCGATGTCGCGATGACCTCGGTCGGGCCTGGTGTTGAGATAACCACAAACAGACAAAGTTGTACCAGCGTAACATAAGACCTTGGGGATCCCGGTGGGTCTTACGAGGGACAACTGAGAAAACAGTAGTCAAAACAAACAATCGAGGTATGCCCCCATGTCAGCAGGTCAATGCATGCCATGGTATGGTGGACCAAGGCGACCCTGACAAGTGATGGGAAGGAACCCAAAATGATAAACAAAACTCAAAAGTATCAAGAGATCATAATCAAGACAACAGGTCCTTTGCCATAGGATCAAGGTGATGGATGGGATTGATGAGGTCTGATAGGAAAGATTCATCCTATTGAGACCAAAGATGGATGCGAAATTAGGATGACCCAGTTGACGCGAGATGTTATCCATGGACAAGATCTCATAATACAAGAGAATTTTGTTTATTAAGAACCGGTTAGAAGTGGGAATAACTTGATGACGAAGCACAAAAGACTGACATAACCTACAGACCTAGGGGCTCGGGGGCCAATCATAGATTAGCCTTGCCTATGTGAAAGCGCAGAGCCCTCGTAGTTCTAGAAAGGACCATGGATAAAGTGAAAAGAAGACAAATGGTGACCGATGATGATGGACAAATGCCCGGGGGTGAATCAAATGATCAACCTTGCCTACGTGACAGTGCAAGGGCAATGTAGTTCGACTGACGGACATGACAAGATGGGACCTAGGTGAAGACCGACACGACGGATGATCCTACCTGATGACATGAACGTGAATGGCGTAAGCTTAGAGTGGGATACCGAAAAGCTCAGGAATGGGGGATAGACTAGATGGGTCATCCAATGCTCAACCAATATTTACCAAGCAACCTAGGATGAGATGGGTGAGGACAATAGTGCGGATAAAGGCATAAGATAACTAGGATGTCAGGTAGATAATGATTAAGCCCTCTATGGATGATGCCTGTTACTAGGTTTTCACCACCCATACTTATCCAAGGCGCCACGAAAAGGTGATTTTCACCATAGGACAGATTTATTTCTCTTGACTATTTTTGGATTTTATTTTATTTTTTTGATTATTATTATTATTATTATTTTTTAACTTTTGTGGATTTTTTATTTTTTTGATTTTTTGACCTGGTAGGGTAACCAAGCAGATTTAGGTGTAGAACTTCTTGAGATGCATGATATTGATGGGCTCATCAAGGGGTTCTCCTTCAAGAGTAGTCAACTTATATGCCCCAGATCCATATTTAGCGGCTATGATATAGGGCCCCAACCAATTCGCCTCAAATTTTCCTTTCTTGTCTCGGTCTTGTTGAGTACGCTGGTTCTCCTTAAGGACAAGCTCGCCCACCTAGAATTGTCGAGGATGAACCTTCTTGTTGTAACTATGCTTGAGGCGATTTTGGTATGCTTGTAGATGGTCGTAGGCTTTTATTCTCCGCTCATCCAGTAATTCTAGTTGTGCAAGCTGTGCAACACGAGCATCCTCTTCACTGATAAGGTTCTTCAGAGAGATTCTCAATGATGGGAGTTCAACTTCGATTGGCAAGATGGCCTTGGCACCATACACTAAAGAGTAGGGGGTGGCGCCTGTCGGGGTGCGGATGGATGTGCGATATTCCCAGAGGGAAGGATGAATGTGGAGGTGCCAATCTCATCTAGTGTTATTGACAACCTTTTTGAGAATACGGATAAGGGTTTTGTTGGTCGCCTCTGCTTGGCCGTTACCCTAGGGGTAATAAGGCGTTGACCAATGGTGTTGGATATGGAAGGTGTCACAGAGGTGTTTCATGGCTTGGTTTTTGAATGGTTTTCCGTTGTCGAAAAGGATGGTGGATGGGATGCCATATCTGCAGAGAATATGGTAAAGGATGAATTTGGAAATCTGAATGCTAGTGATTTGTGAAAGGGGCATTGCCTCCACCCACTTGGCAAAATACTTAGTGGCGGTGATTATGAATGTATGGCCGTCGGATGATGGTGGGTGAATCTTGCCAATCAAGTCGAAACCCCACTAAGAAAATGGCCATGGTGCCAGGAGGGGCTGAAGATCTTGTGCTGGGGCATGGATTAAATCTGCATGTTGTTGGCATGGAAGACACTTCTTCACAAACTCGCAAGCATCGTGTTCCAATGTAGGCCAATAATATCCAGCTCGTAGGATCCTTTTGGCCAGAGCCATACCATTTGAATGTGCTCCACAAACACCGACATGTACCTCCATTAGTGTGGCATGGGCTTCGATCTCATTCAGACATCTAAGGAGGATTCCATCATACCCGTGACGATAAAGCATATCACCAATGATGACATATCGGGAAGAGCGATGAACGAAGGATTTGCGTTGATTACATGTAAGATCCGGGGGTATAATGTTATCATGCAGGTAGGTGTAGATATCTTGGTACCATGGGGAGGTGAGACCCACAATTTCGCACACCATGTCAGTCTCAGGGATATCATATGCTGGGATTAAAAGTTTCTCTACAAGAAACTCACACTATGTTCGGTCCTTGGGCATGTCCAACAAAGAGCCAATAGTGGCCATCGCATCAGCCGCTTTGTTTCGTACCCTGGGAATCTATTCAAATTGTATAGAGGTGAAATATTTCTTGAAATCATCCACCATGTGCTTGTAGGGTAACAGCTTATCATCCTTGGTTAGGAACTCATCATTAACTTGTCTAATGACTAGCAAAGAGTCACCAAAGACTTTCAATTGGGTTATGTGCCTCTGTTTTGCAATTTTGAGGCCGGTGAGGAGAGCCTCGTATTCTACCATATTGTTGGTACATGGGAATGCTATCTTGAATGACTTTGGGATGTAGTCACCTTGAGGGGTAACTAATAAAATTCCTGCCCCTGATCCATTATGTGTATATGATCCATCAAAATATAGTGTCCATATGGGGGTCTCATCAACAGAGAAGACTTCTTCATCAGGGAATTCTGTGATCAATGGATGAGTATCAACTAGAGGAGCTTCGGCTAACTGATCTGCGATTATTTGTCCCTTAATAGCCTTGCAGTCCACATATTCTATGTCAAATTCACTGAGGAGCATGACCAACTTAGCCATGCGGCTAGTCAGAGTGGTTCTAGATAACAGATACTTCAATGGATCAATTTTGGCAATTAATTTAACCGGATGGCTAAGCATGTAATGCCGAAGCTTTTGTGTGCTAAAGACAAGTGCAAGGCAGGCTTTTTCCATGGGGGAGTAGTTTAGCTCATAGCCAACCAATGTCTGACTGATGTAGTAGATTGCCCTCTCTTTCAACGACTCATCATGTTGTGCCAACAATGCCCCCAGCGCGACTGAAGTGGCGGAGATGTAAAGAAAGAGGGGTTTGCTGGGAATAGGGGGCATCAGTATCAGGGGATGGGCTAAATATTCCTTAATTTTATCGAAGCCCATCTAACACTGCTAGTTCCATTGGAAGGTGGAATCTTTTTTCAAGAGATGAGTGAATGGCTGACACTTATCTGCCAGCTAGGCTATGAACCGACAGATGGACTGCATCTTCCCCTAGAGGCTTCTTAACTATTTGAGATTGTGTGGAGGTGGCATGTCCAGGATAGCTTTTACCTTGGCGGGATCAACCTCAATGCCCCTGCGAGAGACTATGAAACCCAACAACTTTCCTGAAGTGACCCCAAAGACACTTTTTTGGATTTAGCCGCAGCTTGTAGTGCTCTAACCGCTCAAATATCTTCTTTAGGATGGCAGGATGTTCTGCTTGTGTTTTGGATTTTCCTAATAGGTTGTCGATGTAGTCCTCCATGATGATGTGTATGAGGTCATGGAAGATGACCGTCATTGCCCTTTGATATGTTGCCCCCACATTTTTGAGACCGAAGGGCATAACATTGTAACATAAAGTGCCCCAAGGAGTTGTGAAGGCGGTCTTGTGTTGGTCCTCAGGTGCGATTCGGATCTGGTTATACCCAGAGAAGCCATCCATAAGGGATAACATCTCATGTATTGCTGTCAGGTCAACCAACATGTCAATGTTGGGTAGGGGGAAGTCATCTTTTGGGCAGGCTTTGTTAAGATCCCTGAAGTCTGTGCAGACGCGAATGTCTCCATTTGGTTTGGCAACTGGAACTATATTGGAGATCCACTCAGAGTAGTCAATTGGTCTGATAAAACCCGCCTCTAATAACTTCTCCAATTCCTTCTTTACTAACAAGGTGACTTGCGGATGCATCTTGTGGAGTTTTTGTTTGACAGGCTTGGCGTCTGGGCGAATGTCCAAGTGATGAACCACTAAAGCGGGGTCTAAGCCGGGCATGTCTGAGTATGACCAAGCAAAGTTAACGATTCCCTCTTGGAGTAGCTGCACGATGACCGAATACTCTTGCTCTGAGAGTGACTTAGCTACGTAGGTGACTTTAGGACTTTCAGCAGTTCCCAGATTGACTTCTTGAGTCTCTTCAATCAGAATAGATGATCGGGTAGATAACTAAGTTCCCATAAGGGGAAAATGAACATCTCCATCTTCTAGCGCCTCTTCGAGGTTTTCACCATCAGATGCATCCTTTATTTTTACTTTTTCAAGGTCAGGAAGTGCCTCACGGAGTTTTTCACCAGATGACCATTTTTTACCTTTCTTATTCTTATTTTTGTGATTGGAGTGTTCATCCTCCCCCAATCCCATGAGGTTGACATATGTATTCACAAGCATACTAACAGGTGTGCTAGTATGTAGGTCCCAATAAATAAGCTCAGGGTGACAAAGGGATAGGTTCATAGTGCAGAGGAATAAACATTTGAACATGGAAGATAGATCGGCGTGATCGACATCATCGTACACACGTATGATGGATTCCTCCTCGGGTATGTCTTCTAATGAGCCATTGTCCAGAGCTACACTATTGGAAGCATTAAATGATGTTTCGGGGCCTTTCTGCTTTCTATCATACCCAATGCCCATGTTTTATGGTAGTAGAGACATATCAATGGGTTGCAACCACCCTTGTTCTTCCTTTCCTAGGCCCCTGCCTTGATAGTTATGCTTTTCCACAAACTTTGTTGGCCAGGGGTACTTTTCTTGAAAGTATTCCTTGAGAGGAGTTTCCAGCTGGGGTTCTTCTCAGTAGACCCATTGGCTTATGTCCTCTTCTGGTGCATCTATCTTGATCCTTGGGGATACGAAAGTGGTGGTAGGGATGTTTTTGCCATGGAAGGTGATAGTCTTATCTTCTTTTGGGGTGGCATGTGAAGGTTGACCATACTCGTGTGGTGATGGTGGCATGGTCGCTACATTAAGAGCGGTATGCATTTCATACTCGCCACACCCTTTGTCAATGATCTGGACTTTAGTGACTGTAGGCTCAGTGGTGGAGGATGGAGTGGTTTTTGCAGTGGAGAGCGGATTAGTGGATGATGACTGGGATGCCCCCATTTCAACCCTAGGACAATAATGTAAATGGGGAAATGATGCTTCTAAAGCGCGACAGTATTCAAATGGTTGGGGGTCGACATAGATGGTGACCTCTTATCCGTTGACTGGGAATTTGAGGCACTGATGGTAGGTGGAGGGGATGGCTTGCATAGCATGGAGCCATGGACGTCTGAGGAGGAGATTATATGGCAAGTCCAGATCAAGGACATGGCAGGTAATGTACTGAACCACCAGTCCCACTTGGACAGGAAGATTGATGATCCCTTCTGAATTCCTTTATGCATTATCATAAGCCTTGATTGTGATGATCTGATTACTTAAATCTGATTGAGTATACCCCACCTATTTTATGAACTTTAGAGTGCACAAGTTGAGGGCAGAGCAATTATCTACCGAGACTCTTTTTATTTTATGACGGGCAACCATGACTTCAATATGTAAGGGGCGATTGTGATTGACATCAATGTTGGGCATATCGTTTTGGCTGAAGTGCAGTTGGTGAGATGAAGCTAGGTGTCCTACCAAAGCTTGGAATTGTGTAGGATCCATGTTATTAGGCACATGGGTTTCCTGTAGGGCTCTGTTGAGGATTTCTTGATGCACGGGGGAAGACTTGAGTAAATCCAAAATGGAGATATGTGCAGGGGTCTTTCCTAAGTGATCAAGGATGTTGTACTGGGAGGTCACAGGAGTCGATTGGGCGGGTGCAAAGGCTACAGGAATGGTGATGCGGGCTCATCGTGTAGTGACAACACATTGAGGGTCTTTAGCTTTGACATGTATCATGGATACACGAGGTTCTACCTGCTCAATGTAATGAATAATACCCTCATAATTGAGGGGTACATTCTTATAGCTCACGTTATTTGTGTTGTTGTTTTAAGGATTACTCTTGGAGGTGCTCGGGCCTTGATTATGGTTTGGGAAAGCATTTTGATAGATCTGCAATTGAGCATTGGATGACAGAGCTTGACTAGGGTCAACCTTGATGTCACCTCGATCTATGAGATCATGGACGTAGTTTTTCAGACCTTGACACTTATTCAAAGAGTTTCCTTTGATTTTATGGAACTCACAATATTCATTTTCCCTAAACCATGCGGTCTTAGGTTTGGATTCGTCAAGTGGCTTGGTGACAGGGTATGTGATCAGATAGCTGATTTGCAATAGCTTATTGAAGACGACACTCAAGGGTTCTCCTAATTGAGCATACTGGCGTTTGGTGCTCCCTTGGTTATTTGGATTGGACTGTTGGGGAGGACAGGGTGTCCCTTGCGGTACAGATATGGCATTAGGTATGGATTGCTGTTGTTTCTAGGATGTGTTGGCCATGTGGACATGTTTAGTATCAGTAACATCGTCATTTACTGCATTTTTGTTCTTGTTCCAAAAATGTGGCTTGTCGTTGAATGACCTTTCCTTATCTTGATTATATATTTTGATGTGCCCCTTGGCAACAAGGGCACGCTCAAGTATGGGTCCCTTTTCCACCACCTCCACGAAAGTGGTGACACAGTGTAATCAGAAGTTATGAGCCATGTCAGGATGAGAGTTCTCCACGAACAGGGTGACCATGTCCTTTTCTTTCAAAGGGGTTTTCATTCGGCTTGCTAGGGCACGCCACCTCTGGAGGTAGTTAGTAAAGGTTTCCCCTTCACATTGTTTCTCTTTGAGAAGATCCAAGGTATCAGTATCTTTCTCCAAATTGAAGGAGAAGTAGGAGACAAAATTTTCTGACAGGTCTGCAAAAGATTTTATAGATCCCTTTTCAAGAGTCATGAACCACCCTAGGGCATTGCTTGCTAGACTCTGGGGGAACAGACGCAAGAGATAGTTGTCATTGTGGATAACTTCTTGACACTGGGAGTAAAACTCTTGTAAGTGGGCCTTAGGATCTTTGTTCCCCTTATATTTGTCAAACTTTGGCATCTCAAAATGTTTAGGGAAGGGAATCAATGAGATGGAGGGATCATACGGATATGGGCATATATCTTCAAACTTGAACGATTGTTTGCCAGTCCCTGCCTGGAGATCTTTTAGAGTGGCTTTGATTTCTAGGATGTCCGCATTGGCCGGTGTGTTGGATGGGTATTGATGATAGGACGATTGTGGATTTTGGGATGATGCTTGGGGATGGGCGTATGGATAATGAGGAGGTGGTATCCCCTGCTGGTACGCTAAGGGACCTTGTTGATAAAGAGGTTGTTGTTGTGAGGCTGGATATGAATTGGTTGGGTAGTTATGGGTGGCGTACTGTTGGGAAGTATGGAGAAGGCGTTGTTGATTAGCTTGCGGATATTGGGGGTGCTGATATGACTTTTGTGATGCCACATAGGATGGTTGTTGTTGATATTGTTGTTGATTATAATAATTGTAATGATGAGGTGGTTGTTGATGCACAGTTGGTGGCTGTGGTGGGCGAGATGGGATGTTATGTGGTGGTTGCGCTTGCGGGCATAAGATGGATGCAAGGAATGGAGATATGGTCAGGGTTGAAGGCTGAGGTTGATTTCCTTGCGGTTGATGCTGTGATGGTTGTGTTGAAAATAGGGGATTGACCAATGGTTGTTGTTGAGGTAGAGGTACGGTTGAGATGTTTTGTGAGGGAGGTTGTTGAGCACTAGTGGGAGCATAGGATTGGGGAGGTTGTTGGGATGCGAATCAAGATGGAGGAGGGATGTTGGATTGGGACGGTTGTTGGGGTACGAATGGTGATGGTGGAGGATTGGTAGATTGGGGTGGTTGTTGGGGTATGAATGACGATTGTGGAGGATTGGTAGCCCCAAGAGGTGGGGGTAAGGTGGCAAAATGGTTGCCCCCAGTGTTGACAGGAGGCGGATTCGAGGGGAGTGGTGCCGGTAGCATTAATGGTTGCGGTTGTGGGACGTTTTGTGGCATGCCATAGGCAAAAGGATCATTGGGGTCAATGGTTTGGGGTGTTCCCATGACCGAGATGGTGGGATGTGTGGGATTTCCAACGAGATATAGGACAACGTTGCCGAATTCAGGTTGATGCCAACCTTCTATGGAAGGAACGTTGGGGACGTACGAGCTACTGGGGATGTCATGTAAACCTTGGGGTACATTAGATGTGGAGGTGCCATACTTGGATAAGTCGACACCTGACAGTAGCTTGACAGCTTTGTCAATCAAGTGAGCCAAGATCTTGTCACCATGTCTTTTGAGGAGGCATTCTATCATTTGTGCATTAACAGGATTGCTGAAGTGTTCCTCGAATGTGAGCTCAGGTTGATCAACCATGTTTTCCTCCCCTGGTGGTGACGTGTTTTGACCATCCACATTGGATTGTGATGAGATGCCGTTGTGGGGGTTGTGAGGGATATTAGCACCATAGTTAGGATCTGATGAGATGTTGACTGTGTTGGTAGGATTTTGAGGGTTGTTCGATTGGGCATTCAGGGCTTGTTGGTTAGCCATTTTCTTTACTTGTGATCGAGTCTGAACGGGCATGCAAGATGATGAGAGGGATCAACATATTAGAAAGACCTTGATGATGAAAGATTGATTCGATTTGATGGGAGATTGACTGATGACAATCGGTTAGACCGATTTGGATTGATTTGATGACACTGGATTAGTCTAGGTTTTGGATTTTGATTCAGATAGATTTGGTGATGTAGGGGTTGGATTGATCTAATGATTAGGATTGATGTGATGATAAAGATGATGAAGACCGAGATCCACAACCGAGTTTAAGAAGGATCCTTGGTAACACTAGGTATTGATTGAAAGGTGGATGTATGATAACGACACTAAATCCAACTTGAGATAGAAGCGGATTGATTGGGTCGAAAAAGATGACTGACTTAAGACGAATAGCAATCCTAAGCCAGTTATGATGATTATGATTAGGGATGAATACCTAGGTCAACGCGGATGACTACTCCAACGGGGTTTATATGGAACAACGAAGATCAGATATGAAGGCAGATTTAGGACAGAGGGGGAGCATCTCAGGATAGATGAATGGCTCTTGAAACAAGCAAAAGAGTGTTCAGGATAAATGACCCTTAGGACGAAGGGATGGAGACTCAGAACAGACATTCAAATGTTTGTTTTAGGATGGTGGATGATCGTGTCGATGTTCAAAACAGAGGGACAAGGGGTGCCAAGTGATAATATAGGCTGGTCAAAAGTCAAGTCTACCACAGCACAAGGACAGGTCTACCACTGCAATAGGATAGATTCGCCACAGCACAACGACAGGTCTGCCACTGCACTAGGATAAGTCCATCACAACACAGGGACAGGTCCACCATAGCACAGGGACAGGTTCGCCATAGCACAGGGATAGGTCCACCAAAGGATAAGGACAGGTCCGCCAAAGCACAGGGACAGGTCCGCCAAAGGATAAGGACAGGTCCGCCAAAGGATAAGGATAGGTTCACCAAAGGATAAGTTTAAGCTTGATGTTTTGATGGATAGGTAAGGCAAAGGACCCAAAATATAGCAATCATAAAAAGACTTGGTCAAACTGATAATCATTGGTTTTTGTACAAGAAAGACAATGCAAACAACACAACCCTAAGATTAGTAGAAACGGGTATGGTCAACAAAGTCTTCTACTCTAAGATGCACATGGTTGCTAAGGAGTCCTTGATATACACCCGGTACGTGAGGCCCAAACTGTGAACACCAACCTGTTACAAGCGTGAGTCAGGAACCTTAGCGAGATACTAAGGCTCAGACCAACTCTTCACATCATCCTGATGCTTCGCCAATTACAACATGGTTAGATTGAGGTATAGCTTTCGCTCTACCACTTTGTATACCCCACCAGTACGCATGGTTGGAATCGTCCCTTGGGGTGATGAAATCCCCAAGCAGGTCCCACTAAGAAAGTGAAAAAGGGGTGACTCAAAAGGACTTGGAAAGCTACGATTTCTTGTCACCCAGGATCGCCAAATGGTGCAAGGGGATTGGATACGTCAAATAGCCTTCCCAAACATGCCAAACAAGGTTTATTGACCCCCTTTAATTAAACTATGTGCCTAATTTACCAAAAGACAATCGGAAAAAACTTGAAATTTTACCTTATGGAGGACAGGTCCGCCACTCTGCAGGGACAGGTCCGTCACTTTGTCAGGACAGGTCCGCCACTCTGTCAGGACAGGTCCGCCACTGCATTAGGACAGGTCCACCACTGCATTAGGACAGGTCTGCCACTGCATTAAGACAGGTCTACCACTGCACTAGGACAGGTCCGCCACTGTAGGACAGGTCCACATCTCCAGTACAGGTCTGCCACTCCAGGACAGATCCGCCACTTTGTCAGGACAGGTCCGCCACTCTGTAACCTGGACCTACAAAAATGCAAAAAATAACAAACGTGAAAGAAAGAGACTCATTTGTGGGTCCCACTGGGCGTGCCAGAAATGTGATAGGTTGTGTGTGAGCGTTAGAAAATGAACAACAAGTAAAAGAGTGCAAATAAACACCAAAACGACCTACACCTCAAGATTAGCCTAAGTTGGAAACAACACAAGATGAAAGCAACAAAATGGAACTCTATACCTTGCGTCGAATCGATCCTTTGGTTGGCCCTTCGATCTTTGATGTGTATGCTCCTTGGATGGCACAAGATGCAAGCTAAATTATGTTGTGAGGATGAGTGCAAGTGGATGAAAACATGAAAATGGCTTAGTGTAGATTGATAAACAAAACTGCAAGAGTTTGGCTAGCAAAATGATCTCCCCAAAATGAGAGAAAAGAGGGGGTATTTATAGGAATTTTGAGAATTCTTAGGGGAAATGGATGGTCAAGATTGAGCCACCAAATATCAAAATGTAGGGCTAAGGTGAGTTGAGAACTCACAAGCCCTCACATCTTGACATGTGGCTTGTGATATAGCCCTAAAAGGTGAAGTGGACATGAGGTGGAAGGAGAAGTACATGACATGGAGGGGGGTACAAAGTACCTTGGGATTGGACAAGATCTCCTCATAAAGGAGGTCCTTGTCCCCATGTGGGTGAGAGGACATGTGAGGAATTAAAAATTCCTCAAATATTCTCATGGGGAGATGGGAAAGAATAAAGAATAAGTAGAGGACATGTGGGAAGAAGTGAAGGAATTAAAAATTCCTTTTGGGTGCCTTGGGGGATTAAAAGGTGAATTAAAAATTCACATGGGGAAGTGGAGTGCCTTGTCCAAAAGGAGAAAGCCTTTAATAAGGTTGACTTAAGGACACATGCCATAAGTGGGAGGAGGATTAGGTTAGGCTAACCAAATGATTAAGGTTGTGCAAGTACTTAGTTAGATGGACTAATGACTCATTAGGAGCAAGTGGGAGATTATGGAGGATGTGACCCTAATGATGATTAAGGGTGTGCACATGCTAACCCTAGTTAATTAGAAGAAGATGAAGTAATTAAGATGGATTAGAGACCAACTTGCAAAAGTTGGAGGATGTGACCATGAGAGAGAAAATAGGAATTAAAAAAATGAATTTTAATTCCAAAAGGGGAATATGACTAAATTAAATAAAATGGTAAATTTATTTAATTTAGAGGAGGAAAAGGGGTAAAGTATTTATTAAATTAAATACTTTAGGACCCTTATGTAAGATGCAAGGTATCAATTAAACAAATGGTTTAATTAATATTGACAGAGGGGATGAGCAATTGGATGCATAAGGAGACGCGTTTGATCATATGGAAGTGATCAAAATCGGACGTCTACAATATATATTCGAGGTTCTAACATATTGTTTGCTTTATATGAATATGTAGGATATAGTAGATCAAGCATTTGGATCTTCTCAATTGATAGTTATGCTACTTGTTGAACAAAATGTGCCAGTAGATTCACATGATCATATGGTAATTTATGCATACTAAAAATCATTTTTATTGTATTTACTAGATATATTTAATTAAATTTATTTTTATCCTAAAGTTTATATTTTCAAGTTTAAATATGTTTAATTATATCAAAATTTCTAAATAACTTTAAATCTAATTTCAAGTTTCTTGTACTCTTTTCCAACATGATGCAGGTACATCTAGTCGACATGGAACAAAGAGGAGACCTGATATGACCGACCAGCCTGATAGTTAGATGGTTTTAAATTTTATGGACTATAGATCTCTAGAGTTTTATTTGAATATATGTGTTGGACTTGACATATAAATTTTATGGACCATCTATCTCTAGTTTTATTTTGAACATGTTATTATCATATTTGTGTTTATTTATATCAGTTGACTTTAATACATGATGATTATATATGCAATTAATTATGATCATGTTATGTTCATTTTGATGATTATATGCACTCATGTATGTATAGATATTTATTTTCTAATTTTCAAGTAATACATGCACTATATAAATTCTTATCTAGAATCAAATTTCATATATATAATTTATCACATGGTTAGGTGAAAAATTAAAACATTCCTTAAATATTTTAGATAATATGTACATAATAAATTAAGGACAAGTAATTTTACCTATTTTCCAATTCTAGCAAATATTTGAATCAATAAACAAAAATCTATCTCCTTGTATGTATAAAATGTATAATCTATACAATTGAACAATTATATATAATGTGGTAAGTACAAGACATGAAATGTATAATCTATAAAATTGGAACAAGATATTTAAAAAGTGACTAATAAGCTCATTGAATTTCATACATCGAACAAACATATATAATGTATATTGATGTTTAATACAACTATATAACATGATGAAACATATATGTGCATGTAGATACAATTAAAGCTTATCAACTTTTACTTGAAGACCAAAAAATGATATTTACATAGTCTCTTGATAAAATATTTTTTTTAGTGACAATCACATGGTAGACCGACTTGATGAGAACCCGCAAAAATAATTAATGTAAGTAAACTAACTATAATTTTTATAAGTCATTTAAGTAAAAAATTCATGCAAGAAAAGAATAATATATAGTAAATTCCATTCAAATTCAAATGATGTTTTCCATAGGATGGATTAAGGGGACCTAAGAGGATATATAGCTTAAGGGGGGTCTTAAGAGAATGCCTTAAGTGGAGTTAAGAGGATGGAAAGTTAAGAGGATGCATGTCATGAACCCTAGGGGCTTAACGGGTCCTAAGAGAATTGATTAAGGGGAATTATGAGAGTGACTTAAGGGATGCAAGATTGTGGATTAAGGGTATGTAAGAGGATACGACTTAAGGGTCCTTTAAGAGGATGGCTTAAGGGGATGCAAGAGGGTGGATTAAGGGGAGTTGCTAGAATGAAGGGATGTAAGAGGGTGGATTAAGGCGAGTTGATAGAATGACTTAAAGGGATGTAAGAGAGTGGAGTAAGGGGATGCATGAGGGTGGATTAAGGGGAGTTGATAGAATGACTTGAAGGTATGTAAGAGGGTGGATTAAGGGGAGTTGATAGAATGAATTAAAGGGATGTAAGAGAGTGTATTAAGGGGATGCAAGAGGGTGGATTAAGGGGAGTTGATATAATGACTTAAAGGGATGTAAGAGAGTGGATTAAGGGGATGCAAGAGGGTGGATTAAGGGGAGTTGATAGAATGAATTGAAGGGATGTAAGAGGGTGGATTAAGGGGAGTTGATATAATGACTTAAAGGGATGTGAGATAGTGGATTAAGGGGGTGCATGTCATGAACCTTACGATATGGCTTAACAGGCCCTAAGAGGATGGCTTAAGGGGAATTATGAGAGTAACTTAAGGGATGCAAGATTGTGGATTAAGGAGAGTTGAGAGAATGAATTTAAACCCTAAACCCTAAACCATATGACCTAAATCCTAGGAGATGAACCCTAAACCCTTAAAACCCATATAGATTTTTTATTCTAAGCATCTCATGAACCCTAGAAACCATAAACCCTAAACCATATTACATAGAGATTGGGAGATGAACCCTAAACCATTAACCCATATATATTTTCCATTCTAAGCATCTCATGAACCCTAAACCCTTAAAACCCATATAGATTTGTTATTTTAAGCATCTCATGAACCCTATAAACCGTAAACCCTAAACCATATGACCTAAAGACTAGGAGATGAACCCTAAACCATTAACCCATGTAGATTTTTTATTCTAAGCATATCATGAACCCTAAACCTTTAAAACTGATATAGATTTGTTATTCTAAGCATCTCATGAACCCTAGAAACCATAAACCATAAACCATATGACCTAGAGACTAGGAGATGAACCCTAAACCATTAACCCATATAGATTTGTTATTCTAAGCATCTCTTGAACTGTAAACCCTTAAAACCCATATAGATTTGTTCTTCTAAGCATCTCTTGAACCCTAAACCCTTAAAACCCATATAGATTTGTTATTCTAAGCATCTCATGAACCCTAGAAACCGTAAACCCTAAACCATATGACCTAGAGACTAGGAGATGAACCCTAAACCATTAACCCATATAGGTTTTTTATTCTAAGCATCTCATGAACCCTAAACCCTTAAAACCCATATAGATTTGTTATTATAAGCATCTCATGAACCCTCGAAACTGTAAACCCTAAACCATATGACCTAGAGACTAGGAGATGAACCCTAAACCATTAACGCATATAGATTTGTTATTCTAAGCATCTCATGAACCCTAGAGAGACTTAAGGGGATGCAAGTGGATGGATTAAGGGTAGATATATGAGGCTATGGATTAAGGGGTCCTAAGAGGATAGCTTAAGGGGTGTTGAGAGAGTGACTTAAGGGGATGCAAGTGGATGGATTAAGGGTACACATACAAGGATATGGATTAAGGGGTCCTAAGAGGATAGCTTAAGGGGTGTTGAGAGAGTGACTTAAGGGGATGCAAGTGGATGGATTAAGGGTAGATATACGAGGATATGGATTAAGAGGTCCTAAGAGGATTGCTTAAGGGGTGTTGAGAGAGTGACTTAAGGGGATATATGAGGATATGGATTAAGGGGTCCTAAAAGGATAGATTAAGGGGTGTTGAGAGAGTTACTTAAAGGGATGCAAGTGGATGGATTAAGGGTAGAAATATGAGGATATGGATTAAGGGGTCTAGTGCAGGAGCACCTGCCAAAGTGCCAAAGTGCAAGCTTATTTTTAAGTTTTTGGTTAATATCCATGTTGTTATGTTTTGTAAGGTTTTGGGGACCATATTAATGGTGGTTGGGGGCCTTTTTTCTTCTTAGATAGAAGTTGAATAAGTTTGGAATCATTTTTTGTGGTTGTTTCCTAAGCACTAGACAAACATTGCAAAACACATTGTGTTTTATAACAACATGTTTTTGGCCACTCTTAGGCTTGGAGAAGGAAACCTAACCCTTTCCAATGCATTTTAAAAGAGATCTCTCAAATTTTGAAGAAGGTTGGATGTTTTGAAGCGTGGCAGTTTTGTTGTGAATAATCAAAAAATAGTGCTTTTGGTGTAAAAATACAGTTTTTCCTGTTTTTGTTTTAGAACAGTGGTTAGATGTATTGAATAGGGTGATTTGTGAGTTTGATAGCATGTATAGGAACCTATTTAAGCACTGTTTTGGCACATTAGATAGTTTTTCCCATCGCTTTCTTCCTATTTGTAAATTTTTGTGTTTTCTTTCTTGCTATTTTGACTGGTAATTGTGTTAAAAATGGAGTTTTAGCCCACACTTCCACCGTACCAAGAAGTATGCAGACCATGGAAGGGTGGATAAACTCCATTTGTGTACATATCTTAGAGTTAGGAGTCTTTTTGAGTTCTGGTAACATGCTAAAAAGCTTTCCCTAGGTGAGTTGGTTAACACCCGGTTAGGGAAAGACAGTGAAAAGTTAGTTCTTACATTGCAGGGGTGATGTATCTTCATTAAAGAAATGTGCAGTGGTTGCAGGGGCCTTCACAATGGTTTTCAAGAAGGTAGAATCTTTGTTTGATCCTTTGGAGGTTGGAACAAGCAAAACAGTCCAAGAAAAGAAGCAAAGAAAGCCCTAGTTCTTGCAAGAACAGGGTACACCTGTGTACGGACAGAAAAATGGTCCAAAACTAAAAAAATCTATTAGAGCTTGGAATTTGAGCCAAGGTGACAAAAACAATTCTGGCCTAACTAGGTGAAGGAGAGGAGTGATAAGCAATTTTCTTGTGTGAGGAGGCCTAAAAGGGGCTCAAACCTAGTAGCCCTTCCCAAACCCTAGACTAGGGTTTTATGAAAGCGATAGAGAAGTGGTGTAAGGAGGTTGAACAAGGACCTTCCCTAGAAAGCTTTGAAGCTATGAAATCCTATGCACACCCTTGAAAATGAGGTTAGGAAGCATTTGGAGGTTAACTGGTCTTTAAGCTTATTAAGGGCTAGATGGTGAATGTGAGGAAAAGCACCAAGAATTGCTTGGTAGCAGAAAATTAGAGATGATAGCAGGGTTGGAAAATGAACCAGGGGTACCTAAAATAGCAAAGGACCTACAGGTTGAATGGTGGATGAAGTGACACCAAGGGGTTATCAAAGGTGAGACCCAGAGCATTTAGATTATGGTTGTCTCAATCCTACCCTGTCTCTATCAGGGTCCTAAGAGGATAAATTAAGGGGTGTTGAGCGAGTGACTTAAGGGGATGCAGGTGGATGGATTAAGGGTAGATATATGAGGATATGGATTAAGAGGTCCTAAGAGGATTGCTTAAGGGGTGTTGAGAGAGTGACTTAAGGAGATGCAGGTGGATGGATTAAGGGTAGATATACGAGGATATGGATTAAGGGGTCCTAAGAGGATAGCTTAAGGGGTGTTGAGAGAGTGACTTAAGGGTATGCACGTGGATGGATTAAGGGGTCCTAAGAGGATAGCTTAAGGGGTGTTGAGAGAGTGACTTAAGGGGATACAAGTTGATGGATTAAGGGTATATATACAAGGATATGGATTAAGGGGTCCTAATAGAATGGATTAAGGGGAATTAATAGAGAGACTTAAGGGGATGCAAGAGGATGGATTAATGGTACATAAGAGGATGACTTAAGGGTTTTTAAGAGAATGGATTAAGGGGATATGAAATCAATTATAAACTTTTTATAAAATGAAAATGAATTAAATTTAGTTTTATATTTATACTATCAATTAATGTATCTAGAAATATATATAGTTACCTATCTCTAGATTTGAATTCCATTGTAATATATGTATCTCTCTTTTTTGTAAAGCATCTAATTTTGGGAGACCTGAAACAGAAAATGATATAAAACTTTAATTAGGAAATGACTATTAAAGACAAATATATATATCAATTAAATATATATACAACTATATAATTACCAATGTTTATTTACTCTGTTGTACCATCTGCATCCTCTCTCTTTTGTAATGCATCTATGATTGTCTCATGATCATCCATTGAAAGTGTCAATAAAAATTTATTAGCAGGCCTCCCTTGATATCTAACTATTTTTATATTGGTTTCCAAAATCAAATGTGAATAATGTATAATCTTCTTGTGTCTTTCATAATCTTCAAATGTAGGTAAGCCATTCTTTCTCATCAAATATTTTCAAAGCCAGGTGCCAACAACAACCACTGAACCAGTTGGTTACTCAAAGTTGTCATCATCCACTCTAGGATGTACCAACTTATGTTTTCTCTCAACACATCTAGCCAACCAGTACTCGGTCTCCTCTTAATTCCCCTCAGGTGCAACAACAACATACACATGTCCTACAAAAATAGATAAAAAATTAAATAGAGTGACTTATATTTAATTCACATATATTAAACATGCATACATATAAAATTCAACTCAATAAATAATGTACCTTCTTGTATAAGATCTGAAACATGATCATAATCATCTGATGCGAACACTTGATTATCTTCAATTGTCGTTCTATGTTGAACATGTGTCAATGTAGGCGTTAAGGCTCTTTGTTTCCATTGTTCAACCCATTTCGTATTTTCACATGCCTCCCAATCACCAGCAATGCAAAATTGACAAAAGCATGCCAACTCCCTTGTCCATATTGTCCATGTGTTTGCATTCAAACTTTTAAACGAATGCCATTTTGCAAATCCATTAATTGTTTCACAATCTTGTCGAGAAAAAATATCATTTTCTTCAACTAACCAAAAGAAGCATCGAATTATTGAGCTCTCACTTGTTCTTGTAGATAATTTGGTATTGCACCAATCTACAATTGCACGTGCATCTCTAAATTTTGCAGCATCCTCAAATTTTAGTTGCTCTCTAGCAAGAGCTCTTTTCACACATGCACCTACTCCATCGTGTTCTCCCTTACCATGACCAACTTCAAAAAGACTCCATATGTGCTAGATATTATTTTCTTTATGAAGTCTACATAACCAATAAAACATTCTAGCATTTTTGAATTGACTCATGCAATTATCCGACCATATGAGATGTTCTAGCATTTGAATTCCTCTCTCTTTTAATTTTTTATAAAATATATCAAAACAATATTGAACATACTCAGATGAATGTAATCGATTATCACTTACATAAAAATGGTACTCTCTCAAAAAAATTCTATTATCTTCTGTACTATCATTTGCATGTCTATAAACAATGTGAACAAATATAGCTACTTGCACTGAATTATAATAATGTGATTGAATTTCTTCTTGTGGAGCAAGAGTATAATTTTCAGCAAAATCAACAACTGACAATATAGTTCCAATTAGGAATGTTTTTTTACATAAAAGAAATTGATTATCAATCCAATGAGCATACTAAGAGTGTTGAACATATTTAGGTACAATCTTATCTTTAAATTCATTAATAAATGCATGCACACTAAATTTTTCCACAATTAGCTCACAATGTTTTCTAGTTTTTCCATCTTTTAAAGAATACTCAACATTTTTTATTTTTTTTACATCCACTAATTGTTGTCCAAATTCATCTAAACTACTTTCATGCATACATTCTCTTAATAATGAAAAGTTACCACATCTATCACATTCTCCAGAAATACATGCTTTTAAATAAAATAAGTTTCCATTAGAGGGTTCACAAAACAAACCTGCAATAAAATCTTTGATTCTTTCAGGTGGCATATGAATACCACAAATGTCCTGCATAATTTGGTCAGCATGCAAAGTGCATCATATATATCGAAAACTATCATAATAATAACGAAATTGTACATGGGTCTTACAACAACAAGAGATTCGTTGCTTATTAATTCTAACATACCAAGGTTTACACTTTTCAAATGATCTTTGACTTATATTAATATTCAATGGTAAGATTGAAGCATCTAATTTTTTTATATATAATTCAGTTTGAGTCATATCTAAGAGATGCTTTCGATGAGGTTCATGAATTTTGGAACCCACCCTTAATTTTAAGACATCTCTAATGTTAGTTGATACTCTTGTATTATCATGCCAAAAAACTTGTGATTCCTAAGTGTTTTCCTAATAGTTGTTTTACAATTTCTCTATTTTTTTGTTATCATGTGATATATGGTAAGAGTAATTGAGATTTTCCATGGACCTTACCTACTTTTGTTACTCGGGGGGTTGAATTTTTCCATTGTCTAGAAATTTTGAAAAACACAAATAAGCAAATATATATATCCATATGTACACATGTATATATTTATCTATATATACAACAATATATCTAAATGATAGCATATTCCATCCAAACAAATTAAGCACGTTAAAGATTGCAGAATTTTAAAGATTAAAAAAAAATCCTTATTAGAAGAACAATAGAATACTCTGTTACAGGAAACTTCAAATAGATGAGTGGAAAACAATATCATGAAAGTTAGTGATAGTTAAATAGATGAGGGTAGAGGAATATCATGAAACATGTTAATAGAAGACAACTGCTAGCCTCTTTTATTTTATATGTATATTATTTTGTTTAGATTTTGATTAAAGATTTAATTTCATTAGTTAATTTCATGTCTGATCTTGAGAGTCTACCACTAAAACTCCAACATTGATTAATTGGATTTTTTTCAATACTTTCTCTTCTTTTAGCAGCTCTTATCAAAGTTCTAGGATTTACTTTTATACATTGACTAATCTTACTTAACATTCTTTTATTTGAAGCTGCTTTATCAACTAGAGTAGTTGTTATTGTACGACGAGCCACATTCTTATCTTTTGATCAAATTTTCTTACTAATAAAATCAATAGCATTAGCAACACTAGATATAACTTATTCTACTAAATCATCTTTCTTTTTTGGTTTTACAAAAATACCTAATTTTTTCATCACTGTTCTCATTTTTGACATTATCATCAATTGCACCATGAGTTGACATTGGAATCCTAATTTATTTCTATAAAAAAATATTTTATATATTCTATTTCCATAAGTTCTAATTTGTCTTCAAGAAACTTTACCACGAAGTCTATCTAGCACATCTCTTTCAATTGTAAAAAAAACATTTCCAGGTTCATCCATACAAGGGGTTTCATTTTCATTCACACAAGGGGTTTCATTTTCATTTTCAAATGTAAAAGAGATTTCATTCACATTTTCATCAGTATGAGGGATTTCATTCTCATTTGCATTCTCATAAGATATAATTTCATCATTTTTTTTGTTTTTGCATTGTTTCAACCCTAGAATTATTGATATCATTAATGGTGTATCCAACTTCATCTAAACAAGCAATATCAATATTATCAAAACTTGGGTTTGAACGCATACCTGGATGGATTGTATGAATAGGTGCATTTTCCATATCATTAGGAGGTGGATTTGAAGACATACCCGAAGTTGTTTGCATAGGTACTATTTCCACATCATTCAAAGTTGAAGTTGAAGACATAGTTGGGTTTGTCTCCATAATTGCATTTTCTTCCATATTCACCATCTCCACATTTGCATCATCTACATTCATTTCATCATTCATGGATTCCTCTTCAAAATTCTTGGAACTAGATGCTTGCAAATTTTTCATTTGATGAATCCTTCCTCTTCTATCCCTTTGTCTTTTTGCCTCCATATCTCTATTTGCTTGAATTTCTTTGGGTGTCATTAACTTTCTACATCTTTTTCTTTGTCTTTGCCTATCACCCATGGTTACCAAACCCTCTTTGATGACAAAAAAAATGATTCAAATACAACCTATTTTCAAATTGCTATCTCCTTCAAATATTCAAATAAAACTATGTAGTATGAAGATCATTTTTTTTTAAAGTACTTTGAAGTACAAAAACATCATGAATGCATCCAAAAATTCTCTTTTTCCAAATCTTCTTGTAAAAGTTCTTGTACTTGATTCCACTTTAGAAAATTCAACCTGCACTTTGTCTCTTCCAAAAATTTGAATAGAATATGCCCTACACAAGACAAATTTGTAATAAAAAATGCAAAAAATGGCGCTTTCGATTTGTACTCCAGAAAAGGAATACATGTTGCAGAAAAACATGTTTTATCAGTATTTACCAAATTAGGAAAAAATGGCTATATCAAAAATGCGTACACATTATGAAACGCATACGCGTTCTGTTCTAGGAATGCATACACATTACATAACACATACGCGTTACCTTTACCCAACGAGTAATTAGATAACGTGTATGCGTTATGAAACGTGTACGTGTTTCATTTAAATAATGCGTACGCATTTTAGTAACGCATATGTGTTATTTAAAAATTAAATTCCCAACCCACATGCAGCCTTGGTTTTATGCTTGGGAAAGGATTGACAATCTGAGCCTTAGCCTTTGACTTGCAACTAAAAAACTAAGGCAGATTGAAGAAGAATGTCCAACTTTGGCAATATGGTTGATGGACTTTTTTTTAGAATCAATCTATAAAATTAAAACCCATTAGAGAACACGATGTCTAATTTCCAAATATATCATTTTTTATTAAGATTGGATTATGTTTACTATTTTTTAATTAATTTGTAAGCAAACTAATCCTTAAACTTGAAATATCAGGCTTTTTATTTTTTTAATAACTTTTTTTTGGTTAAGTTTCTTGTAAAAAAATTTATATGGCATCAAAATTCAGAAAATTCTCTACACAATGAAAAAAAAATTCATAAAATATTTAGTTTAGGTCCAATTATGTTGTTTGTACACGTTGATTTTTAAAAACAACAATTAAGGCTAATAAAAATTCAATAAAAAAAAAATTCAACAAAAAATTATAAAAAATATTTCACATCAATCTTCATGTTGTTAGCTCTCTTTTCCCAAAAGGAATTAGCAAAATACTTTCATTTGGGTCAAAAAGTGATGTTCATACACGTGCTTGGTACGGTAAAAAAAAGGGACTTTTAAAAAGTGGTTTTTATAGATCCCTATCAAAATTTAATTTCTATAATGTGGGTATTTGAATAATTTACATATTTGGAAACTAGATTCAAAATTCTAAATTTCATATTACTAACTTTTTTTAGAATTCATTGTGTAAGTGTTTCAAATTTTCAGTCAAAGTGTGACAAATTCTGAAAAACAGCAAAAACATTTTTTGAGCTTTGTGTGTACCCAACTTCTTGCATCAGCCCCTATATATATATATATATATCATAGTGAAGAATGCATTTTGGATAACAATATAAACTGTATAATATTAAGTATTTGATTATGCATTGCAAAGAGTGGAATATAGCCAAAGCTAGCGAACAACAATTAGATTGTGTTGTGGAGAACACAAACTATTTTAATATATTGCAACCATTTACACATAACAGAAGCCATAAATGAGACAATATTAAATTTTGTTGTGCGTAGATTTTTATGTATGTCAAAGTAGATGTGAGCAATGTACATATGTACTCTTCCCAATGTTTATTATTTTCTCAAAATAGTTATTTGTCTGAATCTTGACATGGCATACTTCAAATGTTATACTTCATATTAACTATTATATACAACATTGAAGCCTTTTTCGTAATTGTTTCTTTTCCTTTGTACTCTTGGTGTTTCTAGGGAAAAAAAGGAGGGATTTTAAAATTGAAACAATGAACTTGGAATAACAAATTGTATGTTAAGTATTATTTGAATTATTGAAGTCCTTGTTATTATTAATCCTTTCCTGTCATATTGTTAATGCTTGTGTAAAAACATCAAGAGTTCCCATGTTGTGTTTTGAAGTCATAGACCTTATATCCAGCTGTCGGGATTGCAACTCTTCGATTCTAAAAGAGCAGACACAAAAATGTCAGTGGCCTCTAGCTCTTCCAAGGCTGTCGAACAATCATCAAGCAGCAGTCCTGTAAGTGTGTTTGTTGTTTAGTTTATTTTTGTTGCCAATTATCTTAACAGTTTCTCAAGTGCACCAAACAAACCAAGAATATACTTCATTTGAATTAACAATTACTATGATATATGTTCTAACTTATTTATATTTGAACTGTCTGTCTTGTTTCCCCTTCAATTTATTAGCCATTTTGGAGTAACTTATATGTTAGAGGGGAAAATGTCTTAGTTTCCAAATGTGTCAATATTACTGTTTTCTTTTAGAGTTGAGTCATAGTTATAAATATCTCATTGCTGCCACTATGTTGAGTTTAATTGCCTTGTAGGCTACAAATGTGAATCTAGCCTTAACAAGAGATGTGCTACGATTTATAGATGCTGGAGATGTTGTCCCATCTCCAGTCCTCCAACTAATGTCTTGCCAAAAAATAGGAGGTGATCAAAGCCCAGTCGACCAGTACAAAGTCATCTTGTTTGATGGAACCCACATGCAGATGGGAACTTTGCCTACAAAATATAATGACATTTTTTTTAAAGGAAAGTTGAAAATAGGTTTGATTATGTGCTTGACAAACTATTTGTCTAGAAAGTTGTGGGAATCGAGGTTTGATATAGTTCTACCTTGCTTGCACTTGTAGTTTCCTGCTTCCTTGTTTGTGGGGGCTTCCTTTTAAAGTATTTAATGTTCGTTTCATTCTAGGGAAATTTTCATATTGTCCCTAGATGTGAAGATGACAGATTGCCAGCTAATTGGAAAACCTAAATATTTGTTTAGAGATCAAGAAGAACAAAAAGTTGGATGTGAGTCACCCTTCCCATCCAAATGAGCCTCCACCTTTGGAATTAATACATCCCCAAGGCAGCAAGATGCCCCTACAAAAATCAGCCCTATTAAAGGGTTGAATGTTTACCAAACCAAATGGATGATAAGAGGTTGTGTAACAACAAAGAGGGATATGCACCATTATAGCAGGCAAGGCCGCGAGGGGAAGGTATTCAACTTTGATATCATTGACGATGAGGGAACAAAATACAGATTACATGCTTTAATGACATTACAAACATGCACTATGATAGGATTGAGATGGAACATACTTATTATGTGTCAAAGGGATCGATGAGACAAGCAGACATAAAATTCAATAAGTTAAACAATCAGATGGAAATCATTCTAGATCAAAGTTCAATGTTAAAATGTTGTGATGATGAGGCCTTTGTGCCAGAGAAAGTATCTATGTTCACCCCATTAAATGAAATTGCAAATTGTACTAATAACAATTTAATTGATGTTATTGGCATTATGGTGCATGTGGGAATGGTTTCGACTATACAAAGAAAGGATTAGTCCCAAACAATTCATAGGACTATTAAACTTAATGATTTTTCATCCTTTTCAATTGATGTTAATTTGTGGGGCTCAAACTGGGAAGCAAAGGGTCATGAGTTGGAGAGGTTGTACACCCTTGGTTCATCTCTCATCCTTGCTATTAAAAATGCACGTGTTGGGTACATCAATGAATTTGTTCTAAACACAGCCATAGGGACTCTTCTATATATAAATCCTGACATACCAGAAGCACAACCATTGATCGAAAGAGGATATATTGATCCACCTATTGTTGAGGCCCCTCAGGCAGTCCCTCGAAAGGTTTCTTTAGGAAATGGGAGAGTCACAATTGCATATATGTCAGACCAATGCCTTGGCTTGCGAGAGACTTTGCAAGCTACTCTCAAGGCAATAGTAAAATTTATAAAAAATTATGCATTCTATTATGTTGCATGCCCGTTGGAGGTGAATGGTAGGAAATGCAAGAAAAAGTGTGAACAATTTGAACAAAATACATGGTTCTGTCCAAAATGCCAGAGAACAATAGCTGACTGTGACTTTCGATATTTATTGCAACTAAAGATCGAAGACCACACAAGCGAGCTTTGGGCAACTGCTTTTGATGAGGCTGCAACAAGCCTATTACAAATGTCAGCAAAACAACTTTACATGTTGCAATATGAGTCTACCATTGAAATGAGTATTGAGTCTATTATCAATGTTGTCACCTACACGTCATTTGTTTTCACTGTTCTAATCAAAACTCAAACTTATAATTTAGAAACAAGACTAAAAACAATAGTGAAGGTTGCAAAGCTTAACTTTGAAGTTGAGTGCAAGCTCTTACTATCAGATTTGTCTGCTATTTCTCTTTCCATGCATCAGTCTTCAGAGATAGTTGTCGTACTGCCTTGAACACCAAAACAACTATGGCTAATTGTGACTTTGCATATTTCTTATAGTTCATGTTGGTTGGACATTTAGTTTGTTTTGTTCCCTCACACTGCTTGTCGCATAAAAAAGACCTTTCCTTTCTACTGCTATTGCTTTGTTGTTGTTTTGAGTGGTTACATATTAATACAACGAAGTATAACTTATAATGTTTAAGTAAAAAAGATTCAGTTGTTTTCTTTTCTATTATTCATGTTGCTTATAATTTTGTTACGTTTTAAGTGTATATTTCTGATTTAATTTTATACTATTTATTTATATAGAGTTCTTGTCCTTTTTAGGAGATGTATCATTGTCTACACCTGCTCATATATCTACTTGTGGACATAGTTGTATGTATGTGTACATTTATGTATGCATATAGATAAATATACATGCATGCAATTGAGATTTCCCTGTGTTATACAACTTCCTAGTACAAATGTATGTAGATATTTGTTCGTGTGTTGGATATCTATGCATATATATGTGTAGACACCTAAAAATGGTCTGGAGAATCTAATTAATTAAATACAACTTATTTGATTAATTAATCTTAAATTCATCTACTTAGTAAATAAATAGAAATATTTATTTATATTAAGTTCACTATTTCTTCTATCTTATCATATTTTCCTCTTAATTAAATAAAAAAAATTAATACTTTGTTTTATTTAATTATTATCATTATCATTTTCTTCTATACTTTATCCATCAATTCTATCCTAAAATTAAATACACAGCTTTAATAGTTGATATTATTTAATTATCTCATCACATTTCTTCTTAATTAATAAAGATATTCTTAAAATATTTAATTTAATTATCATATTCTTTCTATTTTAATTTAATAAACAAATTCTATATTTTGTTTTACTAAATTATTTATTCCTCTTTTGCTAAATTTAAATAAACCAAAAATATTTAAATAAATGTATAAATCAAATCCCTCTATTCACTCACCAATAAAATTAGATTTTTCAAATCTAATTAATTTAACTGTCATTCACGGGAAGAGCCTCAGGGACAAACCTGCAAGAAATCCTCTCAATCTTCTGCCTCAAATCTTTCCTCTCATCTTGCCTGGTGTTTTCATGGGCAGGAACAATCTTCCATGATTAACTCCACCTTCTCATCTCATACCATTCAAATCTCTAGATTGAATTCCAGCCTCTGTTGTGTTATCCCTATGCAAATGAGATGCCAAAAATCTATATATATAGCCTTCTAAAGCATCAAAATCATCCGAGAATCATCATCCTTTATGCAAACTTACTCTGCAGGAATTAGTACTCAAGCAACCAAGCAATCATTTAGCATTAGCATTTTTAATATCATCATAGCATCATGGCATCAATAGATTTCATATCACGGTAGCATAGTTTCTTTTTACTGTAGCTTTCATCCATCAAGCTTCATTTACTGTAGCATCATATCATCTAGAATTCATTAGAAATCATCTCATCACAGCATTTAGCATCCATTCCATTCTCTAGATAGGCATTTTAAACAGTTACGATGCTTACAAATATGAGAGCTTCTGTAATTTGATAAATCTTTGGAGATAGGAGACAATGAGACGCTTTCAGGCTTTTCTGTGTTTTAAATTATTTTAATTCATGTTTAATATTGATGCAATGTTTCATTAAGAGGTGTATTTAATTGTAGTTTGTTTACATTTTTCCACACTTACATATTGGCGCCCACTGTGGGGCCTTACCCCATGTTTTTAACAAATTTTTCTAGAAAGTTTTTGTACAGGAGTCTAGCGTGATCCGTTTTAGCACGATCAGAGGATTTTATAGCGCTTCTGAGGACTGTTCTAGCACGTTTGATGAAAATTATAGCACTTCTGAGGACTGTTTAAGTGCTTTTACAGAAAAGTACAACGCTTTCCACGACTGTTTTAGCACTTCAAATTCACAAATCCAACATGAGTTGGCAGTATTATTCATCTATTTAAGCGCTTTTGTCTATTTCTATAGCGCTTCTATCTATTTCTTTAGCACTTATGTAAATTTCTATAGTGCTTCTGGAGAATTCTATAGCGCTTTTAATCACTGTCATAACACTTATGTGTAACTCATTTTCTAGATCTAGTGCGTCCGCGGCCAGTAAATTTCATTTCTTCAATTAGACTAAAAAGAATCAATCTAGGATAGACACTTCTTTAGTTGGTTTAAAATGGATCAATCCTAGGATAGTCACATTTTTCAATTCGACTAAAATTTATCAATCTAGGGTAGTCATCAAACATTTCAAAGTTGAATTTAAAATGAACACCATGTCTTTTTGTGAAGCAATATCTTCACTCTGAAGCAACATCTTCACATAGATTAAAAAAAATTCGTTTGGGCTTTAAAATTTGAACAAGTGGTTTATGTGTTTGAATGGTCGATAGGCATATGATCTCCCCTTAACTGGGTGATCCAAAAAGCCAGACTCATCCTTTTTATGCATTCTTCAAAGATTTATTACATCCTTTAGAAGGCCTGTCATAGTTGGAAAAAGTACTCACCCTACGGGAACGACCTAAGTGGGTTCAAACCAAAGCCAAGATTTTCCACCCCACTATAAAATTTAAAGCAAATCTGGGGAAACCCACTTTTGCCGAAAGTGAGCAAGATAACCATCCCTAAAACCTTTGTTCTAAAGGTTGGGAGGTCTCCTGAGGGAGTCTATTATTGCCACTCCGAACGGAAACCCTTTTTAAGAACCTAGTGTAGTATCCAACTGAGTCAGTAACTAGACATTGTAATACTCGCAGTGTAAGGGGAGGGAAGAATCTGCCCCCAAGACACTCACCATATAATTTCCAAGGACCGTTTGCTCAGGGGATCTGGTATCCACTTCTATCACTCTGAGTACGTACCTAGAAAAGACAAAAACACGGGCGCCCTCTAGGGGGTGACATGGTTGTGTGAGTCAACGCAATTTTAAGCGGTGGGTTGTTGAGTATAATGATGACCTTTTTTACTATTAAGAGTGAGTCTGTCTGAAGTGTCTTCTTGTTATCAAACCAATGAAAAGAGGACCATACGTGGTTCTTTTGAACATACACTATTTTTTTAGATTACAACTCTTAAAAAAACAATTGTCTTCATTTGAGTGCTGTGTATTCCAAAATTAGTAAAATTCAAATAAAAGATCATCCTGAAAAATACAAAATCATACATGATTAGAGATTGGAAAACCACTAAATTTGTCAAAAAATCTTTGACCAAGAGAATTAGAAAACCCAAGAAAACACTTAGTTACAAGCATCTTTTGTAAAAATGACATTTCTTGTATCAGAATAGAAAGACATTGCTTCACCATAGAACATTCCTCCATAGGTTCCATGATTTCAATAGGGGTTACACTGATGATTATGTTGTAGAACCTTTGACTTCGCGAGCCTATATTCAAAGAAGAGCTATTTCATAGGCATCTAACCATAATCAATGCATTCGTCAATCCTCCATTCCATGACCTGCCAAAGAATACTCCACTAGACTAGATCAGTTCTTATGGTAGACGAAACTTTGAAAACCTTGTAGTTAAACGAAAAATATAGCGCTTCAAAACTTTGTTTTAGCACTTTCGGCCTTTTTTTTAGCACTTTAACCATCTGTTTTAGCGCTTCAACAATATGTTTTGGCACTTCTGAACAATCTTATAGCACTTCTGTCACAACATATCAAACTGCCAGGAAATTCTAGTATCAACATTTTAGCGCTTTTACTCTCTATTTTAGCGCTTCTACGGAATAACATAGTGCATCTTATCTCTATTTTAGCACTTCTACTCTCTATTTTAGTGCTTATAATCTTTGTTTTAGCACTTCCATAGAGATAAAAACAAAAAACAAAAAAAAAAAACTATCAAAACAACCGTCAGATAGACCAACAGCTAATATTTTATCAGTTAGAAAGATTTTAGAGACTAGACAGTGTCCTAACATTGTGAAACAAAGTAGGTTCTTACAAGTTAAAACTGTTTTACACGAAAACCAGATCTTGCAAAATACAAAAGTGTCAAAATCATCAAAACAAATCTTGGATTTGTGATCCAAGTTTCGTCATCAGGATTTTTGACATCCTATTATCACGAGACAAAAGACTCAGTAATCGGGAATTTTAAGCTAGCCTCGTCAATAGAATAATATCATTCTATTTTGGCTTCTTTTTGACACTAACACCACATAGAAGATCTAAGTTTAGTGAGGGAAAACAACAAAAACTTGTATGCCAATCTTAACAAGGTTGCAAAGGCAAAAACTCAGAAAAAAGGAAACTAAAAATCTAAACATGGCTGAAGAGAACCCTTTTTTTCGATACCAACAAGATGAGAATAATGAAATAACACAAGAGGATATACAACATGCACAACAAGACCCAAATTTTCATAAATTTATGGAAAAGGTCTTAGAACAAGACATGGAGAAATACCTCTTAATGTTAGCAGAATTAGGTGTGAAACTTCCGAAAGATTTTGACATCAATCAGTTGAAGGAAACACCTAGAACAAATGAGATGGAACCAAACCATACCTTGGATACAAATCATGTAGTAGCTTTAACAGCTCAAATGCAAATTCTACTGCAACAGCTTCAAAAAATGCAAACGGGAACCACAAAAACATATTTATTAAAGGAAATTTTTCCTTACCCTTTTCATCCATGCGTGGATATGATACCCTTCCCAAGACATTGTGAGTTTCCTAAGTACAACAAATACAATGGAAAATCAAACCCAATTGACCATGTACGAGAATTTAGAACAATGAGCCTCAAATTTGCGCAAGAAGATACATACCTCATGAGGTTATTTACTAGGAGTTTGGGAGCCCATTGCATGGAATGGTTCTCAAAATTACAACCAAGGATCAGATCCTTTGAAGAATTGGTTAACAAATTCATCTCTCAATTCTCTTTCAACAAAACACATGATGTAACTATAAAGGATCTCTTAAATCTAAAATAGAAAAATGGTGAGACATTTTTATCATTCTTACAACGATGTAGAAAGTTGTTCACTAGGTATCCTCAATCTATACCTAAAGAGGAGAAGATTGAATTATTTATAGACAACTTAAATGATCAAATGAGTTATCGACTTGAATTACAATGTCCATCAACATTCAAAAAAGTAATTGAGAATGGGCTTAAAATCGAAAAATCCCTAGTCAAACAAGGAGTGATCAAACACTATAGTGAAACATCCAATAATGAAAATCACTATGGAAACAACGACAAACCAAAATTTTGGCAGAAAAATAGAAATACTGAAAATAATGAACCTACAACTGACAATGTAAAACCAATATTCAATTTGACAGCATCAACTGTCAAATCAAACCAAAATGAAAACCAAAACAACACCAATAATGGAGAATCATGACCGTCATACCAAAGGTAATCAAATCGACGAAAATTCGCCCCATTAGGACAAACATTAGAATCGGCAATGAAAGAACTCATTATGAATAAACTTATTACTTTACTAGAAGCTCGAAACTGGGAGCCAAAGGTAAAACCATCATGGTGGAATGATGCAGATTATTGTAATTTCCATAAAAATAGAGGACATAAGACAAACAACTGTATGCAACTGAAACACCTAATACAAGACTTGATTGAAGCCAAGAAGGTGTTTGTTGAAGGGCCTTAGACAAACAATGATCACAATGCATTTATCAATCCATTGCCCAACTATGAAAAAGGAGAGCCTTCTTCTTCTAGTGGTAAGGGAAAAAGTATAAACTATGTCCATGACACCACCATTCTTTTCCTTTCTGAGGTAGAGAAAAATGACATTGACACCTAGAGGTATAACACAAACAACAATACCATTGAATCCATGAATGTAAGGACAAGTGTTGGAACATTTGATAATCAAATCAACGTTTTAAAAATAAGGGAAACACAAGATCATCCACAAGTCAATATAACAACAAGGGGACAATCCAGGGTAATACTAAAAGGAATTTCCTCCAAAAACAATGCTCCCCCATCACATCAATACAATATCATTGACCAATTACAAAATATACCCGTTCAAATATCTATTCTAGAACTTCTCAAAATTTCACCATCACACAAGGAAGTTTTAGAACAAGCTCTCGTCGCTACAACGGTCCCTAATAATTTGGATGTTTGTCAATTCCAAGCCATGGTGGGACATCTCACCACACCTCATTTTCTATCATTCTCTGAACAAGATGATGTATTTGTAACTCACCCACACAATGCAGCCTTACATATTGAAGTTCTCATCCATAAACACCGTGTTAAGCGTGTTCTGATAGATGGAGGAGCTGGTCTAAATATTTGTACCTTGAAACTAATTCATGCACTAGGTTATTCTGACAATTCCATTGACACCAAAAGAAAAATAACGATAAAGGCATATGATGAAGAGGAAAGGTCTTCCTGAGGACTTATCATACTTCCAATCTAGGTAGGACCGATTGTCAAAAACATTGTTTGTCAATTGTTAGAAAAAGATCTAACATACAACATACTATTGGGTCATCCATGGATCCATGGCATGCAAGCGGTACCTTCAACATACCATCAATGTCTAAAATTTCCAGTAAATGGACAGGAAGTCACCATATTAGCTGACAACAATAATCCACAGATTTGTAGCATGTTGAAAGCAACTCAAGACACTTTGATACCTCATAACCAAGAAGTTGATACTTCTAATTCATCTACTATGGATAGCCAACCCAATTTTATATCTAAATGGGTTGAGAAAAAGAATCAAGAGAAGGAAATAACTATCACGGACACATCAAAAGCCAAAGGTCCTATCAATGAATTATCACAACTTTTTTCAGAAAAGGTTCAGATAAAGGAAGAGGGTGTTGGAGAATATTCTCTTGAGAAATCTTTGTGCCTATCATAGTTACTCACATCACCGAAAAACATATGGACGGCCCATATTAAAATCTCCAAAATTATCACAACCCATCACAACTCTAAATGAAAGGTTCATAAAAGCAGGTACACTCGAAGAGGAGTCTGAAGACAAAGCCATTCTCAGTTGGCTATACAAAGACGAGGAAGCATCATCATTAGCAAGTGTCAGCATCAAAACAGATCAGTATGGAAAAGGGAAGACCATTTTAGAGAAAATGGGTTACAAAGGTCAAGGACCAATTAGCAAGAGAAAGGATGGTATTGTTGAACCCATTCAGCCTCTCACATTACAACCAAAAGACAAAACGGGTTTAGGCTACAAAACTGAGCAAAAAGATCAAGAAACCCAAAAAGCAGTGGAAAGGATACTACAAATGAGAGATGGCTCTGACACAAACTAAAATGAATATGAATGGGATAATCTATCTACTACATCATATACTGATAAAGAGATTGATATTATCCAAACATATACACCCTTACAAGAGGAGGGACAAGGTTATTATGGGATCAACAAATATTGATAACTCAAGCGAGGACAATCAGACATCGAGTGAGTCAGAAAACTTGGAAGTGAGAGCACTGTCATAAACCTTGAACATCCTACAAATAACTTTGACCATCTAGTTGTCATGACACTTACAACAGTTGACCTTGTCCAATCTGATGACTTGTTACCATTAATATACCCTGAACTGATTGACTGGGAACCCATCGAACCGAGCCTTATACCAGTCTTTTCAATTGATAACGCCATCATGAATTTTCTATGCTGTGACAAAACTGATACAAGTACTATCCATAACACTCATATAGATACTTTACATCGGGAGGGTGTCAAATCTTTCAATTGCAAAAATGATAACAGGAAAAATAAATCTAATGATGAAAACCTCTCTAAGGCACCATTAGAGTTTGAAAAGAGAAAAATAAAGAACGTATCCAGCAGTGAAAACCTTTCTGAGGCACTAAAGGATGAAAGATTTGAAACTCTCCTAGAACACTACCATGACAGATCATCAGTACTAGTAGATCTAACACAGTCTATAAATCTGGGAACATCTGAAGAAGCAAAGACCTTACATCTAGCAGCATCCATGACAAAATAGGAGAAGCTGACATTCACTAAATTCTTTGAGCAACAATAAATAAATTTTGCATGGTCTTATTCTGACATGCCAGGATTAGATCCACAACTTCTAATGCATCATCTATCACTACCAAAGGGAATCAAATCAGTCAAACAAAAATTGAGAAAGATGCATCCCCACATCGCCCTTTTGGTAAAAGCTAAATTAAAAAAATAATTAGATGCAGGCTTTATCAGATCCATAGATTATGCAGAATGGATCTCAAACATTGTGCTCGTATCCAAACCTGATCATAGCATCAGAATATGCACAGATTTTAGAGATTTAAACAAGGCATGCCCAAAGGATGATTTTCCATTACCCAGCATTGACATAATTGTTGATCTAACAGCGGGACATGCCATATTATCTATAATGGATGGCTTCTCAGGATATAATCAAATCAAAATAGCACCTGAGGATCAAGAAAAGATGGCATTCACTTTCCCTTGGGGAACATTCTGCTAGAATGTCATGCCTTTTGGTTTGAAAAATGTAGGTGCAACATATCAGCAAGAAATGACCACAATTTTTCATGATATGATAAATACTTTCATGGAAGATTATGTGGATGATATCTTAGAAAAATCACACACTAGGGAAGGACATTTAGAAATACTTGATAAGATCTTCACCAGACTAGAAAAATTCAATGTAAGATTGAACCCAAAGAAGTGTATCTTTGGGGTGACATCAGCAAAACTTCTTGGTTATATAGTTTCAGAAAAGGGTATTGAAGTGGATCTAGCTAAGGTTAAGGCAATCATAGAGATGCCACCACCTAAAAACATTAGTCAATTAAGGTCCCTACAAGGTAGGTTACAATCCATTAGGAGATTTATCTCACAGCTAGTAGATAAGAGTCACCCATTTAATCATCTACTTCATAAAAATGTTTCATTCAAATGGGATCATAACTGTGAAACAACTTTTGACCAGATAAAGCAATATTTGGTGACACCTCTGATACTCATGCCACCCATAGCAGAAAGACCGTTATTACTATATATTGCAACAACCGAAATATCTTTAGGGGCTCTATTAGCACAAGAGGATTCTGAAGGAAAAGAACAAGTCGTTTACTACATTAGTAGGACTCTCAACGGATATGAAATAAACTATACATTTATAGAAAAAGCTTGTTTAGCAGTAGTATTTGCAACTTAGCAATTGTGACACTACATGTTGACTCATACAGTTAGGCTCATAGCAAAAATAGACCCATTAAAATACTTACTTAGTAAAGCTGCACTAATAGGAAGACTTGAAAAATGGGTCATGATATTGAGTGAGTTTGATATCCAATATGTTGATAGGAGAGCCATCAAAGGACAGGTAATAGTAGATCAACTAGCTGAAGCTCCATTACAAGATCATCATCCAATGCACATTGAATTTCCAGATGCTGACATCATGAATATTACAACTCAACAATGGAGATTGTACTTTGGCGGATCATATACACAGAGAGGAGTGGGGGCAAGAATTCTATTTGTAACACCTCAAGGACACACTATTCCCAGATCTTATCAGTTGATGTTTCCATGCACAAACAATATAGCTGAATATGAAGCACTAATTATAGGCATCAAAATAGCTATTGAATGGAAAATCACATAAATGCAAGTGTATGGAGACTCACAACTTGTCATTTATCAAGTAAATAACAAGTATCAAACAAAGGATGAGAAGCTCATGCCTTATAAGCAAATGATGGATGATCTAACAAAATACTTCATGGATATCAAGTTCGAGAAAATACCACAGGCAGAAAATAAAGCTGCAGATGCCATGGCAACAATTGCATCCCTTTTGCAATTACCAGAACAAAAAGATCGATATGAGTTTATGGTTGAACAAGTATCTAGTCCAGCATATGATGGCCCTGATTCATAGACCATATGCCACATACCCAACATCCAACCCTCACAATATGGTGAGATCTATACTTACCTCAAAGACAACACTCTTCCTCTTGACCTCTCTAGAAACCAAAAACGTAACTTTATACGTCAGTCAACAAGACATACATTAATCGTTGACATCCTTTACCGTCGAGGTTTAGATGGTACTCTTCTCCGGTGTCTGGAACATCATGAATTTGAAACATCCTTACGAGAGGTCCATGAAGGTATTTGTGGGATCCATTCAAGTGGGCTAACCCTAGCTAAGAAACTCCTTTGTTTAGGGTATTACTGGCCGAATATGGAGAAGGAAGCATATCAATATGTTAAAAGATGTCAAAAATGTCAAATTCATGGTAATCTAATTCATGCGCCGGCGCAAGAATTACAACCATTCACATCCACATGGCCCTTTTGTTAATGGGGACTGGACCTAGTAGGGAAAATATATCCTTCTTTGTCAAATGGCCACAAGTTCATCATCACAGCAACAGAGTATTTTACAAAATGGATAGAAGCAGTTCCTTTGACAATTGTCACTAGAAAATGGATTTCATCTTTTATACTCAACTATCTCATCTGTCGATATGGGGTACCTCAATCCATTATTTCAGATAATGGAAGGCCTTTTAAAAATCAGGATGTTCAGGAATTATGTGAACAATTTCATATTCAACATCGTTTTTCAACACCATACTATCCACAGGGAAACGGACAAGCAGAAGCCTCAAACAAGACAATCCAGAAAATACTAAAGAAGATGGTAGACGATGATGCCCGTGATTGGCATGTTCAGTTAAATCCAGCATTATGGGCCTACAAAACTAGTATCAGAACACCAACAAGAGCTACACCATATGCCTTGGTGTATGGATCAGAGGCCATTCTACCAATTGAGATAGAAATACCATCACTCTGTGTATCACTAAAAGGTCTCATAACAGATGAAGATTATATAATTTCAAGGCTACAGGAGCTGGAATTACTAGATGAACATCGTCAACAAGTAGTAAATCATTTGCAAGCCTACCAACAAAGAATGTCAAGAAGTTACAATCATAGGGTAAAACCTAGAATTTTTCAAGTTGGTGACTTGGTCCTAAAGGAAAACCCTAAAAAATCAGCAAGATAGAGAAAAGAAAGGGAAATTTGAACCTAACTGGTTAGGTCCCTTTGTTATCATATCAGTGTATGGCTTAGGAGCATATCAATTTTCTACACCCGAAGGGGATCTGTTTGATGAACCTATCAATAGTATCCATCTCAGGAAATTCTATACCTGAATCACTTAGTGCATGAATTAGTTTCTGAAAATGGTTACCTTGATGAAAACTTGGCACACAGGCATCCTGGAGACACAAAAATACAAAAATCAAAAAGACAGAATAATACAAAAATAAAAAAGAATGAAAAGATGCAATAAAAACAAATAGTGAAAACCTGGAAATAGGCGCTATTGTAATTTGAATCGGCTCTCCCATCTATTTAGACACATGTCATGGTCGTCACTTCCACTATCATTTTACATCCATTATCGTATCATATCACATGGTCATGTCTCACCCTGGCCTAGGGGCAACATAAACTTTAGCTTCACAAAATGGACAAAAAGCAACAAAAAGAGCGATCAAAACACAACCCAACATGAATCATCAATCACCATCAGAAACACATTGGACTTCCATATCATATTAGAAAATCAAAAACAAAAACAAGTCAAAAAGTCAGTCTCAGAAAAGCCAAAAACATGAGTCAGTGTCAGTCGAACTACGTGGTCTCTGCGTGTATAACGTAGGCAAGGCTAATCTTTGATCAGCCCTCAAGGCTCCTAGGATAGGTCCTTAGGTTAGATCCAAAATCTCGAAAACACAAAAACATCACAAAATCAGGATGGATGATCTAATTTGAATAAATGATTGAATACTATAAGAAAATGCAAGATATGTTGTACTTTTGATCATTATTATCATTTCTTTGGAGCAACTCAAGGATGTATTGAACTAGAGAAGCTAAGAAGAAGAAATGGTATTTTCTTTGTCTGCTGTCTATGAATTAATCATAATTATTGTGTGAATCGTCGTGGGAAGTGCTCTATAAAGTATCATGGATGGCATTCCAATTCACATAGGAAAGTGGTTAATTCTTGTTTGTTTACACAAGAAATGCTTAGGTCATCTCGGTTTAATTATACCTCGATGCTTGTGTTCACTTGCAATATCAAAAATCATGAAAGTAGTACTCAGGTCATCATTGGTTTACATTATACCATTAATGCTTGTACTCACTTTCAACATTTTAAAGCTCAATGATGATACAAAAGCACAGAATTAGTATTAAAATGCCTATGTACACATATAGATTTGCATAATAAAAGTAAATTACATCCATAATAATGTCCTACCTACAGAGTATTGGTTACAAAATAAATTGGTGAATCATTCCTTAAAGAATTATCTTCTTTTCAAATAAGACTGAGTATACTTGACAATTACAAAAACAACATCATAATCATATAGTTGCATCATCATAATCATTTGCATATATTCAAAACATTTGAATCAACATTTCATCAATCATTTTTTTTAACATATATAACTATATCATTCATCATTATCATAACTCATTGCATTCACCCATTTGTCATTCACATATAATCCATCCATTTGATAATAAAGTCCATCAAATTATTACATCAACTATCATTTCATATTTTCATCCATATATTTACATCACATATAGTATATCATTTACACACATCATACATCCATACACATCATAAATCCATATACATCATAAATCCATACACATCATAAATCCATGAACATCATAAATCATGTATCCATATACGACGCATCCATACATTACCATTAGTTGCATCATAGGTAGAACAATATCAAATTGAAGCATAACATTAAAACCATCACATAGCAAATAAACATCAAAATGCATCCATCAGCAAATTAAATAGAACATATCAGGAACGATAGAATATACTGCATCTCATATATATCAAACTCTCAATGTCAAGTATATAATGATGTCTAAAAATGAAGAAAGATAACACATCAATGATGGTTGTACATTAGAATAATCAAAGTATATGGACACAATCATGTGTTGCTGCCTCTAGAAGGTGTAGGCATAGCAGGATCAGGACCCCTACCGCCAGAGGGATTGGGATCCCTAGGATCTTTGGGTAACGGCTGAGTAACACCTACACTAATAGTCCTGGATCGTGATCTACCCGAACAAGACCTCACATAGCTCACTCTCTGCTCAGATGGTACTACATCATAATACCTCCCTCTATAGAACTCAATCTCCTCACCAATGCGAGCAACCTCTTGCATATAATCTGCTAAGGAGGTACCATCTCCTAGTCTCTATAATTTATCGGCCAAAGCCTGGGCACCCTCCACTGAAAACCTAGTCGAATCTCTCTCAGCAGTCAATGAAATAACTTGTACCTGAGCTACCCCTACTGTCTGCCTCACCACATCTCTCTCAACTATTAATGAGCTAATCTGAGCCTGGGCTATCCTGACTGACTGACTCGCCAAATCCCTCTTAGCTGTCAATGCTGCAATCTGTGATTGCGTTGTGACTAACTGAGCCTATACACCCGAAAGAGTCTTTGTGTGTAACTCAGCCTATGACTACATCTGAGCCTGTGTCTACTTTAATAAACCTTGAGTTTGGAGAAGTTTCTCCTAAACAATCTCTAACTGCACCTGAAGAACCACTAGCTGCAACCGCACTGAAACATCTCCCACAGCTTGCCTCTTACGAGGCACGGTCTCACCAGGCGAATCTAAGGCAGGGCCCGATCCAACTGCAGCCTCTCCACTTTCGAATCCCTCATCTGTGCTGCTCTCATCTCTGTTGCTCTCCTCTCTGCTACTCTCATCACCAACACCAACATCCACATCCTCCGCCTCACTATCCTCCTCTACCCCAATATCAACCTTAGGCTCGACTGTTGCCTCACCAACACCAACACCCACATCCTTTGCCTCAACACCTCCAACATCCTCTCTCCTCCGTCTGTGACCACGAGCGACAAGAACATCCTCCTCAACACGTAATGGGCTAGGCTCATCTAGAATAGTCAGGCGTGGAAATGGATGCAAAGCAAAATACTCAGCATAGTCGGTTGTAAGAGGAGCCTCGATAATATCTAGTCGAATATCCCACAAAAAGGGATGTAAAGCCTGAAACTACTGAACTACAGTAGCATATGACAAACAAGGCCCCCAATCTATTGTATTCGACTGTCAATGAGCATAGTGAGAAATACCCTGGGGCATACCCTGTACCATCCCATACTGTTTGTGGACGCGTATGATTAAGAATCTCTCTAAAACCTGACGACCACGACCAATCAGAATCATTGACTGAGAAAGAAATGGTAGCTGAAGATCATCATCATCCCAGTGATCACAATCCAGGTAGGGACGCCATGTCACGAACTCTATATCATTAATCACTCTCCTCCAATACTCTAACTTACCCAGTTTAGACTGGGTAAACCTGCCAGAATATCAGAAAACATAAGGCCTCCTAGGTGGCCTCTGTCCAACTGGTATTGGACGTGTGATAGCTATGTGCTCCCATGCCCATACCTAAAGTAAAGTAATGCCAGCCGATAAACTCTGACCATTGAGATACACCACTGAATGTAAATCATGATATAACTGGGCAAGCAAACACATGCCCCAAGCAAAATGGGTACCATGAACAACCATGCTCTCCAGAACTCGACCCCAACCAACTGAAAATCCCTTAGACCTGCGATCAGGACTAAGGAATCTGCCAATGAAACTAGTAAGTACTGTCGGCAAAGTGGCATATGCATCAACCATATCACGCCATGGTATCCACTCTCCTCCAATACGATCATCCTAGAACACTCTACGAAGAGCATCAGTCCCACCCTGCTCTCTCGAATCATAAACTACAACATCTCCAACAATCAAAAGCTGAAGGATCCACCAAACATCCTCTGGGGTGACTATCATCTCTCCAGTGGGAAGGTGAAAGGTGTTGTGCTCACTATGCCACCTCTCAGCTAAAGCTGTCAAAAAACCCCAATTAATCCTAATATGGGGCATGAAAAGAAGAGGAGACAATCCACAACATGTGATGATAGTCATCTCTGGTTGTGCAGCCTAGGAATAAGATCAAATTTCCAAGGAAAACGCTCTCGAATCTGGAGGTTCCCTAATCGCTCCTATTATCACAACAAAATCAAGGTCAATAAATTCATATCAATCATCAAATAACATCAAGATACCATATCAAATCAAGTCAGCTCTTGGTGAGAATTCTAATCAAATCTCATGAGCACACATCAAATCCACCTCACCTATCATGAGGCCATCATCATCAATGCATCAAATCAACCTCGCCTATCATGAGGTACATCAATTCTAATTATTCCTCACCTATCATGAGGGTAATTATCATCACAACAAAACATCAAACCTCACCTATCATGAGATCAAAAAATCACACAAAATAGAGAAATGTGCCATTTCATTTGATAAAAGTGCTATTATATTCAAACAAAGCACCATTTAAGCAAAAGCGCCACTTTATCAGGTTAAAGCGCTAATATTTTCTGTAAAAGCACTAAAACTTGAAACGCACTAATCTTTTTTGTAAAAGTGCTGCAAAATCTAACCTAAGCGCTAACATCATAACGCGCTAATCTACTTTAGAGAATCACTACAATGGCTAACCTAAGCGCTAAAATTGAAAAAGTGCCAACCTACAACCTAGACGTGCTAAAACAGACTCTTAAAGCACTAAAATTTGAAAAGTGCTAACACAGACCTAGATGCACTACAATGGAGCCAAAATGCGCTAAAACAGGTTTATTTTGTAAAAAGTCAAAAATACATTAAAAAATGGAAAATGCACGCAAACCAAGAGAAATAAAGGACATACTAGAGGTCCAAACGCGGCCAGTTGCTGATGACGTCGAACACGATCAAAACGGTGAGTGTGAAAGGGAATCGACATCTAGCTCCACGTAGCACAAAATCACTCTCTCAAATTTTCAAAAGTCACAATCTACAAATGATTTTGAAAAGGACCTTTTTAACCTTTTTATAGGTTATTTCAAAAAGGATTTTTATGACATTGATTTAATTTTTTTTAGGGGAGATTAATTGAAACTTCATCAAGACAACTTTCTACATCAATTATCGGGAGATAAATTATTTTTACATCAAATCTTCACCAAATCAATGTCAAGATCCTCAGAAAATCATAAAAAATTTGAAAATTTCCAAAAACTCAAAAAAAATAAAAAAATAATTAATTTATCTCTCGAGGGGGCATATATCCATCAATCACCTGAAAATCATGTTTGGGGCATCCTAAAAAATTTCTCGTCGATACTAGCAGCAGCATCACAAAATTTTCTTTGAAGCAATGAGTAAACACATTACTTCAAAGAGGGGCAAAATGTAGACACCTAAAAACTGGTCTGGAGAATCTAATTAATTAAATACAACTTATTTGATTAATTAATCTTAAATTCATCTACTTAGTAAATAAATAGAAATATTTATTTATATTAAGTTCACTATTTCTTCTATCTTATCATATTTTCCTCTTAATTAAATAAACAAAATTAATACTTTGTTTTATTTAATTATTATCATTATTATTTTCTTCTATACTTTATCCATCAATTCTATCCTAAAATTAAATACACAGCTTTAATAGTTGATATTATTTAATTATCTCATCACATTTCTTCTTAATTACATAAAGATATTCTAAAAATCTTTAATTTAATTATCATATTCTTTCTATTTTAATTTAATAACAAATTCTATAGTTTGTTTTACTAAATTATTTATTCCTCTTTTGCTAAATTTAAATAAACCAAAAATATTTAAATAAATGCATAAATCAAATCCCTCTATTCACTCACCAATAAAATTAGATTTTTCAAATCTAATTAATTTCATTGTCATTCACGGGAAGAGCCTCAAGGACAAACTTGTAGGAAATCCTCTCAATATTCTGCCTCAAATCTTTCCTCTCATCTTGCTTGGGGTTTTCATGGGCAGGAACAATTTTCCATGATCAACTCCACCTTCTCATCTCATACCATTCAAATCTCCAGATTGAATCTCAGCCTCTATTGTGTTATCCTTGTGCAAATGTGTTGCCGAAAATCTATATATACAGCCTTCTGAAGCATCAAAATCATCCGAGAATCATCATCCTTTATGCAAAATTACTCTGCAGGAATTAGTACTCAAGCAACCAAGCAATCATTTAGCATTAGCATTTTTAATATCATCATAGCATCATGGCATCAGTAGATTTCATATCACGACAGCATAGTTTCTTTTTACTGTAGCTTTCATCCATCAGGCTTCATTTATAGTAGCATCATATCATCTAGAATTCATTAGAAATCATCTCATCACAGCATTTAGCATCCATTCCATTCTCTAGATAGGCATTTTAAACAGTTACGGTGCTTACAAATCTAAGAGCTTATGTAATTTGATAAATCTTCAAAGATAGGAGACAATGAGACGCTTTCAGGCTTTTCTTTGTTTTAAATTAGTTTAATTCATGTTTAATCTTGATGCAATGTTTCATTAAGAGGTGTATTTAATTGTAGTTTGTTTACATTTTTCTACACTTACAATATGCATACACAATTCAATATTTACAACTATATGTGAGTTGTTTTAAAGAGAATGTTGTTTTCATCTTGTTTACAATGTTCTTAGTGCATAGAATATCTTGACAGAGTTCTGTGTAGATATATGTGTCTATGATGTGTTTTTCTATGTAACTATGATGTTTGGGTATCCATCTAATGCTTACCAAGTGTTCTTGCTACTGTTTTGCGATCCCTAATGATAGTGACATGCTGGATGTGGATGCCATATGGTTCTTGGCTATAATGTTTGTTATGTATGTTATGTAGCTCAATCCACAACCCAGTGCTAAACAATACGTCATTGAAACTACCGCAAATTGCTCAATTAGTTTGGTGAGTTTTAAATGCAAAGTATTATTGCAACCATTGGCAATATATGTAGCACATACATGAGACAATGTTCACATGGTAAGTTGTGCAAAGTGACGCTTGTTTCCTCTACAAATGCAAATCATATAGGTCAAGTTATACAGGTTGCCTTGTTTTCTGTAAGGGAGAGTTGATTGTCGTTCTCTGACTTACGGTATATTTTTCTCTTTTTGGTAAGGTTGTATTGGGAGAGACTATATATTTTATTCAAACCAATATTTTTTTATTCATTGATCAGCTTTTGCAGCACATCCCCTGTGATAATTTTTTTCCAGTGCTTCTCTTTGAAAATAAGCTAGCGGTTTGCATGGGCTTCTCAACATGAATTTCTTTCTATGCTTCTTTGTATGGCATCAATTTTTTGGCTATGTTTGCAACGGAATAAAATTCTTAACATAATCCATTTTTCTTTTTATGGTTTGTTGCTTGCTACCCTAGGTTTTTTTTACCCATTGGTTTTCCAGTTACAATTTTGTTGTGCTTTGTGCAATCAACAATGTGTATATATGTGCCTCTTCAGAAACGCTCAGATTTGTCTCAAAGGTTAGGCATACATAAACATTGCACCAAATAGCAAGCAATTGAATTGCTCACTTGAACTGTGTAGACATGCCTTTGTATTTTGCTAGAAACTGCAGGATACATACCAACAATTATAGTGCATTGTAAATCAAACAAGATGATCTTCTCCGACAAAACTATTCATTATCATCATCATCAAAAATTTCTCTTATTTATGGTAAGTGAATTGCTTCTCCTTTCCTCTTCACCTCTATGCATATAGAATTTGTACCCTCTATAAGTTCACTTCATTATCATTTTTTATATGTGACATGTAATTGTCCTATTACATATATTTTACTCATAAATTATACAACCACTTAAATTTCATGTTTTAGATATTGCTTTCCAATAAAACATGTTTGTAGTACCAAAGTTCACAGTTTTCTTTTGTGTAGGTTTATCCCACTGAAACAATTTTAGATTACAACTACATTGTATTTGTATACAAGATGTAGGGCTCCGCAGAAATGCTAAATGGCTTTATGATTCCACATTCACATGTTGTACGGCCTTCACCTATATTCCATCTATATACAGTGTAAACCTACGTATCTTTTTTTCCATTTCTAGTTTCACAACTCCATGTCAAATTATAAAACATGTATAATGTTGATTTCCACTCAACAGATTTCCTCAAGTGCCAAAGCATTGCCTTCAACATTCACCAAAGTGGTGGACAATTAATGTTACTGCTCGGGAGTTTGGTCATAGCCAATGATGCTCCATGACCTGATATGGTAGGGTGGAGAGCAGGATTCCTTTTCTATGTCCAGACTCCAATCCATTCTGTGCACAAAGAATTTCTAGATTTTATTTATTTACTTTGTTGTATTGCAACTCCATTTCATCTCATTTGTAATTAATTCTATAAGTTTTTATATTTTGTCATTTGTTTATTATCTACCAATCAAAAAAATTGTCCTTCACATTCCTTTTCATGTGATGAGATCTTGTATTGAGTCATTGGCAACCGAAACATTGCTCTCACCATTGATCATAGTGGTGGATAGTTTATTTTCTTACTCAGGGGTTTGGTGAGAGCACACGACGCTCCATGAGCCAATATGGTAGGGTGGAAATTGGGCCTTGTTTTGTTTTGTGCATACTGCATTCTACCACACACACGGTCAGGTATGGTTAAATTATAATCAATCCATTCATCCCATTGCAAGTAGAGAGAAAATTATGTATTATAAAATATACAACTTTGATATATTTTGATTTACATATCGTCTATCAATAAAGTGTGATCATTGGAAGTTAGAATTCACACTTTTTATATGCATAGGTTGTATATGGTTTAACCTTTGCACTAAAATTTTTGTATAGGACTGTAGCTGCGAGCTTTAGCTTTCCACCATGATGGAGTTGTAATGGAATAAAATAGTTAATGTTATGTGGTTCATTCTATTTTTGCATAATCAACACACTAAACTTTAGACTTTTTTGTTATTCTTGCAAACCATATAATTCCAGGCATAATGCATCGTTTGATGAACTAATGTGTTACAAAAAACCTTTCAGAATAATGATAGTGACTGGAAAATTAGTGACAATGGTCAAATAGATAATCATATCCTCATGTACCCTATATTGATTGTAATAAGCAATATTCATTTCACCACTAATCAGAGTGGTGGGCAATGTATATTCTTGCTCAGGAGTTTGGTGAGAGCCCATGAGGCTCCATGGCCCAATATGGTAGGGTGGAGAGCAGGCCTTATTGTGTTGAGTTTTATTTTTTATTTTTTATGTAGAAATTGCTATCTTTCTGACATAGGATTCATAAAAAAATCATATGCTTTAGGTTATGCTTACAACATAGTGAACTAGTTGATCTTATACACTTTATGTTAGATTCCATTGGGCATTGTTGATTATTGTTCTCTTACCTAAGCTATAGCGTTCGATTATTGAGAAGGTGTTATCAGAAAAGCTATGTTGTTTCAATTTTTGATAGGGTTGTGTTGAGTTGTTGTCAATTCCTTCTTGCTCTCCCTTTATGCTTTTCATTTTGTGCTTGGATTTTTAAATTACCTCGTCGATCATCTGATTGCTCTTCTCCCTTGGGAGAGATAGTTCAAGAACTTGGGTGTTGATATTCCAATTTATATGGTAAATAGATGGACAACCTTTGTGAATCAAGCTCAGCCAATTGTGAAGATGAAGCAATTGTAACTGTGGTTATGAATCAACATCCCGGTTCTTGAACTCTCTTTCCCAAGGGGGAATAGCCGATGACGCTCCATGAACCAATATGGTAGGGTGGAGAGAAAACCTACTTTTGTATGTCTAGACTTCAATCCATTCCCTACATAAGGTATGCCTAGATATTATTTACTTACTATGTTCTACTACAACTATATTGCATCATCTTTGTAATTAATTGTATAAGTCTTTATATTTTTTTATTTATTTATTGTGTACCAATGGTGTGTGTTTATTACACTAACACTTTTTCGTTATTCTTGCAGACCATGCTCCAACAATAATGCAGTGTTTCATGAACTAATTTGTTACAAACAACCTTCTTGAATAATGATCTAGTGACTGTAAAATCAGCAACAATGGTCAAATAGACAATCATATCCTAATGTACTCTATATTGATTGTAATACGCAATATTTATTTCACCACTAATCATAGTGGTGGCTAATCTATATTCTTGCTCGAGGGTTTGGTGAGGGTCCATGAGGCTCCATGACCCAATATGGTAGGGTGGAGAGCAGGCCTCATTGTGTTGACTTTTACTTTATATTTTGTATGTATAGATCGTTATCTTTCTGACATAGGAATCAGAAAAAATTCATATGTTTAAGCTTATGGTTACAATGGAGTAAAATAGTTGATCTTATACACTTTATGTTAGATTCCATTGGGCATTGTTGATTATTATTCTCTTGCTTATAATCTACATCACACAAATAATTAAATTGTTTTAACCAAAATTTGTCTACGGTACTTTGTTGCTAGCTATGAAAAGATCCTTAGTTTGTATCATAAAGAATTGATGTAGTTGCCAAATTATGGGGTGTCCTTATATAATTATGAATTCAACTAATAGTATGCCACGATTATTATTTCCCATCTAAATACACATTAGTAATGTCATCAATTATTTAGACATTCAACCTTATCCATAATAATATTATATTTTGATTAGCTAATGAAACTTAATGATATTGGTATTATTTTTAGATTGTTTTAACTATAATTGATGTAGGGTTCTTTGTTACTAGTTACGAAAAGATCCTTAGTTTGTATCATAAAGAATTGGTGCAGTGGCTAAATTATGGGGTGGGCTTATATAATGATGAATTCAACTAATTTTATGTCAACATTATTATTTCCCAACTAAATGCACATTAGTAATGTCATCAATTTAGACATTGAACCCTATCCATAATAATGTTATATTTTGATTAACTAATAAAACTTAATGATATTGGTATTACTTAATGAAATCATTTCAAATTTAATAATAATATTTTTCTTTAATTAACAACTTAACTACATAATATTATTATTTACCCTGCCAAACCAATTACCAATAATAATGATGTTATCACAAAATAATTAATTGAATGTTAAAACAATTTTTCTTCAACCAAACCTCTATATGTGTGTATATATATTCTACAAAGTTACTTTTTCACCAACTATTGCTTACACGTGTTATCCTTTATATACATATCCTCCTTTCAACCCATTAGGGTTAACACCCTCCTTCGGTCCCCATTATAATTTAAAATAAAATAATGATGCTAAACTGTAAGGTAAAAATGGGATACAATATTGTTCCCACTCAATCACTTTAATTATCGCCCATAATATATCTAGCGATCCATTGTATTGTTCGTTGGATTCCCTAATGTGTAACTATATTATCTACATCTGCATATAGCTATTGTGCCCACTCATGCCATTCACATTCTAATTTTTTTCCATAAACACTGCGTGCACATCACTTGCCTTTCATATCGCTCTCCGCCTATCGGCTCATTGTTGTGTGTTACTACACGGAATTGCTAGTTTTATACATAATTATCATTTGACATGTCATATCAATTTATATAATGAGATAGATACATACTTTCTTAGATTCCTAATCCCTTATTAGTCACTCTTTTGTATTTAGAATTAAACTTGTGCATTTAATTGTAGTGTTAGTGATTCAATTATTAATGTATATTTAGAGTGTTAAAAATATTTAATTGACTTGTGCATTTCATTTAGTATTCTAATTTTTAGTTAAATATTAAATTGTTTATTTATTTTTAGTTCTATAACCTTATTTTAAATTTATTTTTTTTAATCTCTTAATTCTTCAATTATATAAATTTCTCTCTCTTTATTTCTATATTTTATAAATATTATAAGGATCTTGACTAGTAAAATTCATGCTCATAGATCTATTATAGTCATCTCTTTCACACATCTTTGTTGTGAATGCTTGAACAATTTGAAAAATTATACTTAAAAATTGACAATAAATTTTTAAACATAATCCATATAATTTTTATATACTTATTTTTTTATTTATTTTGAAATAAAACATAAAAGTGAATGATACAACAAGAACAAATCACATAAAATGAAAAAAAATATTACCCAAAAAATAAATTAATTTGATAAATTATAAATATAATAACAATTAACTCAATGATTTATATGTTATTTTTAATTTTTTTAATTTTTTTATAAATCAAAAGGTGCACTTTAGGGGTAGACACTTTTGACCGAAGCTATGAACCGGGTACAAGAAACCACAAGAAACAACCAAACTCGCGAGCACAATGGCCCAACGAAGGCACAAGCCCTATGGGCACTTTGAGCCAGTGAGGGTTTGAACCTTGATGGCCATCACTACAACCAAGCGATTTGACTACCGAACCACAACCTTATCCACATGATTTATATGTTTTGAAAAATAAATATTCAATTTTTTTAATAAAGACAACCATGAAAAACTTATTATAATAAACTCAACTTATATACATAAAAAATACTTTATTTTATTTAATATTTATTAATTTTCACAACAGTACAAGTTACCATTTATTCAATATCCCCAGAAATCTATCGTATAACCCACTACAAAGCGAGAAAATGTCTAAATTAGGAAAATGTGCAAATTTGGCTAATTTGAAATAGTCACTGCTGGTAAGAAGTCCCCGGGATTGTGACTTCCATGATGGGATTCTCCTCCATTTCCTATAAATTTGTCGTCTGTAGAATTTGAGCAGTGAAACGAATCTTTCGCAGAGCTTTAACTGCACACATATCATCAACAGCGTCAAGAAACACATGGTTAGAAATTATCCATGGAGAGTGCTTTCTACATTCACAGTGTTGAGAAAGAAATAAGAATCGAATTATGAATAGCTATATGAGATAATATAATACCCAAATCAGATCCCGTTTTTGAACTTGGGTCATGTTCTATCGTCACTCTTTTTTGTCCAATATTAACTTCAGCGGTAACCCCAATTTTTTTGAGCGAGCTCTCTATCTTTTCTTTATCGGAATCTTTGCATATTCCCTCGACACTCAAAATTGTTTTCTGCATGATGTTTTGTAGTTATGCTCGCCAAACCCAATGGAAAATCACGAAGATGCAGCTGTGAATGGAGCACCCTTTAGTTGTTGATTCAAATTTGATATGATAATGGTTGCCTTGGACTGTATTTATATCCCAAGAAGAGTGCTACCCAAGATATTCTGACCTTTCCCTTGAACTAAACATGAAACAACAAGGAAAGCTTTTGAGTTTACTATTTTGGTATGTGCTGCTTCTAAAAATCTTCCCAGACATATTAAATTTGAAACAACCGATTCATTTGAACAGAACTCATTACGTGTATAGAGCTCTTTAAGACGCAACCCAGCAAATACGGCTATACTTAGACACGTCTTGAATTGGATTTTCATCAGGAAATTACAGCGCCACTTTCATTTCTTCAGAGAGAAGTTATTTCTGGTAAATGTCGTTGAATTGAACGTTCTTGTATCTTGTAATGTGTCCTTCCTTTAATGTTTGAGATCATGGATTATTTTTAAATCAGGAATAATTTTGACCATAGATCTTCTTCCATCCATGTTGAAGTTCTTTTAGCTAAGTCACCACCCCACTTACAAAGAGGGAAATATTTTGAACCAATAAGATAGCACCAACCATATGTGAGTTAATAAATTTTTACTTCAAGATTATGCCATAGATATTAATTTAAACCAAAACAAATGTATCCCTATCTCATGTTATATTAATTTTTTTAGGGTATTATAATTTAAAACAAAATTTATGCATATCATTACAAATATCCAAAGAAAATTATAATTAAGTTTTCGTGCACAATCTTTTAACTGATATTTCTTCAAATTTAAATTATTTTTTTAAGGAAATACATTTTCTTTTGATCCTTCAAATATTTTCTTAAACATTCATTTCACTAGTGTCAAGATATGGATAAGAACATTATCAATTACCAAGAATGCAATGAAGATATAGTTGTAAGAAAATATAGCACAACCAGATTTTACCATGATTTATATTGAATTTATAAATTTGTCATTCTTGAAAAAAGAATGTTATTGATTATTTAAAAGTCAATGAAAGCCCAACAAGTATTCTTTAGAATAAATTGGACACATCTCAAAAGGAAAATCTATTAGATAGTTGAAAGATATATCATCTCAAGATGAATTAATTATCAAGAGAATTATTACAACTACAAGAAAAAACTATTGCAAAAAATCTTACAAAAGCATAGAACAATCATAAGAAATTTAATCATATAGATTAGAAAATTATTTCCAAATTCATATAGTCCTAGCAATAATGTCATTTGTTAATGTGAGATACTAGGTAAGATAAATCCAATCACAAACAACAAATGCACAATAGAGAATAATTAACAAGCTCTTGGAAATGCATTTCAACAAGATTGACCAATAAATTCCTCCCAACATTTTCACCAAACTATTATTGTGAGTTTTCAGAGTAAGTAATTGTATTTTAATACAAAAGACAAGAACTAGAGAATAAAGTCTTTAAGGAAAGGTTCAGGCTCTTAGATCTTCAATAATAGTGTCAATTTATTAATGCAAATTGATCCTCAAAACAAAATCTACAATATATGCAAGTCAAAAGAGACATAGCTACTTGTTCACAAAAATATCTCTCAAAATGAGTACTACTTTTCTTTGATAACAGATTGTTAATATTTAAATTTATTTGATCAGCAACTATCAAATCAAATTATGCAATTTATTTTACTTCAAAATATTAATAATTTCTATAAAAAAAATAAAAATAAAAAGAAAGTACATTCTCTAGGGAACTTAGCCTCATCAAAATGAGTACTTTTCTTTCCTCTTATGATCTGAAGATTTTTGGTTTCTTGTTTACATATGGTCTCCAGTCTTTTAGTTTTCCTCTTGCTTATGGTTGTATCATGACCTTCGGCTTCTCTTGCAATGGCGACCAGCTGGCCTTTTTAAGATCAATAAATTTTTAAATTTATGAAGAAAACAATAGTCAACTCAGATATTGGGCCCGCTCCAAGACAATCAGCGTTTCGTGAAACTTGGAGCATTCAATTTGCATTGAAGTTACGTTTCGCGGGTTTTTAGGTAAGAAAATGTCAATGATGTAACTTGCATGCTTGATTTATATGAGTACGTCAAAAAGGAAACCTGTGTCTCTTTGCACTAATAAACAAAACACGGCACCTGACACGTTGTCAAACCTTGAACGGTAAACAAAGTGGAAACTAGACCCACTTCAACACCGCCATGCAAAACGTCTTCCCACAAGTAAGAGTGAATCTACAATGCAATTACATTGTTTTCAAAGGGTTCCTTCCACATTTTCGAGTAACATAAAAGTCCACGGAAGAAGAATGGATTAACACGATAAGATGCAGTTAATTTAACAAAGAGTGAGAAGCATCATACTTAAAAAATAGGTACCGCATTGTTATTGATTGCTAATTTCATAAATATTTGCCTAATTAAACATTTCCCTACGTAGAAAAAGATAATGCATTGTTATTGCAATGAAACAACCACGCACCATCATTCTCTCAGTAGCTTGGAAGATACTCTTCGATTTTTCTTATTAATAGAGATTTCCGAAGGCATTGTCATGTGAAGTTTTAGTCGACCAGAGAAGTTGATTGAGCAGAATAGTTTGTAGAAGGACAAGAATTGGAAATGTCGAAGAGAACAATGATTGATCTTGAGGGACTGTTTACTGAAACAGAGATTAGACAATTGCTTGATGCAATGACAGGGGTTGGGAATGTTGTTGTTGATATGCGAATGAAGAGAGTCACAGTACAACACGATACAAGCGTCGCTAAAGAATCAATTGGTATGCTATGTTTTTACCTTTTTTCCCTGCTAGGAGGCGATTGGTGTGGAAGACTTACTAACCATATTTGTTTGTCTGTTTTTATGTTCAGCTGAAAAACTGAGAACCAGACGTCGCAAGGCCACAATTGTACAAAGCGCGGAGTAAGGACATAATTGAAATGGAGTACTACATAATTTGAACATTTATTATTAGGAGTTTTGTTTATTGGGTATTAGGAGATTATCAATAAGTATGTTATAACAAAAGGTTATTATAATTTGGGTGACGATGGAAAGCTATTTGTCCATCAAACAGTTTCATTACTACTATGTGTGGGGAAAATTTTCAGTGTGAAATATTTTATTTTAGAGAAAACTTTTCTCAGATTTTCAGAAGTATTTACAAACTATGAATTTCATTTGAATCTTTGTCAATCATTAAATTATTTTATTACTAGTATCTTAGTATTTAATTAATTAAAAAGTGTAGTTATTCTAGTTATTCCACTAATCTAATATATTATAAAATTTAAATAATATTTTAAATATTCAATTTTTAACAATTCATTGGCTTTCTTGGAATATTGGGCATATAGTAATTTGTTGGCTTTTAATGATTTTTATACAAGTTTGATATGGAAAAATGTTGAACTTTGTCAAATTAAAACTAATACACTAAAAACAACTTATCTTTAATTTTCGTAGCCTTGTGAAGGTTGAACCTGCATTTATGAAAGGAATATATTAAAAGAGGAGAATGTTTATAATAAACATAATATATAAAATATTTTTTAGTGTTTTTATAGGAAAAATTGTATTTGAAAGAATTTAAAATCATGTTATAGTATACGATGGTTATTAGATGGTTAGATTAAAAACCAAAAAAAGAACTATGAAATTTCAAGTATGTTTTGTCAAATCCGATCTCTAAGAGAGATCTAAAGAATCCATTAAATAGACATAGTCTTGGATAAAAGGGAGCCTTTTATAATCATGATTAGAAAGAACAAGGTATTGAGCATGCAAGATGTCACAACCCTCCATTATTTATTTATTAATTATTCTATTATTGCACAATAATTACATTTATATGGATGAAAGAAGACCACAAGATCTAACATCTGAAAACCTATTTGTTATCATGAAAGGCCATTGAGGTATTAATGCACTTATAATCAATTTCATTACTTCATGAAGTTTATCAACCTCCTTTTTATTGACATTATTATATAAATATGTGTATGCCATTGGATGAATTTTTAGGTCATTATTTCTTTACATTGTTTGAGATTGAATCCTGGTATGATTTCACGATTGTCTAGTTGATCATTATGTATGGTATTAATTTAGTGACCAAAAATATCTTTGTAGTTAATGAACATTATCACTATGAGATTATTAAGGTAGGAAATCTTCAAGTATATGGGAGCCAATTTTTTGTATTTAATTTACATCATAAATTTTATCATGTAGTATGATAGTGTGCATAACTATCATTATTTAACCATTTCACTAACATCATATAATTTTATTAAGAATAGTTAATGTGAAAAAAGCCATCATAAACAATTTTTTATGTGAAATTCCACAATATGAAAGCTATTTTAATTGAAATTTTCTTACATATTAAATATTTATCTTATGTATGTATTCTTATTTTATTAATCTTTTCCCTGTTAACCATTAAAAATGGGATCATTAAGGTCTGCTATGTTTGGCTAAAAATAGCTAATTGGAAAGTTGGAAGATATTAGTACTATGAGATAGGGAAGCATGGAAAAGGTAACAAATATTTTTTGTTATATAGTGGTGTGATAAAGAGGAATTCAAAGGGTGTAGAGGAAAATGTTTGGCATAAGGAAGGGGAAGTAGAACTAATTTTTTGTATTTAATGCTCTAAAATGTTGCCCTTGAATGCTCTTGACAATAGTATTAGCTCTTGAATGTGTGTTCTAGTTGTTAGATTTAAAAATGATAAAATAACTAGGTATTTATATGTAATTATTCTAATTTCCAAAAAATCAAATTCCAAAAGTCGACAATTGAAATTTGAATTCTAAATGTTAAAATTTCGCAAACAACATATTAAAAATTAGTCACTAACAAGACAGAGCGACCCACACGCCCATTGGTGTATGGGTCCTAGCCCTATTTTCTAGGACATTAAGTGTTAGGATCACAACATTTATTATTTGCATTTATTCAATGCTTGTAACTTTATCAAAAAACAATAAAAATAGGCTTTGAAATGCATAATTTAGTAAATTAGGGACTCAATTAGGCTCATTAATTTAGGGGGGCCAAAACATAATGTGATTATTAAGGTATACAATTTTCTACACTACATTTAGCCCCAACTTTAGTGAGAGTATGAACTTAAACTCAGACTCACACTAAAGTAGAGAAATATGCATCAAGATGGGTTCAATTATACAAAATGTCAAAGAAATGGGATGCCTAAGGATCAAGGAGGGTGATCAATCCACTAGGATCTAAGATGTCATTGCAAACTAATAAAGGCACAAAGGAACACACATGTTTGATATGCAACAAGAAAAAATATACAAACATACATGTCAACATGAAATTCCACTATATGAAAGCCATTTTAATTGATATTTCCTTACCTATTAAATATTTATCTTATGTATGTATTCTTATTTTATTAATCTTTTCCTCATTAACCATTAAAAATGGGACCATTAAGGTCCACTATGTTTGGCTAAAAATATCTAATTGGAAAACTAGAAGACATTAGTACTATGAGATAGGGAAGCATGGAAAAGGTAACAAATACTCTCTATTATATATTGGTGTGATAAAGAGGAATTCAAAGTGTTGAAGTTAGGGGGAGATTGTTGGAAGCTTGTCATTGTTGATGCAGTTTGGTAACATGACCGTGATATGTAAATTGTATATGATTCACTATTGTCATTGATGTCAACATTATTGTGGATCATTCTAGCATGGCTTGGAAGTATTCTTGAAGAAATTTGTACATAACAAGTTGGTTTGGAAAGTGCTATCAGCCGTTATGGACCGCATCTCTAGTCCTTCTCGCATAGTGAAAATTTTGAACTCCCATCTGCCTTGCTCTTTTGTCGCTCCCCTATCTCACACCTCTTTGCTTGGGTGTAATCTCATAATGGATCTCTCTATTGCGGATTCAAAGTTCTCAGTGGAGGGGGTTGTGGATGGGCATCTGGTTGTAGGCTCTCATGGTGGGTTTAATGCAGTGAAAGACAACATTTTAGGTTCATTTGTAGATGCTCTTTGAAATAAAAAAGGATGGGGAGAGATCTATGCACCCTCTGAAATGTACAACTGCTTCTCCTGTGATTTTTTTGGGTGAGGAAGTTTCATAATGCATTGAATTATTTTCCAAGACTACCCTGATTTGCAGGTTATGCTATTTTTGGTCTTCACTTCTTGATCTGCACTAATGGATTTCTAGAAATTGGTCTTCGGTTGTGGAAGGTATGATGGAAATTTATCCTTCACTAGAGGATTTTTTGTTATTGGTTTTAGCTCTTCTGAAGATAGACAAACTGTTTTAGATCGTGGTTTGTGGGAATGGGATTCTCACCCACTTTCCATGAGGATTTGGGTCCATTCCTTCAACCCTATGAAGGAACCTATTGATGTAATGCCTATTAGGGTAAGATTGCCATATCTTCACTTGCAGTTGTGGTGCTCCTTTACTTTTGAGGGCATTGGTAATGCTTTTGGAAAGTTTTTAAAAGTGGATCATGCCTCCAAGAATTTTACTCATACCTCCTTTGCTAGGATTTTGGTGGAGGTAGATTTATCTCAAGCTTTACTTGGAGAGGTGGTGCTTGAGGTTAATGGTTGGACTTGGTCTCAACTTGTGGATTATGAAGGTATCCCCTTCCGTTGCAGATGTTTTTCTACTAGACACTTGGCCTGTGATTTCCTTAATGGCTCTCATCCCGTTTCTTCTTCCACCTAGTGGTGTTATCTCCTAGAAATGCACCCTATGCAAAGTTATGAAAAACTGAGCTTTTCTAAAGAAACATGGGATCATTTCAAGGTTGTGGGTCACCTAGAGTTGAAATGAACCTCTGGATAAGGTCGGCTCCTAACTAGTAATATCACTTAACTACTAATCTTTGTAAGGAAAAGGGAGAAGGAGTGCATGAAAATGAAAATGAAATCCTATGGTGATACACCGAACTGAAATAAGAGTTATGAACATTCAGACTGGCATACACTTGAATAAGTATGACTGACATTGAACTGCACAACGTGTTACCGTAAGTTTATGCATGAATATTTTGTAAAAAGGTTGACTTGCATATGCTTTTAAGAAGGAAAGGTAATTTTCACAAATCAAAAGGGTCATATACAACTTTAAAACACAATTTACAACCTGCATAACCATACTTTTGTAGAAAAGGCATAATACGTGAGACAAAGCTACAGGGAAATAAAAATCTCACAAATAACTTGATCAATCACCTAACAATACACGATGTTGCAAGAACAAGAAGGAAAAATGAGACAATCAATGGTATCCAAGGTAAACTCTATATATTATGCTCCAAATGAGTTACAAAAGTGTGCTAATCTGAGAAAGGACTATCAAAGTCACCAACTTTTGAAAAGCATATAAGAAGAACTCCTTTACAAAGAGGCAAAAAATGCCATATATACAAAAAGTGTCGGCCCCTGCCCTAGGGCTTACAAAAATATCAGCCTCCAGAAAGATCCGCCCCCAGATCATCTTTTAATGAAGTTAATGTTGCATTAAACATGTATCCCTACTGTCCATGTCGGTGTGAAGGATCACCCTCAAGAGAAGTCTTTAGATCTTTTGCAACCACATCATTAACTTCTGGCCTTTGTGTCCACCCTCGAACTTCCATCAGAGCCACTTTGAATGCCCTAGAGTATAGCCATTAATATTGATCTTCCTTCTGCTAGCAGAGATCCCAGCTGTCACAGAGACTCGTGGCCTTTTCTTCCTTTCAGTTTTCTTGTGCTCAAGATCTTCCTGCATGTTGACCATCTTCAAGAAGCAGCATCCGACCTTCATGTTAGATTCAAGCACCATTGTTTCACCAAGCTGACCCATGCCTTTGATCACAGAGCAGATCCATACTGCTTGCATTCTGTTGATCTTCCACAGGGGCGGTCACAATAGTCCAACAGTCAAAATCGCATGTTAGTGAGACACTAATCGTGTCTCCCTGATGTGAGTACACCTCATAGCAGCTATCGACATAACATGCGATGGTCAGAAAGAGTTCATAGCAAGCGGCCAGAGTCCTATCGATATCCAACATTGTCACCTAGACCATCGCTATCGGCTAGAGTTCTCGCTCAAGTCTGCAGCGGACCCATCGCTATCAGTGAGACACCACCAGGTTGGCGGGACTTCATAGCGAACTCCTCCATTCTCCATGAGCTCACCTCATTTCGGCAAGACCCTATTGGGTCGGCAAGACTTCTCGTCAAAGCTACCTTGTTTCGGTGAGAGCTTATTTCAGTCTGGGAGACTTTGCTCAATCGGTGAGACCTTTCGCTGAGCTCCTTTCCTTTGTCGAGACCTCCTTTCTTTTCGGGGAGACATCACTCGGTCGGCGAGACCTTTCACCGAGCTCCAATCTTTCCCCGACACTGTTTCACTTCGACAAGAGTCCACCCTATCGGTGAGACTTTACCCCTTCGCTAGCCCCTAGCACCGAGACCTTAGCAATCGGCAAGACATTATGCCAAACCATGAACCCTCTGTGAGACTTTTCCTCTTTGCTCAGACCTTTTGTCGAAGGCATATCTCTCAGCGAGATCTCCTTGATGACATCCCAAGTAGACGAGACTCTTTGGGTTGGCAGGACATCACCCCAATGGTGGCCGCTTCGACAAGACTACCACGGGTTGGCAAGACCTCTCGGCGAGCCCAAAACCTTTCGGCGAGAGCTCCATTTATCAGCCAGACATCCCACCAAACACATATGTTACGCTGAGAGTTCCACTCTTTCGGTGAGATTACGGTTGATCGGCAAGACCTCATGCCAAACACAGATGTCTTGGCGACCTAAGGAAAAAGTCAATTCATCTAGCCCCCTTGAATACTTGAAAAATTAGACCCCTGCTTGATTGAGCCCATAGGTAAAAATTGGGCAACAAGTGGAAGAATGCTCATAGGGAACATCTAACTATTTACCCTCATGCAGAATATACTTCTAATAGTGAGGCTGTGATACCTCCATCTTCATCTCAAACAAATAAATCTACTACTAAGGTTGTTGTTTCTCCAATGGATTGCTCTAGCTCAAAATAAGGATGTTCCATCTACTATGTGTGTTGCCTTCTCTAAGGTCCCTGCCTCTCTAACTCCTATTGCTGATGGTGGTGTCTCTCTGGTGGCTTCTACAATTTTGTCTCAACACTTGGTTGTTCCCTCTGTGGTGAGTGATGCCTCCCCTGAGGCTCCTAATTTTGTTTCTAATTTAGTTTCGGATACTCCTTGGATGGTTGTGCAAAGGAAAAAGAAATGTACTCCTAAAAAATTATCTGATGAGTTTCCTTTGAAGAAAAAGTTGTTGGTTTCAAGCTCTAGTGCTTAAACTGATTCTCTATGTTTGACTGTCTCTATTTTGTTTGGTCTTGGTGGCTTTGTTCTTGCTACTAGTCTATTTTATCCTATTGTTCCTGACTGGTTGCTATTTTTGGCTAGTCTATTTTATCGGGCTATTTTTCCCAGTTGTACGCTTTGATTGTAATATCCTTTGCTATAAAAGGGATCAAGGCCCTTTCAAAATCCCTACTTAATAAAAAACACATTGGTTCATAAAGTATGGTTATACTGTAAAAATTTGGCTAAGTATTCCCTCTAATAGTATAGTGGTTCAGTGCATCAATTTTTGGGTCTACACTCCACTGCAAGTAGATATATCCCTCTGCAATTCTAACTGTAGCTTTAAAATCATCATATTCATGTACATTCAAGATTTTGTGATGTTTTGTGAAGTATCCTAAAAGATATGAATGATAGAGTTTAGCTTTTTGTATTGTAGTCATTTCCTGAACAAAGTGTCAATATGGGAGATTCCACATTACTTCACAAATGAATATTTGGTGTCATGGTGTTGAAGATAAGTTTCTAGATGAT
>VDFB02281492.1:859143870-859160752 GCA_007258455.2 Sequoia sempervirens | reverse complement strand
TATAGGCACAGGTCTAGATAGCACAGAGCGAGAGGTAGGTGGCTGAGGCAGAGGTATAGTCTCTTCATAGAGAGAGAGACACAGTGACATCACAGGCATCTAGCTTGCGACGAGAGCAGGATTCAGCCGAGTTGAGATTGTAGGCCTTGTAGAGGGACAGAGATGCAGCGGTGGCACGGGGATAGGCTGTACAGAGGGAGAGGGATGTGGCAGAGTCGTAGATGCAGACGTTATAGGGTGAGAGGGATGCAGTCTGGGCTCAGTTACAGAGGGGGCTAGTTGAGGGGGGAGGGCCAGGGACAGATGTGCAGGAGTTGCACACGCAGTTACAAGCGTTGCAGGCAGAGAGGGATAGAGGCTCAGAGCAGATACAATAGTTGATACTAGCTCAAGAGGCCTAGGTACGGGAGTGGCAGGCTATCAGTGCAGATCAAGATCGGTATAGGCATGAGTGGAATGTCACGAGACTGATAGCTGGACAAAGGGATGATTTTATGCAGCAGGCGAGCTATTAGAGGGGGTATATGAGCAGGTTGTTCCAGATCCAGTGCAGTGCACGACACGCTACGTCAGTCAGGCTCCACAACCACTAGGGCCGTCCCAGTCATTAGGGACACGCACTAGGGGATTCAGCGATTACCGACGGACTCTATCTCCATACAAAAATTACTAGGGGACACCCACCCGTGAGTACTAGGGGACACCCACTCGTGAGTACCAGAGGACTCCAGCACACAGAGGGCCAGTACCTAATTCTCCACAGAGGTCAGATGTGGGCAGCTCACAGTAGAGCAGGCAGATACAGGACATTGGTTATTTTTGGTAGATACAGGATGGATGGTTTGTGCATGTCGCCAGAGGGCAGAGGTGATCCACATCTCTGGATTTTGTATCTTATTAGGTGATATATAATGGAGATGTATTGTATTATGACATGATGTTTATTATTTTGATTATGCGATGGCCTTTGTTGACATTATGAATGATATTTCTTTTATGTGGCTATATGAGATGATTCATGATGTGGTTTCATATATATACACATGTTTATATGGATGGATGGTCTATGCTTTATGATTATGTTTTATGGATGCACATGTATGTTAATATGATTATAATGATGGATGCATAGTTGTTTATGAAAATGGATAATTATGTATGGTTTATAATGTATGGATGCACATGTTTATGATCTATGTAAATGTTTCTATGATTTATGGTTTATGGATGTACGTGTGGATGGACGATTTATGCGTGTTTATATAATTTTATTTTTTATGGATGCACATGTGGATGGATGATTTATGCATGTTTATATGATTTTATGTTTTATGGATGCACATGTGGATGGACGATTTATGCATGTTTATATGATTTCTGATTTATTGTTGCACATGTGGATGGACGATTTATGTATGTTTTGATGATGTATGATTTATGATAATGCCCCTAAGTGTCAATAAAGACCTTTATGAGAATGCGGATAGGTGATAGGCATATGGAAGAGTGCATTTTCCAAAAACAACCATTAATATCTTGAGAGGAAGAGAACCTAAGAGGAAAAAAGAACGAGAGTACTTGCACAACCGAACTCATAAGCGATGGTCATGATGGAAATGAAAGGTGCATGCAAAGTGGTGAAAATGCAGTGAAAATGAGATTTTTCCATCTTTGGAGCATTGATTTTTACTATAGCCTAGGATACTAAGTGCCTTGATATGGAAGATCAAGGCGAACGAGTACTCTACGCATAAACAAACACAACGAACAAGAAGGTTATCTCAACACCCCGATGTCACAATGACCTCGGTCAGGCCCAGTGTTGAGATAACCATAAACACACAAAGTTTTCCCAGGGTAACACAAGACCTTGGAGATCTCGGTGGGTCTTACGAGGGACAACTGAGAAGATAGCAGTCAAAACAAACAATCAAGGTATGCCCCCAAATCAGTAGGTCAAATCACGCCATGGTATGGTGGACCAAGGCGACTCTGACAAGTGATGGGAAGGAACCTAAAATGATAAAAAAAATTCCAAAAGCATCAAGAGATCATAATCAAGACAACAGGTCCTTTGCCATAGGATCAAGGTGATGGATTGGAATGACGGGGTCTGCTAGGAAGGATTCATCCTGTTGAGACCAAAGATGGATGCGAAATTAGGATGACCCAGTTGACGCGGGATGTTACCGAGGGACAAGATCTTGTAACGCGAGGGAATTTTGTTAACTAAGAACCGGTTAGATGTGGGCATACTTGATGACGAAGCACAAAAGACTGACATAACTTACAGACCTAGGGACTCGGGGGCCGATCATAGATTAGCCTTTCTTACGTGAAAGCGCAGAGCCCTCGTAGTTCCAAAAAAGACCATGGATAAAGAGAAAAGGAGACAAATGGTAACTAATGATGATGGAAAAATGCCCCAGGGGTGAATCAAATGATCAACCTTGCCTACGTGACAGCGCAGGGGCAACGTAGTTCGACTGACAGACATGACAAGATGGGACCTAGGTGAAGACCGACACGACGGATGATCCTACCTGATGACATGAACAAAACAATAAAGGGAACGAATGACGCAAGCTCAGAGTGGGATACTGAAAAGCTCAGGAATGGGGGATAGGCTAGATGGGTCGTCCAATGCTCAATCAATATTTACCAAGCGGCGAGGATGAGATGGGTGAGGATGATAGCGCGGATGAAGGTATAAAATAACTAGGATGTTAAGTAAATAATGATTAAGCCCTCTATGGATGATGCCTGCTACTAGGTTTTCACCACCCATACTTATCCAAGGCACCACGAAAAGGTGGTTTTCACCATAGGATGGATTTATTTCTCTTGACTATTTTTAGATTTTTTTGACTTTTTTGATTTTTGATTAGGTGGGGTAACCGAGCAGATTTAGGCATAGAGCTTCTTGAGATACATGATATTGATGGGCTCGTCAAGGGGTTCTCCTTCGAGAGTAGTCAACCTGTATGCCCCAAATCCATATTTGGCAGCTATAATATAGGGTCCCAACCAATTTGCCTCAAATTTTTCTTTCTTGTCTCGGTCTTGCTGAGTGCGATGCTTCTCCTTAAGGACAAGCTCGCCCACTTGGAATTGTCTAGGACATACCTTTTTATTGTAACTATGCTTGAGGCGATTTTGGTATGCTTGCAAATGATCATAGGCCTTTATTCTTCGTTCATCCAGTAACTCCAGCTGTGCAAGCCGCACAACACGAGCATCCTCTTCACTGATAAGGTTCTTCAGGGAGATTCTCAATGATGGAAGTTCAACTTCGATTGGCAAGACGGCTTCAGCACCAAACACCAAAGAGTAGGGGGTGGCGCCTGTCGGGGTGCGAATGGATGTGCGATATGCCCAAAGGGCAGGATGAATATGGAGGTGCCAATCTCGTCCAGTGTTATTGACAACCTTTTTGAGGATACGGATAAGGGTTTTGTTGGTCGCTTTCGCCTGACCGTTACCCTAGGGGTAATAAGGCGTTGACCAACGGTGCTGGATATGGAAGGTGTCACAGAGGTGTTTCATGGCTTTGTTTTTGAAGGGCTTTCCGTTGTCGGAGAGGATGGTGGATGGGATACCATATCTGCAGAGAATATGGTAAAGGATGAATTTGGAAATCTAAGTACCGGTGATCTGTGAAAGAGGCATCGCTTCCACCCACTTGGTGAAGTACTCAGTGGTGGTAATTATGAATGTATGGCCGTCGGATGACGGTGGGTGAATCTTGCCAATCAAGTCGAAACCCCATTGAGAAAATGGGCATGGTGCCAGGAGGGGCTAAAGATCTTGTGCTGGGGTGTGAATTAAATCTGCATGTTGTTGGCATGGAAGATACTTCTTCACAAACTCACAAGCATCATGTTCCAATGTAGGCCAATAATAGCCAGCCCGTAGGATCCTTTTGGCCAGAGCCATACCATTTGAATGTGCTCCACAAACACCGCCATGTACCTTTGTTAGTGTGGCACGGGCTTCGGTCTCATTTAGACATCTAAGGAGGATTCCATCATACCTGCAATGATAAAGTGTACCACCGACAATGACGTATCGAGAAGAGCGATGAACGAAAGATTTGCGTTGGTTACGTGTAAGATCTGGGGGTATAATGTTATCGTAGAGATAGGTGTAGATGTCTTGGTACCATGGGGAGGTGGGACCCATGATATCGCACACCATGTTAGTCTCAGGGGTATCATATGCTAGGATTAAAATTTGTTCTACAAGAAACTCACATTTTGTTCGGTCTTTGGGCATGTCCAGCAGGGAGCCAATAGTGGCCATCACATCAACTGCTTTGTTTCGTACCCTGGGAATCTGTTCAAATTGGATAGAGGTGAAATATTTCTTGAAATCATCCACCATGCGCTTGTAGGGTAACAGCTTATCATCCTTGGTTAGGAACTCATCATTAACTTGTCTAATGACTAGCAAAGAATCACCAAAGACTTTCAATTGGGTTATGTGCCACTGTTTTGCAATTTTGAGGCCGGTGAGGAGAGCTTCGTATTCTGCCATATTGTTGGTACATGGGAATGCTATCCTGAATGACTTTGGGATGTAGTCACCCTGAGAGGTAACTAATAAAATTCCTGCCCCCCGATCCATTGTGTGTATATGATCCATCAAAATATAGTGTCCATGTGGGGGTCTCATTGACAGAGAAGACTTCTTCATCAGGGAATTCTGTAATCAATGGATGAGTATCAACTAAAGGGGTTTCCGCTAACTAATCTACAATTATCTGCCCCTTAATAGCCTTGCGGTCCACATATTCTATGTTGAATTCACTGAGGAGCATGACCCACTTAGCCATGCGGCTAGTCAGAGTGGTTCTAGATAACAGATACTTCAATGGATTGATCTTGGCAATTAATTTAACTGGATGGCTAAGCATGTAATGTCAAAGCTTCTGTGTGTTGAAGACAAGTGCAAGGCAGGATTTTTCCATGGGGGAGTAGTTGAGCTCGTAGCCAACCAATGTCCAACTGATGTAGTAGATTGCCCTCTCTTTTGACGACTCATCATGTTGTGCCAACAATGCCCCCAGCGCGACTGAAGTGGCGGAGATGTAAAGCAAGAGGGGTTTGCCAGGAATAGGTGGCATCAATATCGGGGGATGGGATAAATATTCCTTAATTTTATCGAAGCCCATCTGACATTGTTGGTTCCATCGAAAGGTGGAATCTTTTTTCAGAAGGTGAGTGAATGGCTGACACTGATCTGCTAGCTAGGCTATGAACCGACGGATGGACTGCATCTTCCCCTGGAGGCTTCTTAACTGTTTGAGATTGCATGGAGGTGGCATGTTCCAGGATAGCTTTTACCTTGGCGGGATCAACCTCAATGCCCCTGCGAGAGACTATGAAACCCAACAACTTTCCTGAAGTGACCCCAAAGACACACTTTTTTGGATTTAGCCACAACTTGTAGTGCTCTAACCGCTCAAATATCTTCTTTAGGATGGCAGGATGTTCTGCTCATGTTCTAGATTTTCCTAATAGGTCATCAACATAGTCCTCCATGATGATATGTATGAGGTCATGGAAGATGACCGTCATTTCCCTCTGATATGTTGCCCCCGCATTTTTGAGACCAAAGGGCATAACATTGTAACAAAAAGTGCCCCAAGGAGTTGTGAAGGCGTCTTGTGTTGGTCCTCAGGTGTGATTCAGATCTGGTTATACCCAGAGAAGCCATCCATAAGGGATAACATCTCATGCCTTGCTGTCAGGTCGACCAACATGTCAATGTTAGGCAGGGGGAAGTCATCTTTTCGGCAGACTTTGTTAAGATCCCTGAAGTCTGTGCAGACGCGAATGTCTCCATTTGGTTTGGCAATCGGTACTATATTAGAGATCCACTCAGAGTAGTTAATCGGTCTGATAAAACCCACCTCTAGCAACTTCTCCAATTCCTTCTTGACTAACAACGCGACTTGCGGATGCATCTTGCAGAGCTTTTGTTTGACAAGCTTGGCATCTGGGTGAATGTCCAAGTGATGAACCACCAAGGCGGGGTCTAAGCCTGGCATGTCTGAGTATGACCAAGCAAAGTTAATGATTCCCTCTTGGAGTAGCTGCACGATGACCAGATACTCTTGCTTTGAGAGTGACTTAGCTACATAGGTGACCTTAGGACTTTCAACAGTTCCCAGATTGACTTCTTGAGTCTCTTCAATCAGAATAGATGATTGAGCAGATAACTGAGTTCCCATAAGGGGAAGATGAACATCTCCATCTTCTAGCACCTCTTTGGGGTTTTCGCCATCAGATGCATCCTTTATTTTTACTTTTTCAAGGTCAAGAAGTGCCTCAGAGAGGTTTTCACTAGATGACCACTTGTTACTTTTCTTATTCTTATTTTTGCGACTGGAGTGTTCATCCTCCCCCAATCCCATAAGGTTGACATATGTATCCGCAGACATACTGACAGGTGTGCTATTATGTAGGTCACAATCAATAAGCTCAGGGTGGCAAAGGGATAGGGTAATAGTGCAGACGAATAGGCATTCGAACATAGATGATAGGTCGGTGTGATCGACATCATCGTACGCATGTATGATGGATTCCTCCTTGGGTATGTCTTCCAATAAGCCCTTGTCCACAGCGACACTATTGGAAGTATTAGACGATGTTTCGGGGCCGTTCTGCTTTCTTTCATACCCAATGCCTATGTTTTTTGGTAGTTGAGACATATCAACGAGTTGCAACCACCCTTGTTCTTCTTTTCCTAGGCCTCTGCCTTAATAGTTATGCTTTTCCACGAACTTTGTTGGCTAGGGGTACTTTTCTTGAAAGTATTCCTTGAGAGGAGTTTTCAGCTGGGGTTCTTCTTGGTAGACCCATTGGCTTATGTCCTCTTCTGATGCATCTATCTTGATACTTGGGGATCTGAAAGTGGTGGTGGGGATGTTTTTTCCACGGAAGGTGATAGTCTTATCTTCCTTTTGGGTAGCATGTGAAGGTTGACCATACTCGTGTGGTGATGGTGGCATGGTCGCTACATTAAGAGCAGTATGCATTTCATACTCGCCACACCCTTTGTCAATGATCTGGACTTTAGTGACTGTAGGCTCAGTGGTGGAGGATGGAGTGGTTTTTGCAGTGGAGAGCGGATTAGCGGATGATGACTGGGATGCCCCCATTTCAACCCCAGGACAATAATGTAAATGGGGAAATGACACTTCTAAAGCGCGGCAGTATTCAAATGGTGGGGGTCGGCATAGATGGTGACCTCTTGTCCGTTGACTAGGAATTTGAGGCACTGATGGTAGGTGGAGGGGATGGCTTGCATAGCATGGAGCCATGGACAACCGAGGAGAAGATTATATTGCAAGTCCAGATCAAGGACATGGCAGGTGATGTACTAAACCACCGGTCCCACTTGGACATGAAGATTGATGATCCCTTTTGAATTTCTTTCTACATTATCATAAGCCTTGATTGTGATGATCTGATTACTTAAATTTTCTTGAGTATACCCCACCTATTTTATGAATTTTAGAGTGCACAAGTTGAGGGCAGAGCCATTATCTACCAAGACTCTTTTAATTTTATGGTGGGCAACCACGACTTCAATATGTAAGGGGCGATTGTGATTGACATCAATGTTGGGCATATCATTTTGGCTGAAGTGTAGTTGGTGAGATGAAGCTAGGTGTCCTACCAAGGCTTGGAACTGTGTGGGATCAATGTTATTAGGCACATGGGTTTCCTGTAGGGCTTTGTTGAGGATTTCTTGATGCACAGGGGAAGACTTAAGTAAATCCAAAATGGAGATATGTGCAAGGGTCTTTCCTAAGTGATCAAGGATGTTGTACTAGGAGGTTACAGGAGTTGATTGGGCGGGTGCAGAGGCTACAGGAATGGTGATGCGGACTCGTTGTGTAGTAATAGCACATTGAGGGTCCTTAGCTTTGACATGTATCATGGATACACGAGGTTCTACCTGCTCAATGTAATGAATAATACCCTCATAATTAAGGGGTACATTCTTATAGCTCATGTTATTTGTGTTGTTGTTTTGAGGATTACTGTTGGAGGTGCTCGGGCGTTGGTTATGGTTTGGAAAGGCATTTTGATAGATCTGCAATTGAGCATTGGACGACGGAGCTTGACTAGGGTCAATCTTGATATCACCTCGGTCTATGAGATCTTGGACGTAGTTTTTCAGACCCTGACACTTATTCAAAGAGTGTCCTTTGATTTTATGGAACTCATAATACTCATTTTCCCTAAACCATGCGGGCTTAGGTTTGGATTCGTCGAGTGGCTTGGTGACAGGGTATGTGATCGGATAGCTGATCTGCAACAACTTATTGAAGATGAAACTCAAGGGTTCTCCTAATTGAGCATACTGGTGTTTGGTGTTCCCTTGGTTATTTGGATTGGACTGTTGGGGAGGACAGGGTGTCCCTTGTAGTACAGATATGGCATTAGGTATGGATTGCTATTGTTTCTGGGATGTGTTGGCCATGTGGACATGTTTAGTATCAGTAACACCATCATTTACTGCATTTTTGTTCTTGTTCCAAAAACGTGGCTTGTCGTTGAATGTCCTTTCCTTATCTTGATTATATATTTTGATGTGCCCCTTGGCAACAAGGGCATGCTCAAGGATGGGTCCCTTCTCTACTACCTCCATGAAAGTGGTGACACAATGTAATCAGAAGTTATGAGCCATATCAGGATGAGAGTTCTCCACGAAGAGGGTGACCATGACCTTTTCTTTCAAAGGGGTTTTCATTCGGCTTGCTAGGGCACGCCACCTCTAGAGGTAGTTAGTAAAGGTTTCCCCTTCACGTTGTTTCTCTTTGAGAAGATACAAGGTATCGGTATCTTTCTCCAAATTGAAGGAGAAGTAGGAGACAAACTTTTCTGACAGGTCTGTAAAAGATTTTATAGATCCCTTTTCAAGAGTGATGAACCACCCTAGGGCATTGCTTGCCAGACTTTAGGGGAACAGACGCAAGAGATAGTTGTCATTGTGGTTAACTTCTTGACACTGGGAGTAAAACTCCTGTAAGTGGGCCTTAGGATCTTTGTTCCCCTTATATTTTTCAAACTTTGGCATCTCAAAATGTTTGGGGAAGGGAATCAATGAGATGGAGGGATCATACAGATATGGGCATATATCTTCAAACTTGAACGATTGTTTTCCAGTCCTTGCCTGGAGATCTTTTAGAGTGGCTTTGATTTCTAGGATGTCTGCATTGGCCAGTGTGTTGGATGGGTATTGATGATAGGACGATTGTGGATTTTGGGATGATGCTTGGGGATGAGCGTATGGATAATGAGGAGATGGTATCCCCTGCTGGTATGCCAAGGGACCTTGTTGATAAAGAGGTTGTTGTTGTGAGGCTGGATATAAATTGGTTGGGTAGTTATGGGTGGCGTACTATTGGGAAGTATGGAGAAGGTGTTGTTGATTAGCTTGCGGATATTGGGGGTGCTGATATGACTATTGCGATGCCACATAGGATGGTTGTTGTTGATATTGTTGTTGATTATAATAATTGTAATGATGAGGTGGTTGTTGATACATGGTTGGCGGCTATGGTGGGTGAGATAGGATGTTATGTAGTGGTTGTGCTTGTGGGCGTAAGATGGATGCAAGGAATGGAGATATGGTTGGGGCTAAAGGTTGAGGTTGATGTTGTGATGGTTGTGTTGAGAATAGAGGATTGACCAATGGTTGTTGTTGAGGTCAAGGTGCGGTTGAGATGTTTTGTGAGGGAGGTTGTTGAGCACTAGTGGGAGCATAGGATTGGGGAGGTTGTTGGGATATGAATGACAATGGTGGAGGGATGTTGGATTGGGACAGTTGTTGGGGTATGAATGACGATGGTGGAGGATTGTTGGATTGGGACGGTTGTTGGGGTATGAATGACGATGGTGGAGGATTATTGGATTGAGACGGTTGTTGGGGTATGAACGATGATGGTGGAGGATTGTTGGATTGGGACGGTTGTTGGGGTATGAACAATGATGGTGGAGGATTTGTAGCCCCAGGAGGTGGGGGCAAGAAAGCGAAAGGGCTACCCCCAGTGTTGACAGGAGGCGGGTTTGAGGGGAGTGGTGCTGGTAGCATTAATGGTTGCGGTTGTGGGATGTTTTGCGGCATGCCATAGGCAAAAGGATCATTGGGGTCAATGGTTTGGGGTGTTCCCGTGACGGAGATGGTGGGATGTGTAGGATTGCCGACAAGATACAGGACAGCGTTGCCGAACTCAGGTTGATGCCAACCTTCTACGGAAGGAATGTTGGGGACATATGAGCTACTGGGGACGTCATGTGAACCTTGGGGTACATTATATGTGGAGGTGCCATACTTGGATAAGTCGACACCTGACGGCAACTTAACACCTTTTTCAATCAAGTGAGCCAAGATCTTGTCACGATGTCTTTCGAGAAGGCGTTATGTCATTTGTGCATTAATAGGATTGTTGAAGTGTTCCTCGAATGTGAGCTTAGGTTGATCAGCCATGTTTTCTTCCCTAGGTGGTGACATGTTTTGACCATCCACATTGGATTGTGATGAGGTACCGTTGTGGGGATTGTGAGGGATGTTCATTGTGTTATTGGGATCTTGAGGATTGTTTGATTGGGTATTCAGTGCTTGTTGGTCAGCCATTTTCTTTGCTTGTGATCGATTCTGAACGGGCATGCAAGATGATGAGAGGGATTAAGATATTAGAAAGACCTTGATGATGAAATATTGATTCGATTTGATGGGAGATTGACTGATGACGATCGGTTAGACCGATGTGGATTGATTTGATGACACTGGATTAGTCCAGGTTTTGGATTTTGATTCAGATAGATTTGATGATGTGGGGGTTGGATTGGTTGGATGATTAGGATTGATTTGATGATAAATATGATGAAGACCAAGATCCACAACCGAGTTTAAGAAGGATCCTTGGTAACACTAGGTATTGATTGAAAGGTGGATGTATGATAACGACATCGAATCCAACTTGAGATAGAAGCGGATTGATTGGGTCGGAAAGGATAACTAACTTAAGACGGATAGTGATCCCATGCTAGCTATAATGATTACGATTAGGGATGAACACCTAGGTCAACTTGGATGACAACTCCAACGGGGTTTATATGGAATAACAGAGATTGGAGATGAAAGCGGGTTTAGGACAGAAGGGGAGCATCTCAGGATAGACGAATGGCTCTCGAAACAAGCAAAAGAGTGTTTAGGATAAATGACTCTTAGAACAAAGGGGTGGAGACTTGGAACAGACGTTCAGATGTTTGTTTTGGATGCTGAATGGTCGTATTGATGTTCAAAATAGAGGGACAATGAATGCCAAGTGATACTATATGCTGGTCAAAAGTCAGGTCTGCCACAGCATTAGGACAAGTCTGCCACAGCACAAGGACAGGTCTGTCACTGCACTAGGACAGGTCCGCCACAGTACAAGGACAGGTCTACCACTGCACTAGGACAGGTCCGCCACAGCACAAGGACAAGTCTTCCATAGCACAAGGACAGGTCTGCCACAGAATTAGGACAGGTCCGCCACAGCACAGGGACAGGTCTGCCAAAGGATAAGGATAGGTCCGTCAAAGGGTAAGTTTAAGCTTGATGTTTTGATAGATGGGTAGGGAAAAGGACCCAAAATATAGCAATCATAAAAGACTTGGCCAAACTGATAATCACTGGTTTTTGCACAAGAAAGACAATTCAAACAACACAACCCTAAGATTAGTAGAAACGGGTATGGTCAACAAAGTCTTCTACTTGAAGATGCACATGGTTACTAAGGAGTCCTCGATATACACCGGTACGTGAGGCCCAAACCGTGAACACCAACCCGTTACAAGCGTGAGTCGGGAACCTTAGCGAGATACTAAAGGCTCAAACCAACTCTTCACATCATCCTGACGCTTTTCCAATTACAACGTGGTTGGATTGAGGTACAGCTTTCGCTCTCCCCCCTTTATATACCCTGCCGGTATGTGTGGTTGGAATCGTCCCTTGGGGTGATGAAATCTCCAAGTAGGTCCCACTAAGAAAATGAAAAAGGGGTGACTCAAAGGACTTGGAAAGCTACAATTTCTCGTCACCCAGGATCGCCAAATGGTGCAAGGGGATTGGATACGTCAAATAGCCTTCCCAAACATGCCAAACAATGTTTATTGACCCCTTTAATTAAACTATGTGCCTAATTTACGAAGACAATTAGAAAAACTTAAAATTTTACCTTGAGGAGGACGGGTCCACCACTCTGAGAGACAGTCGCCACTTGAAATGGGTCCGCCTGGCAGGGGCCAGTCGCCACATATGGACAAGTCGCCACTCTGTCGATCACGGTCCGCCACTCTGGATAGGTCTGCGCCTCTCGGGACAGGTCAAAAGCCCTTTGAGGCGAGGTCACGCCCCTCTGTAACCTGCACCTGCCAAAATTCAAAAAATAGCAAATGTGAAAGCAAGATACTTGTTTGTGGGTCCCACCAGGCGTGCCATAAATGTGATAGGGTGAAAATACTAGTTATAAAATGAGCAGCAAATAAAAGAGTGTGAATAACCAATAAGAACACCCTACACCTCAAGATTGGCCTAGTTGGAAACATGCAAGATAATAAATAGAATTCTTATACCTTGTAAGATGATCCTTTAGTTGGCCTTGATACCAGTGTGTATGCTCCTTGGTGGCAAGATATACCAAACTAGATGATGATGTGAGGATGGATGAAATGGATGAAACATAGAAAATGGTATGTAGATTAAGCCAGTGCAAGTTTGTACATAAAATGATCTCTCCCAAAATAAGAAAATTATTTCATAAAATTTTGAAATTCCTAGAAGAGATGGATAGCCAAGATTAGGCCACAAATATCAAGATGTGGAGCTAAGGTGGAGTTGAGAACTCACAAGCCCTCACATATTGACACGTGGCATGTGATATAGCCCTAAAAGGTGAAGTGGACATGAGGTGGAAGGATGGTATATGACATGGAGGGGGGTACAAAGTACCTTGGGATTGGATAAGATCTCCTCATAAAGGAGGTCCTTGTCCCCATGTGGGTGAGAGGACATGTGAGGAATTAAAAATTCCTCAAATATTCTCATGGGGAGATGGGAAAGAATAAAGAATAAGTGAAGGACATGTGGGGAGAAGTGAAGGAATTAAAAATTCCTTTTGGGTGCCTTGGGGGATTAAAAGGTGAATTAAAAATTCACATGGGGAAGTGGAGTGCCTTGTCCAAAAGGGGAAAGCCTTTAATAAGGTTGACTTAAGGACACATGCCATAAGTGGGAGGAGGATTAGGTTAGGCTAACCAAATGGTTAAGGTTGTGCAAGTACTTAGTTAGATGGACTAATGACTCATTAGAAGCAAGTGGGAGACTATGGAGGATGTGACCCTAATGATGATTAAGGGTGTGCACATGCTAACCCTAGTTAATTAGAAGAAGATGAAGTAATTAAGATGGATTAGGAACCAACTTGCAAAAGTTGGAGGATGTGACTATGAGAGAGAAAAGAGGATTTGAAAATGAATTTTAATTTCAAAAGGGGAATATGACTAAATTAAATAAAATGGTATATTTATTTAATTTAGAGGAGGAAGAGGGGTAAAGTATTAAATTAACTACTTTAGGACCCTTATGTAAGATGCAAGGTATTAATTAAACAAATGGTTTAACTAATATTGACAGAAGGGATGAGCAATTGGATGAATAAGGAGACACGTTTGATCATATGAAAGTGATCAAATTGGACGTCTACACATGCCATCCCAACCCATCATCCATGGTCATTAGTGATGAGACTCTTCCCCACACAACACCTATCATTGATGATATCACCCCTAGCACCACTCAAACCATCGAAACCATCACATCCTCTGAATCCACTAAGCCCCCATCTCCTACCATCACATCTACTGAATCCATTGAACACCCACCTCCTACTCCGAGAGTCACCGAACCCATCAAAGATACCCAAATCCAATCCACTTCTTCCACTCCTAGTGTCACTAAAATCCATTCCCATGAATGTTTTGAATCCTCCATCCCTCCATCTTCCCCACTTGAAGATTCCCACCAAGACTCCATTATCATGCCTCCCGCACACGATGAGTCATGCCAAGAGTCTAATCCAAAGCATGCCAACATATCCCCTTCTCCAAGTCAAGATCCTACCATCCCATCTAGTCCACCTCAAGATCATAGTCCCTCATCCACTCCATCCGATGATCCTCTTGTCATTCAAGATTCCACCACTCCATCTCCATCTCCATCACATGAGCCCACTACCACAAATCTAGATCATATCATATCCCCTAATCCCTCTCCTGATACCATCCATCCAAATGCTGCTATCCCATCATCTCCCTCTCATGATCCCACATCATCGCCTAAAACTACTATCCCCACACCGCTTTCATATCCCCTTGGTACTCTCACATTCTTCCATGGTGGTCTCCTTACAAAAGAAAAACACAACGTATATACCACCCATCATCCTCCACCTAATGATGGACTTGCATCATATTTTTAGAATTAAAAAACCCTATCATGGATCAAATGCTCGAGAACATGAACTATCAAGGAAAAGGTTTAGGCCTTCATAAGCAAGGTATTTTAGAGCCCATCCAGGTCAAAGAACAACTTTGTATGCGAGGTCTTGGACCTAGTTTCCAAGACTCAAAATCTATAAATTTTGGTACAACCTCTAGATGTACTCAACGAGCCTCTTCCAAAAGAAATATATTCTCTTCCCACCACTCCACTAGATCATATGATGCCATCCCTCCTCCATCGTATCACCTAAAAACAACCATCCACATTCCTCCCTCATCTACTCCATCTATTTTGGGTCCTTATGTCCCTCCACCAACTAAGTCCATTTTGGGCCCTTATATCCCAAAATCACCTCCTCCACCTCATCGTATTCATCCCTTCATCCATCCAACACCTATCCATGTCATCCATCATAAAAATCCCTCTCGCATGTCCCCTAATCAGGATCAACAAAGGCGCATACTTGCACATCCTCCATTCACATATAATCCTCATAATCTTACCTCTATCGCTCCACATCATCCATCTCCTTGCACCCATCCCATCGCTATCAAAAGCACTTTGGATGCTACACCAAAAATGTATAAACCCAAACATCCACATGAATCTAAAGCTCCCCATGTCCCCTCTAAAAGACATGGTGAAGAAAACAAAAATCAAATCCACAATCCAAATCAAATCCATTGGCCACAAAGGCCCACCAAAACAAAAATCAAAACCATGTGGATCCCAAAGAAAAAAGGTGCAATACCTTCAAAAGAAAAATCTGTAACAACATCCAAAGTTTCTAATCTGAAAGCTACTCATACACCCCCTTAATATCCTAAATCTTTTTTGGGTCCTTATGTCCCAAAATTCATTATCCCATCTCCTCCGTTATCCCCACATTCTCCATCCATTAATCCTCTTATCTTTTCACATCCACCACCACATGTGCCAATGTTGGTCCTAAACACATCTCCCCATCACATATCCACTCCATCATTCCACCCATACCCTTTCCAGCATCCCATCCATTACCCCACATATCTCCCCCATCAAATCCCTGTAATTCATCCTCTTACATAATCCATTTATCCTAATAAGGTTGTACCAACATCCAACAGTTGCTCCACACATGGGCTCTTAATCCTTCGTATCAAACTTGATGCTTGAGTCCTTCATCCATATCCTTATCGCATGTCTTCTAAATACACTCATTCGCCTCCCTATCCTTATCCATCTCCTTCCGCATGCTATCCAAAAATTCAAAAAATTCACAAAAGTAAAAAAAATCCAAAATAAAATCAAAAATCAAAAAATAAAATAGTAAAGAGAAATAATTCGTCCAATGGTGAAAACTTGGCAAACAAGCACCTTGCATAAGTACCATGATAAAAACCTAGAAAACAGGTGTCATGCGTAAATCCCCATCTACACTTGGGGGCAGCTTCCTGATATGTATTCCCTCCATCCGCTATGCTTCCAGCTATGCACTCGTCCTCTTGCTATATGTCATTTTCATTCATCCCCTCCATCCTACCTATCTTACACTTCTTGCTTGGCATATCTCATTTATCCCAATCCTTCCATCCTCCTTGTGATCTTGATAACGATAGGGGAAACACCTCTTAGCATAAATTCCCCTCATCCGCACACTATCCTAATCCTCATTCACACTCGTCTACCTTCCTTATCCGCCTGTCATGCTACCCCCAATATCCCTTCCTTATCCATGCATCCTCTCTTTATCCATCCCACTCCTTTATTTTCCTATCCTTATCTATTGCATCCTTCACGCCTCCCCGTACATGACATATCTAGTGTGGGGGAATCTATCTTCCTTGGTGATATAGTCCTTGGAGACATCGTTCATTCCATCAGAGCAATCCCTTCCCTTTCCTATCCTCGTCTCCTTATCCTTATATACATCTCCCCATCCTTATCTTCCTATGCTTCCATCATAGCATCCCTTTTCATCTATCCATCTGGTAACCTTTTCCTCATCCAAATCCTTATCTTCCTATCCATCAATCCAACCAATCCTTTTCATCTCCCCAGTCTCATCTCCTCTATCCTCATCTCGTCTCATAATCCCTTGTCATTGGTCTCTAGCTATAGGCTACTCCCCATGCAACCCAATTCCATGTATCTTGGCGTCATCACTTCGGCTTCTTTTGCACATCTTGTCAATCTCCTATCCTTTATAATCATTCATCTCTCCTTTCATCGTTTCCTCCCAGATCCTCGACCCTGCCCTGGTCCATGGGCGGACCTACCCCAGCTTGGGCGGACCTGTCCTTGTCCCTAGACAGACCTGCCCCAGCTCAGGCGGACC
>VDFB02281492.1:858419310-858460094 GCA_007258455.2 Sequoia sempervirens | reverse complement strand
GATTTTATAGAGTGTTTGGTCTCAGGAAGCCTCCATGGCCCAAGTTCATTGATTATAATTCCTTGTGTATTTATTAAACACCAAAGGTGGTTGTGTCTCATGTTGACATGATGTAAGATTATATAGATTACAAATGGAAGATGCCTATGTCCTTTCTCGACATGACCTACATATCTATTTGTCTGATGTTTTTTATACAACAATATCTTTTATAATTTCAAGCATCAACTTCCACAACTCTATTTTCTTCTTGTCACTTTACCTTATTGCATTAGGAACTGACAATGTCAAGTTGTGTGTATCATTATTTGCAGCAGACTAATAGGATGAGATGGATGACGCATAAAGGGAGAAAAAGAGTTCCTTTTCAATTGTTTTCATTTTATTTAGCCAATAGGATATATTATGTGCTAGGCTTCAACCATATATTTGTCTCATGCCGCTAAACAGTTTTTAGTCAATTATTTCAGATCAATTAATGATTTTTGACTTCATACATGAAAACATATCTTCACTCATATTTAATATTAGATCTTGAATCAGATTAAATTTTTGTTGCACATGTGAAATCTTGTATCCAATATTTTTAGATCTACTTTTCATTTATCGTCAGGTAAACCCACAAAAGTGGTTTACAATTTGAGTGAGGAAGGAAAAGTGGCAAAAAATGACCCCATACAAAAAAATTTGGTTTTGGGGGTTCGAATGAACCCTTTGGTTCGAGCAAACCAAAAAAGGGTTTGAATGAACCCTAGTTCATGCAAACTAGTTAAATGCAAGGTGGACCCCATTCCTACCAAAAAACCAAAGAAAAACACTTTATGTGAGGGGGTTCGAATGAACCCTGGTTCGAGCGAACCCTTGGGGGTTCAAATGAACTAGGGTTGAAATGAACCCTAGTTTGAGCAAACCCCCAGGGGTTCGCTCGAACCCCCTAAATCCCACCTTGGCATCCAATAGCATAAAAAAAGTCCATATTTTTGTGTTTCGAAGCTTGGGTTGAGGATGAAAATGAAGGAGACTTCACAAACCCAACTGGAATCAGGTAGTCCTTGGAACAAGCTATCCAATGACTATAATTTTAATATGTTTTGGTTTTGTTATGTATTTATTTTTTAGTTTTATTAAACATAGGTTTTTCAATGAAAATCAAGCTCTTTGTTCTACACATGTAGAAAAATAGCAGATTATAATTTTTTTTTGAAAAATATGAGTGCACCAGATATTGAAGTCCTTGATCCAAGATTTTTTTTTTGAATTTCGATACATACAAAAAAGGTTACACGTTATACGGTCGCGCTATGTCTGAATTATAATTGGTTTGACTTCAAATCTTGTTTAAAGAAAAAATATTAAATAAAAAACTATCTAACCAAGTGGAAGCACTAGATATCGGAGTTACAAATCTAAATTCGAAAGAATTAGAATTTTATCCTTCATGGATAAAAAGTTATGCATTATATGGTGAGTGTGACTTTTTAAAAATGTTGTTTTATGAAAAAAATAGTTTTTGAGGGAGATGGAAAAAGAAGTGCAATCCAATTCCAAAAATTTTGAAAAAATTATATTTAGAATCTCAGACAAAATGTCACGAAACTCTAGTTTGCATTATCTTTAAATTCCTCACGATTTAGCCACTATAGGTGCTCAAAAGTGAAAATTTAGTTAAAAAAATTTATTTCAGTGTCCAGTTTGGCCAAAAATTGTAAAGCACTATTGTGGGATCGCGCCACCAATAGAAGAAGTAGCAGCTAGAGGGAGATTGGATTTGGTTCATCTCATTGAAAAAAATTCTATTGTCTTAGGGCTTCATAATTTTTTCCTACAAAATCTACCCATTTTTTCTCATCAACATCATTGACATAAATCTCATAAATATGTGAACTGAATTAATCTCCCTCTGCCATATTTCAAATGTCATCATATTCATATTACATCATCTAATCAATTAGCCATGGAAGATCATGTGGGAGGGAGAACTGAGATTTTGCTCCATGCTGGTCAGGTTGAGAGTGGTGAACCGACTTGGCCAAAGAATGAAGGAGGCTCCAATTCATTAGGTCTCTAAGGCCTTAAAGGAATGGTAGGCCTCTTAGAACAATCCATGATTTCTTTAATGTTGTACTCATTTTGTGCTTGTTTCCTCCACCTTTAAGATATTTTTCTTTTCTTATCTTTTTCCCTCAATCTTTATTTGATTATGTGTTGAAATCAAGCATACTTGTTTGAGAGATTTTTAGAAATACTTAGAAACTCCATACATCAAATCCATTTATAGATTTTGGAAATATGTAGCTTCAATTTAAAGAAATTCATGAAAGGGATGCTAGGCCTTAGAGACGAGTCAATGATATGCAATACTCAATTTATTTTTCTTCTTAATTGGGTTTGCTACGAATTTTATGGTATTTGTTACCCTTATTTATGTTAAATTCCTATAGATCTACAAAGAAAAATTGCTCAGGCACAATTTTTTTTTTTTTTGGTATAATATGACTTCTTCTTATTAATTCATAATCAAATGCATAGATTTACAAATATATAACCATTGTAGGATAAGTATCCTAGGAGGAAAATTAAGAAACAACAGAGAGTTTCCTTTAGTTATCTTACACTAAAGCAAGTAACAACAGAGTTATCCCAAGTTGGAACAACAGTTGCACAAGTTTTTAATCTGGTAACTAAAAGTTGGAAACAACAGTTACAAATAGTTAATTGTGCTAATACCCCCCTTAAGTCTAACTAAGGATACAAAATCCTAAAGAGAGGAAAGAGGGAAAAAATTGTGGAAAAAAAACCTCCCTTCAAACAAAAACTAATTGAGCATGGCAGCTACTATGTTGTAGTATCCTTCACCCCAAGAAGGTATCATAGAGAGTGAAACTTGAGCTTAGTGAAAGTCTTTGTGAAGATGACAACAATCTATCCAAAAATGGGATAGTACTGCAAGTTGATGAAGAATGCTTGAAAAAAATATGACCCAGTGTCTACAAACATGTCTTCCCTTGGGATGAAACAAGTCTATAGGCTAATGAAGAAGCCTCTCCATGTCCAACTAAAAGGAGGAAGGATGAAGTCTCAACATGTGTGTCTTTAAAAACAAAGTAGGAGTCTCCAAGCTTGAATAAGCCACAAAATAATCATGGTCAAAATCAACCAAGAAATATGATAAAATCAAGCGAAAGAGGAAACTCATGAATGCCAATCTCCAAAGACAATGAAGATGGAATAACAACTGTGCTAAAAATATCAGCAAAGAGGAGTAATAACCCCTCAAATGTGTCCTCCAAATAAAAAAATACAAGTCTCTATAAACAAGTTTGAAACTCTTATCAAGACATCATCCCAAAAAGTTGAATTAGGAAGACTATGGATTCCCTACTATAAGAAGCCATTGGAAGCTTTCAAAAAAGTAACACGGTACTTAGAAGTAGCAAAAAATGCAAGGAAAAAAGAGTGGTCCTCAAAGAGAAGACATATGTCCTCAATATTGTCATGTAGATTTGAAATGAGGGAATCTACAAAAAAAAAGAAATTTTTGGTAGAAATTGGTCCCAATGGACTGAATCCAAAAGACATAAATGATCTTGTTCCAATGAATCATTGGAGGCTCTCGAAGAAGCATCTCTAGAATCTAAATCTGCAACAGGTGTTGTTGATAGGGTATCAATGAATTGATCATCCATACAAGATGTGTCCACATTATATGAGGCAACATAAGTCTTAATATCGTCAATAGCCTGGTTTTCCAAGGAAACATCACTTTCAGATGAAGATTCAATGTCTCTATACAATTGTTGGATGATGATCCAAGTAGTAAAAGGTGCCCTTTTACTACTTGGATCATCATCCAACAATTGTATAGAGACATTGAATCTTCATCTGAAAGTGATGTTTCCTTGGACGTAGAGTATCCTCATAATTAGTAAGACATATTAGTACATAGACCATTTCATTATTATTAAACCATGCATTCATGTCATCATAATCACTTGGCTTAGGAACGAGTCCGAGGAGATAGGGTAGTAGATCTTGCACAAGGAAATGATTCTTTATCCCTTGTTTCCAAGACAAAAAGTTCTCTGAAGTTAGCCTAACGATAGAATGATGAAATTGGTGTTTAAGAGACATGATTAACCCTCGTAAATGTAACTTTATCTCATTTCGTGATTACAGAGTAAATGTATAACCCCCCAAGAATGAATGAAAAATGCATAAAAAGAAACTTCTCCTTCACATACAGTGACATGCAAGAGAATTGTTTATGCTACCTTTATGCCCTCATGGGCTGGAACAAACTATAGGCTAAAAAACCCCATATGACCACAACAAATGAAATCAGCTCCATTTAGCAAAAAATGGCTTTAATAGGCAAAATTTGGGCATGAAAAATGGGCGAAGAGAATTTTGTAGCTCTTTCCTTCCACAATGAGCACTTGCAACTTGCAATGGTTTGACATGGCCTTTTCAACAAAGGTGCAAGCTTGAGTCACACCCCCTTGCACACAAAATTGAGCCTTGTATGGGAAAAACATGCCCTTCAACAACCAGATCGCTCCTCCCTACCTTGAAAAAACTCCCTTCACAACTTAAAAGAGCCTATGGTGCCTCGTACAGATTTGATATGTGACTATGGCCTTAATCGAACCCCTAATTGGACATTTGCTGGAAAATGCTGGAAGATTTTCACAACTTATGGGTTAGATTTGGGTGACTTGTCAATTGTGTCTTGTGTAAATGGAAGGATGCATCCATCACCAATCTCCCTCCTCACCAAATCAATGTTGACATGCTTCACAGGTTGATACAGATGAAGAGTTGAGTAGAGTGTGAGGCAGTACTGCCAAGGAGAAGACGATGATCTTGTAGCCCTCCTCCAACGCACCCTCACAATTATATTTCTTTGTATATTTTCTATATGTGGCCCACACAAAGCGCCTCCAAAGGGATCAAAAGAAAATTTGCAGCAAATAATTGCCAGCTGTGCTTCTCTCCATCACACAATCAACAAAAAACCTAGCCAAAATAGGTCGCGCCTTTGCAAATTGTTACTTTCCCCCTCTTATATGTCTTTTTCAATTCTTCAAACACATAGAGGGATATAAAAATCATGTGACAATCATAGATAGGTCTAGAAAATGTGGCGGAGGTAGGTCTACAAATCATGGGTAGAGAGATTTCACCCAAAGCAAATTGCCACTTCCTCCCACTCTGAATTAGTCGACCCACAAAATAGAAGCATTTTCACATGAGCACAGAGGTTTCCCTGCCTCCAATGAACATAGAAACCCTTGTAATCTTTCCAATAATGAAGAAAAGTAGCTGGAGAGGATGAATGAAATTCACGCCTCTCATGGGCTTGAAATGTCACCTACTGGGAGACCAATGACACGACTCTGGTTGTGTATTCTGCTTGCTCCCAAATCACCGCCTCAGAGTAGAAAAATAAAAAGAGTTAGTATGCATTCACCTATGGCCTCATATTTTATTTGAATGGCTCGATACCATGTTAAATTCTTGTAGATCTACAAAGACAAATTGCTCAGGCACAGAAAAATAAATTTGCACAATTTAACTTCTTATTAATTAATAATCAAATGCATAGATTTACAAATATATAACCACTGTAGGAGAAGAATCCTAGGAGGAAAATCAAGAAACAACAAAGATTTTCCTTTAGTTAGCTTACACTAAAGTGAGTAATAGCAGAGTTATCCCAAGTTGGAATAATAGTTGCACAAGTTACAAATAGTTAATTGTGCTAACAATATACCCTTATAGCATTGAGACCTATAAAATCTACATTTTCAAGGTTTTGAAGTAGGTTTATCTAGACATCTACATCTCTAGCAAGGTCATGGGAATAATGAACAAATTCATCAATAACATCTTAGAGAAATTGGCCAATGAATCATCCAAACTAGTGTGCTACAACAAGAACCCCACTATCAGATTGTGGGAGATTCAAACAACTGTCGAGCTTGCTCTTCCTGGGGAGATTGTCAAGCATGTTGTGTCTGAGGGAACCAAGGTCATCGCCAAATTTACTAGTGCTTAAGCTCTTCAAGGTTGAAAGTTTAGATGGTGCTTGTTAGCATCAACTATGTCATAGAATTTATGGAAAGTTCAAACCAAAACCCTTTGTAGGGATCTGTTATTTTTTGGATTGTATATTTTGGTTTATGTAAATTCATTTTCTATTAGAAAATTTCAAAATCTCATGTTTCCTGTATATCTGTTCAGTTTTCAAAATTTTAATGGAAATTGTAGTGTCAAAAAATGTGTCCCTTTGCATTTTTACACTTTATATGGGAATAATTAATGATAAATTGGACTTAATATCACCTTGATCTAGTGTTGTGAGGTGTTTTACACATCCACATTAAGCCTTGGGCCCTTTTTAAGCTAAATTAACTTAACTCTGCCTTAATTTAATGTGGTAAAATGCAATTATTTACACTTTCACATTAAATTTATGGGGCTTGTAAACTAAAGTGGAGCTAATCTAGTGTTGTGTGTGTTTTACACATTCACATGGGATTTAGGGCCCTTCTAAGTTAAATAGACTCAATTTTTCCTTAATTTAGTGTTGTAAAGTGCATTTATTTACACTTTCACATTGGATTTTGGGTCCTATTGCATTTATTACCTTTATATCATCATTAATAGGCCCCTATGGCCCCATATTGTTCATCTCAAGGCATATTTTAATCAAAAACCCGACAAGATCAACATATAAACCTAATTTCTTCACTCACTGACATTCTAGCTAGAAAATAGCCCCTATGGGACCCATTCACCACTTTGGATGAATGAGTCCCATTAAAGTGGGACTCATTTACCTAGGATGGCGAATGAGTCCTATTTGAGCTATTTTCAAGGTTTAAGTAGGAAAAAGTGGGTTTTTAATTTAAATTTCTTCCATGTTAGCATTGGGGATCAAATTATCAATCATTTGAGTGGATTGCCTATTTAAGAAAGATTTCAAATCCTCATTTCATAACAAGCAACATCATACCTTCATGTCATCAAGTCAAGCATTCAAGAGTTGAGCATTCCAAGTCTTCACAAGGTCATCAAGATAACATTCAAGATCAATTTGAAGGCATTCAAGAGAAAGATTATTCATCAATTATTGTAGCAATTCAAGATCCATCATCATGGCAAGGTTCTAATTACATTACTTCATGTTCATACTTCATTATCTTATTTCATCATTTGGTTTAATTACCTAAAAGGGGTTTGATCAAGGAAAACCCCTATTCCCTAACAATCAACATTTTCTCTCTCTTTGTGTGATTGCAGATCTAGGTACTTTGAAGACTTGGGGATCATTGTAGAACAAGTTACAAGCTTATGGGAATGATTCCCCCATTTATAAGGTCATAATATTCACAAAAAGTCACCTACAGGTCCAAAATTGACAGTTTCAGATCCAGAAACACAGAGGAACATGAAGAGCAAACATTAAAGACTAGATTCAAACCTTCAAGTTTTAGAAAACCTTAAGTGGACTCATTTGGAAAGATTGGTGAATGAGTCCCATTTTGGGTCAATTTTGAGATTTTTGCAATTTCAGATACCCTTTTCCGAGAAACCTGTTCTTGTGTAGAAATCCAAATTTGGGAGTGATTCACCCAGAATGGTGAATGAGTCCCAGTAAGTTAAAATTTCTAGAATTCTAGAGCTATTTCCAGTCACTTCAAGGTTTCTACGTGCACACTTTCTATTCCATAGTTTCTTGATGCATTTTTTTCACTTTTATAGTTCATTTAGGATTAGCTTGCATTTAATTAGGGTTTTTTTTACATCTTATATTGCATTGTCTTTTCCAAGTCTAAACTTGGTGGTGAACCCCTCATTAGATCTCATTAGTCCCTTTGCTAGATTTCAATCTCCTTTACATTGAAATATCAAGGGTTTGTTCTTGAGTGAAGAGTAAGGAAATTTCCTCTCTCCTTTTAGGTCCAAAACCCTAGAAGCGAAAGAGAGAACACAATTTTCTTCTTTTCATTTTGGTGAACCTACATTTAGAATACCTTCTTTTCTGATTTGGAGTCCATCATTATCCTAGATTTATCTTGCATTAAATTTTCATTAGGGTTTTCATTGGTTAATTTGAATTATAGGGTTTCATCTTTTACATTAGTGAAAGCTCAAATACCTTGCATTCTTGCATCTAATTTCATTAAAAATCATTAAAAATCTGCATTTTCATCTCAGATGTAGATCATACAACATAGAAAACACAAAAATAAACTAAATTTTTTAGAAGTTTTCAAAAGAAATCCTTACTGGGACTCATTCGCCACCTTGTGTGAATCAGTCCCTTTGCATATTTTGAACTGCATTTTGCAGAGTTAAATTTCCTATTTTTAAGCTTTTGTTTGATGTTATTTCTTTTCTATTTCAGTTTGATTACTTTATGTTACATTCAAATAATTAGAAGTAGCATAATTTACATTCATGGAAATTGTGGATAGAATTAGATTCTTGCACTTTTCATTTTCAGCATTAGTTCCTAGTTCACTTAGATCAAACTACATTCAATAGTCACTAGAAAACAAAAACTAAAAATAAAAACATCAAAAGAAACAAACGAAAAAATGGTTAACCTTAGAGAAAAAATATCATTCAAACCCTTTAGTAGTGATGAATTTTCAATGTTAGATGAAGCCCTTGATGACTTCATCTCTCCTAGATCATCCACTAAAGCTTCGGCACAAGAGGATGCACTTGCATCAATAATCATGATAATCATAATTATTCTTCTCCCGATATCTCTCCCATTGGTGATGAAGGTATCTTGGTGAAAGAAGATACAATCATTGAAGATCATAAAGTCTTGCTTGTCTTCGGCCTTCTCCTCCCCCTTGGGAATAAATTATAGGACATGGGGTTGTAAATTTAGATAATCATGACAATCAAACCTTTCCTTCTCTTAATATATTCTCTAGACATGAAGAAGATAGTTTAGTGTTAGAAGATATCCTTATTAAGACTCATGAGAATCTTATTCCTCCCTTCCTTGATGTCCCTACCATTTGGGAAGCCCTATTTGAATAAAAAAGTCCAATCACTAGTAATCATGAAACTTATAGTTGCTCTTGTCTTGATGCCTCCCTTATGTGTGATGAAGCTACTTCACAAAATCTAATCTTGAAATGTGATGAACCTATTGTTTTTCACTTTCCTAAAAGCTCTCCTACTAGGGTAGATATTATGGCACAAGAGAATGATACCTTAGTGATAAAGGATGAAATTATGGACAACAATCAAATTTCCCCCTCTCTTAATATCTCTCCTATTGGTGAAGAAGATATTATGGTGTTACAAGATCCCATTGATGAGAATCATGAGGAAAACATTATTGAACAAGGAAACACCATCATTAACAAGCAAGAAAATTCAACCATAGATCACTCCCTTACTTGCGATGATGTCATTTTTGAAGAACCAACCTTTGAATATCATGAACATTTAGTTTGTAGTTCTCCTAAAAAATCTCCAACTAGGTGTTGATGTTATCATGCAGTGTCGGTCATCTCTTCTAGCCGATCTCCTTTACATGTTGAATAAATTAAATAATAGTTGTTTGCTATTTAATTTATAAAGATAAGTGATTTATCTTGAAGAGACATCTCTTGTATTAAATGGCAATTAATAATGGAGGCTCGATTTCATGAAGAGGCATGATCTTGGTGAGGCCGTCATCACGCACATTGGACGTGATTTAATGAAGGGACACATTCTTCTATGAAGGCTGATTTGTCTTGAAGTGTCACGACCTATCCATTCATCTTGTATATATGTTCGATGCCTTTCATTGTTTTATATCATTCATATCCATTCATTTAGTTCGTAGTTCATCACAAGTTCAAGTGTGAATTCTATAGAAGAGCAGATTGTTAATCAGTGAATTGCTTCATCTTGTATCTGTGTTGCATTTGTTTTTTATGCTTATATTTTGCCTTCATATCGGCCTCTTGTAAAGGAGACAATTTGTGTTGACATTCAATATATAAGTGATATTGCTGCTTGGTTTTTCTCCCTCAAGTGGAGGGTTTTCCTAGGGCATCTACTGTGTTATTGTGTTGATTTTGAATTAATTTTTTGGGCTTTGCATATGATCATAAAACTGACATGGTATCAGAGTAGGTTTGAAGAAGATCTTGATCAGATTTAGTCTAGCAGCGATACTCTTTATTCTCTTTCTCATCTTTTATCTCATCTATCTCTTTATCAAGATGGTGAACAGACTCAAGATCGAGGAAAGACTTGAGGGAGCAAAAAAATTCACATCTTGGAGATTCAAAATTATGCTCATATTGGAGGAAAATGAATTGGTTGAGTTCATGGAGAGAAAAGTCCTCGAGCCTACTGATGAGGAAGAGAAGATTCAATGGAAGAAGAAAGATACTAAGGTGAAGAATATGTTAGTTTATTCCATGAAGGACCATATTGTTCCAATCATCTCTAAGTTGAAGACAGAAAGATACATGCTTAATACTTTGGAGGAGATGCATGAGATCAAAAACACAAGTCATGCACTCATATTAAAGAAACAACTTCATCATGTTAAGATGGAAAAATGAGTATCTGTCATTGCTTACTTCATGAAGATTTTTGAATTGAGAGATCAACTCTCTACTATTGGTCATATTGTTGATGACAAAGAATTGACCATGTTGGCTCTTAATGGTCTTCCTTCATCTTGGGAGTCTTACATTCAAGGAATTAGTGCAAGATCAAAACTTCCCAAGTTTGATCATTTGAGGGCGGATTGTATTCAAGAAGAGTCTAGGTTGGCTGTGAGAGGTATTGTTCAAAGCTCTACCAATGAAGACATTCATGCTCTTGCCACTCAATCTTCGAAGAAGAAAGGGAAAGATGAAAAGAAGGGATATTTCAAGAGGAACAAAGATAAAGGAGTTGATGGTGCTCCTACATTCAAGAAGAAGAGGGACCTCTCCTGAGTCCAATGTTTTAGATGTGACAAGTATGGTCACTATGCAAAGGACTGTCCAACCAGGCCTCAACAACAAGCTACAATTGCAGATGTTGATGAGATCTCTTTGTAGAAGGATTCAAGTGAATTTCTATTCTATTATGCCTTGTCAAGCAATGTTCCTACCAACACCAACACTTGGTTGATTGATAGTGGTGCCTCTCACCACATCACCAGATTTAGGGAGCATCTAACTGATTTGGTGGAGAGAGATTCTAGTGAACAAGTCATTATTGGAGATGATGCCAGTTACTCTGAGAAAGGAGTTGGGACCTCCTCTCTTCACTTGGATTATGAAATTTCCTTGTAGTTGAGTGATGTACTATTTTTTCCAAGAATCAAGTGAAACCTTGTCTCGATTTCAGCCTTGGAGGACAAGGGGTACCAAGTTACATTTTTAGAAGGAAAAGTTCTTGCATGGATGAATAACTCTAATATCAAGATTGCTTGGGTGATTGGAGTTAGACATGAGAGCCTCTATAGACTATGCACTCATCCACTTCATACTCTATTGCATGATTCTTCAAGTTTGTGTGATCTTTGGCATCGAAGATTAGCTCACCTTCACTTTTGAGCACTACCTACCATGGAGAGGATGGTCACGAGCCTTCTGAAACTCAACCAAGAGCATGAAGGTCCTTGCAGAGGCTACGCTTTGGGTAAGAATACAAAAGGTTCATTTCATAGTAGTGAAAGTAGATCCAAATGTATCCTAGATCTTATTCATTCTGATTTATGTGGTCCAATATTTGTTGCTTCTTTGAGTGGTTTATTGTATTACATTATTTTTATTGATGACTACTCTAGAAAGACTTGGATTTATTTATTGAAATATAAAGAATCTGAGGAAGTATTAGAGAGGTTCAAAGAATTCAAAGCTTAGGTGGAGAATTTATCTAAGAAGAGGCTCAAATTTTTTAGATTCAATAACAAAGGAGAGTACACTTCTGACAGCTTCCATAACCTTTGCATTGAAGCTAGGATTAAAAGGGAGTTCAGTGTCCCTTATAATCTTCAATAGAATGGTGTTGCTGAAAGGAAGAACAGATCTATTCTGGAAGTAGCCAAAGTCATGATTCATGACCAAGATCTGCAAACCTTCCTTTGGGCGGAAGCATCTAGGATAACAGTCTATGTTCAGAATAGAAGTCCTCATCACATTCTGGAGAACATGACTCCTGAAGAAGCAGTCACAGGGGTGAAGAAAAAAGTGAGTCACTTGAGGATCTTTGGTTATCCAGTGTATGTTCATGTGCCGAAAGATAAAAGGACAAAGTTTGAACCTTCTAGAAAGAAGGGGATATTTGTAGGTTACAGTGAGACATCAAAAGCCTACAAAATCTACATTCTAGGTTAGAAGTTGGTTGAGATCAATAGAGATGTGACATTTGTGGAGGATGTTGCATTCAAAAGATCCAAGGGCACTCATATGGAGATAGATAATGAAGAGTCTCCTCAAGATATGGAAGTTGACCATGCTCTTGAGATTTAGAGGGAGGCTCCTAAACCTAAACAAGATGATGATCCAGTTGAGCCCTTGGAACCTACTGATGGGCCTATAGATATTGTGATTGGTAGTAAGAAACCTCTTTGGGCTAGGAAAACAATGTAGGAGGCAGAAAGGTTTGCAACCTCGAGAGGAACTTTCAGAGAAAGCAAGATACCTCACAAGTTTTCCAACTATGTTGCATTGATGAGTCAGATTATTGAGTCTAAGCCTTCCTGTGTTGAGTAAGCTTCTAGTCAACAGGTTTGGAGAGATGCTATTGTTGAGGAGTATCAATCCATTCTTAAGAATGATGTTTGGGACATTGTACCTAGACCCAAAGGTAAATCTGTGGTTTCTTCTAAATGGATCTTCAAGATCAAGCATGTGGCTGATGGGAGCATTGATAAGTACAAGAAAAGTTTCGTGGCTAGAGGATTCTCACAGAAAGAGGGAGTTGACTATGAGGAAACCTTTGCTCCAGTTTCTCGTTATACTTCTGTTAGGACCATCATTGCTATTATTGTATCTAAAGGATGGAAGATTCACCAGATGGATGTGACGACAACATTTCTGAATGGTGTAATAGAGGAAGAGGTATATATTGAGCAACCTGATAGATTTGAGGTACATGGGAAGGATTCTCATGTTTGCAAGCTGAAGAAGGCTTGGTATGGCCTTAAGTAGGCTCATTGTGCATGGTACGAAATAATTGATCTTTACCTGTCAAGCTTGGGATTCTCCAAGAACGATGTTGATTCAAACCTGTACTTCAAGGTGATTGATGGCGAAGCATTGATCTTGGTTCTATATGTTGATGATTTGATTATGATCACAGGAGAAGATCACCTCATTATTAGATACAAAAAGGAGTTAGCTTCTAAATTTGAAATGAAGGATCTTGGTCTCATACATTACTTCCTTGGTTTAGAAGTATGGAAGAAGCTTGATGAGATGATTCTAAGTCAAGGAAAGTATTCTATTGATATTCTGAAGAGATTTGGTATGATGTATTGCAAATCCATGTCTACACCTATGGAGACCAACTTGCATAAGTTGAAAGAGGCTACAGCTAGTTCAAATATGGTGGATTCCACGATGTACAGGTAGTTGAGTGGATCGTTGATGTATCTATTCAAATACTAGACTGGATATTTTCTATGCAGTGAGTGCACTTAGTCAGTTCATGTGTGAACCAAGGAAAATACAACTAGTTGTAGCGAATCATATCCTGGGATACTTGCATGGAATAGTTGGATATGGCTTGATATATTCTTCAGGTGTGGATTTGAAGTTACATGGTTATATTGATTCTTATTGGGTAGGGTGTGTAACTAATCGGAAGAGCACCTCTGGATTTTGCTTTAGTTTGGGGTCTGTAACGATATCCTGGTGTAGCAGGAAGCAGTCTTCTGTGGCACTGAGAACAACAAAGGCCGAGTATATTGTAGCTTGTGTGGCAACTTGAGAAGCACTATGGCTTCAAAATCTCCTTGTAGGATTGTTTGGACAATCAATGGAGCCAACTATCATTCATTGTGATAACTAGAGTTGTGTGAAACTTTCTGTCAACCATGTGCTTCATGATAGAACTAAGCATGTTGACATTAAATACCACTATATAAGAGATATGGTATTGAGGAAAGCAATTCAATTGAGGTATATCAACACCGATGAGTAGATAGTAGACATTCTCACCAAGCTTCTCTCCAGGATAAAGTTTGTGTACTTTCGAGACAAGCTTGGTATGGTGGAGAATCAATCCCTAGCTAAGGAGTCTCAGTATTAGTGATCCTCTTTAATGCATTTCTCTTTGAGAGAGATTTGAGGTGCAAGCCCTTGTTAATGCATTTCTCTTTGAGAGAGATTTGAGGTGCAAGCCCTTATTAATGCATTTCTCTTTGAGAGAGATTTGAGGTGAAAGCCCTTGTTTCCACCCTCTAGGAGAGCCATGGTGGATTTCATGTGTGTGAATCCATGACAACATCACGTGAGAGAATCTGTGATGATTTTTTTTATACTTGTGTTTTCACCCTTTGAGATAGCCATGGTGAACGTCACAATAAGGTGACAACATCACGTTGAGTGATGAGCACTTGTACATACCATACATGGGTGTAGCCATGATGGTTCATATCATGATGAGGTGATATATTTCCTTTCCACATATAGGAGTAGCCATTCTGTTTGACATCATGATGAGGTGATATGTCTTATGTAGCTAGATGTATCCTCCCTAGCTGAGAGGGAGTGTTGGTGTTATCATGCAGCATCGGTCATCTCTTCCATCCGATCTCCTTTACATGTTGAATAAATTAAATAATAGTCATTGGCTATTTAATTTATAAAGATAAGTGATTTATCTTGAAGAGACATGTCTCTCAAGTATTAAATGGTAATTAATAATGGAGGCTCAATTTCATTAAGAGGCGTGATCTTGGTGAGGCCGACATCATGCACATTGGATGCAATTTAATGAAGGGACACATTCTTGTATGAAGGCTGACATATCTTGAAATTTCATGACCTATCCATTCATCTTATATATATGTTTGATTCCTTTCATTGTTTTATATCATTCATATCCATTCATTCAGTTCATAGTTCATCACAAGTTCAAGTTCGAATTTTGTAGAAGAGAAGATTGTTAATTAGTGAATTGCTTCATATTGTATCTATGTTGCATCTATTTGTGATGCTTATATTTTGCCTTCATATCAGCCTCTTGTAGAGGAGACAATTTGTGTTGACATTTAATATATAAGTGATATATTGTTGCTTGGTTTTTCTCCCTCAAGTGGAGGTTTTTCCTAGGGTATCTGTTGTGTTATTGTGTTGATTTTGAATTAATTTTCCATGTTTTCCATTTGATCATAAAACTAACACTAGGGAAGATATCACAGGGAAAGAAAACAACAACATCGTCAATATCCTTTCAAGAAAAAGTGTTGAATTTGTTAGATGCAGATGACGAAGTGACATTAGACTCACCTTCGCTAAGAGATCATGAAAATAAGAACAAGAGTGTTGAGGTTATAAACATTAGAGCTCCTTCAAGTCCTCTAACTATAAACCTTCCTAACCCTCAACTTATCATTCATCCACCCTCACAACAACCACAAGTTCAAAATAAACTCGTTCTCATCTTAGAACCACCTAAAAGGAAACTTGGTAATGATAACCTTTCACACCTACCGAGTTACAATGACATTGCTCACATATATAACAATTGTATACAATAAAGGCCAACCTCGAACCTGAAAGACTTATGAAGAAACTTGGGAAAGGATGTGGTACTATAGAACAAGGTATGCATGTCCCTATAGAGCCTAAAACATAAGAAATGACTAATGATTTTGGTTATTGTCCCTCAAAACAAAATCCTTCATTTAGTTTCAACACTACCGCAGAATAATCTTCTAAGAAGAAATTAACCTTGGTACATCCTAAACTAATAGATATCTCATTAAATATGTATCAAACAAAAACTTTGTTTATTCATCAAAATAAATAGCATTAGTTTCTACTCCTTGCCATATAATAGTTGTAGGATCATAACATACTCACCATTGCATGTTTTACATTCATCACAAGGAGCAGCATACCATCGTCCATTCTGGGCTCACCCTTGTCCTACACTAAGTGCGGGAAAGGGGGTTAGGAAGCCTTATCCCTAACTATCACTTGTCATTGTCTCTTTTGGCCAGTTGATCACCTTTCATGTACATATAAGAATAAGCTTAGGATGTGGACGACATGCCTTAAGTTGGCTGGGATGTGGCATACTTATCGATGATGTAGCTTCATTTGGAAACATATGACTTGGCATAGGGATTTATAGGTTTTCTCTCATGTATTCTTTCATGTTAGCATTTATCATTGGATACTTTAAAGCAATTTATTAGAGTGATGGAGAAGCAACCGCTTTAAAGTGGGGGCATACATAGATGACATCTTTTGGAAAAACAATTAGGGCATGATTTTTCTTTTCTTGTGATGTGTCCTCTTCTTGGTGGTGTCATTGGGTTTGATGTCATCCAAGAGTGTATGATCTACTAACATGGCATGATGCAAATGAGGCATCCCATGGGTGACGATATGATACTTTTGACTTGTCCTCTTTTGGAGACATTAGGCATAATGCTCCCTAAGAAGAAGACCTTAGATGAACAAAGCAAAATCTCCTTTAACAAAATTTTTACATGACATTCAAAAAAAATTACAAAAGAATTTTCATTGTGGTATCTTATCAAAGTTATTAGGAGGATAAGTTTGGTATGGTTAGTGTGATGGGAAGCCAACACACCAACATGACTTTCTCATTATATGCTGGGAAACCGACACACTGGCATGAATTTCTCACTAAACCACTTCTTTGGGACAACTCACCCTATGGAAAACCTGATGTTCCATGGCCCTAGAGTGAGTGCATCTTTATCAAAGCTTGATCCACCTCATTTTTATTTCTATTCATTATTGACATTTCATGATTTTGTATCTTGTTTTGATGCATATTATACACCTTGTGTGTTTCCTTTTGCACTTATGTTGGTTTGACTTAGGATCTTGGATCTTGGGGACTTGACCACTGCCTTGATCTTTTTGATCCTTTGTCATCCAAATTGGTATGATTGGACCCCTCTTGAATGTCTACTTTAGTGTGAGTTTGAAGAAATTTCATCCTCTTACTAAAGTGGGGGCTAAATGTAATGTCAAAAAATGTGTCCCTTTGCATTTTCACACTTGATATGGGAATAATTAATGATAAATTGGACTTAATGTCACCTTGATCTAGTGTTGTGAGGTGTTTTACACATTCACATTAGGTCTTGGACCCTTTTTAAGATAAATTAACTTAACTTTGCCTTAATTTAAAGTGGTAAAATATATTTATTTACACTTTCACATTAAATTTAAGGGTCTTGTAAACTAAATTGGACCTAATCTAGTGTTTTAATGTGTTTTACACATTCACATGGGATTTAGGGCCCTTCTAAGTTAAATAGACTCAATTTTGCCTTAATTTATGTTGTAAAGTGTATTTATTTACACTCACATTGGATTTTGGGCCCTATTGCATTTATGACCTTTATATCATCATTAATAGGCCCCCATGACCCTATATTGTGCATCTCGAGGAATATTTTAATCAAAAACTTGACAAGATCAATATATAAACCTAATTTCTTCACTCCCCGACATTCTAGCTAGAAAAATAGCCCCTATGGGACCCATACGCCACTTTGGGTGAATGAGTCCCATCCAGGTGGGACTCATTCACCCAGGATGGCGAATGAGTCCCATTTGAGCTATTTTTGAGGTTTGACCTAGAAAAAGTGGGTTTTTAATTCAAATATCTTCCATGTCAACCTTGGGGATCAAATTAATGGTCATTTGAGTGGATTGCTTATATAAGAAAGCTTTCAAATATTCATTTCATAACAAGCAACATCATACCTTCATATCATCAAGATAGCATTTAAGATCAATTCTAAGGCATTCAAGAGCAAGATTCTTCATCAATTATTGCAGTAATTTAAGATCCATCATCATGGAAAGGTTCTAATTACATTACTTCATGTTCATACTTCATTATCTTATTTCATCATTTGGTTTAATTACCTAAAAGGGGTTTGACCAAGGAAAACCCCTATTCCCTAACAATCAACATTTTCTCTCTCTTTCTTTGTGTGATTGCAGATATAGGTACTTTGAAGACTTAGAGATCATTGAAGAATAGGTTACAAGCTTATGGGAATGATTCCCCCATTTATAAGGTCATAATCTTCACAAAAAGTCACCTACAGGTCCAAAATTGGTAGTTTCAGATACAAAAACATAGAGGAATAGGAAGAGCAGATATTAAAGACCAAATTTAGACCTTCTAGTTTTAGAAAACCCTAAGTGGACTCATTCGGCAAGATTGGTGAATGAGTCCCATTTTGGGTCAATTTTGAGATTTTTGCAGTTTCAGATAACCTTTTTTGAGAAACCTATTCTTGTGCAGAAATTTAGATCTAGGATTGATTCGCCCAGAATGGCGAATGAGTCCCAGTAAGTCAAAATTTCTAGAATTTTAGCACTATTTCTAGTCACTTCAAGGTTTCCAGGTGTGAACTTTCTATTCCATAGTTTCCTGTTGCATTTTGTTCACTTTTCTAGGTCATTCAAGATTAGCTTGCATTCAATTAGGGTTTTGTTTTACATCTTGCATTGCATTATCTTTTCCAAGTCTAAACATGGTGGTGAACCTCTCATTAGATTTCATTCAACCTTTAGGATAGTCCCTTTGCTATATTTCAATCTCCTTTGCATTGAAATCTCAAGGGTTTGTTCTTGAGTGAAGAGTAAGGAAATCGCCTCTCTCATTTTAGGTCCAAAACCCTAGAAGTGAGACAACACAATTTTTTTCTTTTCAAAAACTCTAGTGCCACATTTTCCACCAACTACTGTGTTGAATTGCTATTTGGAAACTATAAATGATCTATGTTTTAATCATATAAAATATACTCAAAGCAATGACATATTTGATTTGATTTACAAATACCTATACCCATCAATGCGAAAGAAATGGAAAATGTAATTTGATTCTAAAAATATCTATTTATCAAATTCTACAAGTTATCTATTACATACATTTAAAGTCATTTATAGGATTGTAAGTAGAGGTTGATATTATGTCTATTTTTGTTACTTATGATGTGGGTTGTTTATCATTGTGGAATGCTTATGTGTTGAGAGTACTTCCTAGGTGATATGATAGCAACAAATCTAAGAATCTGTACACAATCTTATTTTTGATTTCTTCCTTCATAATCTTACGTTTAAATGGAATTCATAATATATTAGAAGTGTGTTATGGGATTTTGAAGGGATGAGTTTGCAAACCACCTATTTTTGTCATTTTTTTGCTTCATAGGTTTAAGTTTTAAAAGAATTCATAAGAACCAGATGGGTTTCAAAAGATTTATTGGACATTGGAAGGGATAGGGTTTGCACAAAACTTAGTTTTATGTTTTTTGATTCATAAGCGTTAGTTTGAATGGAATTTATAAGAATCAAAAGTGTGTCAAAATAAGGAATGGGCTTTGGAAGGGATATGCCTGCACATCATATAGATTTCACTTTTCTTGTATCATAAGGCTTATGTTTAAATGGATTTCATAAAAATCGTTGGTGTGTCAAAAGAAATAATGTGTTTTGGAAGGGATAAGTAACTGCAAATTTTTAAAGGAAGCCAAATTTAAAAGAGTGTATTTATTCCTATGCTTTTTGTCTGTTGATTGAGAATAAGGTAGATCTAATGTAATATTACGTGTTTAATCTTTGAATAGAAAATGGTTTGAGGTCAGCTCAAGTGTTGATGCTTAGTGGTGCACACATATTTTCATTTGGATTATCCCTCAAAACTATAATTTAGTTGAATAAAGGATCATTTCTTTTTAACCTTGTGCATCAATTCAATTTGTTAAAATGTGGGGGTTATGAAAATTAAGGATGTTTACAATAGAATCCATTGTCACCCATTTTCTCTAAGATGGTGAAATAGATTTAAATGGTATTATAGAATGATTTAATGTATTCTTACATAGATATTGCACACAAATCACCTCCTGCACAACCTGTATGATGATATTGTATCTCCATTAGTTGCAAATTCTAATAGAGAGTTGCAACTTTATAGTTTTAGATGCAAGAATTTTAATACTTTTGGCTCTCAAGTCTCAATGCTTCTCTTACTTGAATAAAGGGTCATTTCACTTGAGCTTTATGCAGTACTCCTTTTACTAGGTGGGTGGTTTGAAAACAATTGAATTGTACAATAAAAAACTATGTTTTCTCGTTTTTCTTGAGTTGACGAGTAATCTTTAATTTTGCTAAATTTTTTTTACCAATCACCTCCCACAAAGCCTAGGAAATAATGTGGTATGCCATGGATTGCTAACCCTGATGTAAAATTTCAATATACCATTGGATTTTGATGCTAAAGGGTCTCAATACTACTATTTAGTTGGATAATGAATCATCTCTCATTAGATTTCCGCAACAATGCATTTTTTTAAGATGTTGAGCTACTATGAAAATTAGGAAATTATACAACAGAAGCCATAAGGTCTCTTGTCCTCTGATTTTTGTTGATGAGAAATTCCTTAATCATATGATATGATTTATTGTATTCTTACTTGGAACTTGCTTAGAAATCACTTGCTATGTAGCTCTATAAAATGGCATTGTGTACCCGTTGATTGCAAAACCTAATGTAAAAACTTGACATAGCTACAATATAAGAATACCGCCATTAGCGGTTAGATGAAAAATGGAGCCCTCTTCAGTTTTTTTGCAAGAAAGCATTCTCTTAATATGTATTTGATATGTAGATTAAGGAACTATACAATAGACACTAGAAAGTTGGAAGCTATGATTCCTCCAAACCTCTAATCTACTGGGAAATTCTTTGTTGGCATAGATTGCTTTTATTACATGTAATTTTCTCACAAATGAGCTTCGCATAGCCTATAAAGTGATGTAGTATACCCATTGACTGCAAACCCTGATAGTGAACAACATACCTTTATGGAGTGGGGTTCCCAAATCCCAAAAGTACTATAGGGTCTCCTTATTAATTTTTTGTTGATAAATGTATCAACCCTATAATGAAAGAATGCATTTTTTAAGAGTTAAATGTTACGTGTAATGTCCCCTTATTAGAGACATAAAATGCACAAGTTAAGGTCAAGAAATTTATTTACCAACACCTAATTTTTCACATATAATTTGCCCTAAGGGCCAACACACATCATGCATTACCGACAAATACACATAGTTCCTTAATCCAATTCAAATTAGACAATTATAGATTGAGCATTTTAAGGATAAGGCATATACGTTGTCATCTAAGGCATAAACACATCATAAACTGATATGACTTATTACTCTTGATCGAAATAGATCTTCGTCTTGTCTCCTCTTTCCTAGCCTCAATGGATGGTGATTTACTATGCAAAGGGCATGCGAACGCTCTCAAAGTGGACTCCCTCAAGGTGTTCCACCCATCTTGGGACTGTCCATCAGTGGAGCGAATTACCAACCTTTCCCTCCACAAACACCCTGTCCTTATTGAGCGCTAGCGAAAGGGAGTTTGAGCTTGAAGTCTATTCTTCAAAGTAAAGTCATAAAAGCTCAAGGAAGCACAATAATTGTTGTAAGCAACATTATTGTGGTATTGAAAAATAATATCCATTAATCTCTTTATTCATTCATCTATCATATTAATCAAATTCACAATTTATCATAGATTAAAGTGTTATAAACATTCACTACTATTTAACTTGATAGGGTAAGGATTACTTATCTGAATCTTATTGATCTGCAGACTCTCTTGTCCTTCTCCTGTCAGTCATGCCCTTTTGAATAATATATAAGAATTAAATGATCTTACCTTTCAATGCATATCAGTCACAGATTATACCCTTGTTACTCCTATCTTGAAAGCAGATCCTATTTCTTAGTACTTCTCTAATTCCGCCCTACTAGAGTAAGAATTCTTAATATTTTATTACACGTACATCTTCATCTACTAGTTCCTCAAGAATATAATTCAATCCTTGGATGAATTTAATTCTTGATAATGGACTTATGATCTTTTGTGCCTCTAAATAATTGTGTCCCTTACAGTCCCGAAGCTTTCTATGACTGGACATAGCATCACTATGATGATATGGAATACTACCAAGGCTCATCCAATACTCTTCTAACTACCTGGTTCAACTGATTATTTTTGAATCTCCAAATATAGTTGGCATCCACTACTCTTTATTTGGTGATAATAATAAAGTGTTGATTAAATTATTTGACTGCTTATTTGGAGATCTCACAATTGGCACAATAGACAATTAGTGGCTAGGAATAGTGTTGACTGATGGCTCATTCACAAACTTCCACCAATGTCTAAAAGGTTACGAAGGGACCAACTTGGTTCTGAATAGTGGTGCTTGGTATCGGCGGTGATCTGAGAATATTTGTCTCCTAACATATAGCCATAATGAATGCAGAGCATTGATATAATTCCTGGCCTGGTTATTATAAGAGATTATGACTTGACATCCCATATCGTTTGAACAAGGTGAGATGCTGACTATCAACGAGTCACAGTTTGGTTTCAAAACCCCTCAATCAATGACGCATCCATCCTTTATCCCATTTGTGTGGGACTCTACGGTTTATGACTCTTACCTTAATTATTCTATTCTCTGATTTATTTGTGGCTCCTCAAGGGATTCTATGACAGTGATAGAGAAAAGCAATTATATCCAACTATTTCTAATAAGAATTGTGTAGTTGCTTATGTATTCCCTATTTTTCAATGTCTCCTGATCCCATTCCTTCTGTTGATTTTCCCGTCAAGAAGAATAGCCTCCATGCATATTGTATTGTATTTCTCTATGATTATATACGATGTTACGGTGATTCATTTCATCTACTATATGATCCTCTTCTCTTTTTCTTCCATTGTATTCTATCCTCCTTATTTGAGTTTTTGTTTTTTCTTTAAATCCTCTTTTTTTTTCTTTCTCAGCCCATATCAAGGGTCTTTATACTCTTCTGATGGTCAAGGAAGAGTTGTGTAAGTCCAGGGGAAATGAACTTTCAAGGTCACTTTAATTGGTGATTAAAAATTAATCATGTCTCTCCACAACCGTGGGTGTAGTGATAATAATATTATGATAAATGTTTATTATAATAATATTAACTTACTTTATTTGCATATTCCAAGAATATTATTATTAATAAATATTAATTGAATAATAATATTCTAATTAATATTTCTTAGATAACAATATTCTAATAAATGTGAAATAGTATTTCTTAGATAACAACAATGATATAATTCTAATATTTGGCCTATCTTATGGAGAAGAGTGCAGGAGAGCGCACGTAGAGAGGAAGTTCAAAATCCGTAGTTGGCGAGGTTTCCTTTGAGGAGGATGATGGAGATCCAGGAGGAGGTGGTGGTGGCTGGGGTTTATTCTGGGCTAGGATGGAGCTACCGGTTGTGGCAGAGCTCGTGGGAGCTGGATTGTCTCCGATAAGTGTGGCAAGGAACGAGGGTTTTGGAGCTAATGGTGGGGTTTTCAAGGTCCTTATAGGGAGTGGAGTCGAGTTCAGCTTGGCTAGAGATGCTGGATGGTGGCTTCTAGTTTCTGTTGTTTCTTGGCTTGAGGGAAATAGTGGAGCTCGTGGTTCCCATCTGGTCTTGGGCTGTGTCAGCGGCTTTCATGGAGATTGGCTTCTATTCAGCTGTCTGTTGGAGGTTTCAAAACCCATGAGGGTTCTTCATTTCCTTTCTCTTTGGCCCCTACTTTTTTATAGCTTCTTTGTCCTGTTAAGGGGTTTTGCTGCCAATTTTTTTTTTTTTTGTTTTTCTGTAGGGCTGTTTGGAAGCTGTTGCTGCCCTGACTGGGAGAGCTCATCGTTGCTTATTTGAGGGTTTCTTTGAATGATTCAGCTTCTTCTTTGTCCTCTTAGCAGAAAAATGGTGGTCACTCTGTATCTCTTCTCTCCTTGTACCCTGAAGTGTATTCTTATTTTCTAGGAGAGATTCTTTTGCTTTGGATTCCTTCAAAATCTCTTTGGTTTGTGATCTTCCAGTTGTTGGGGTCTAATTTCCTCTACTTATATCTTCTGACCTCTGGATTTCTTGGTGGTGAGGGTTATGTTGTTCCTTGCCTTCTTGGTTCCATGGCTTGGATTTTTATGCTTCTATTAATGCATCTCTGGGTTACTCTGGATCTTCCTATGGAGGTGGTCCTATCTCCTATTGAGGGGGAGATGGGTGTGGCTGGAAGTGACCTTTCTCCTATAGAGGAGGAGTGGAATGTTACTGGATATGCATGGAAGAGTTTTTGGGGGGCTGATGAAGCCCTGTCTTGTGGTTGCATGGGAGTTGTTGAGGGCCTTCTTGGTGTCTTCTTTTCTTTATTTTCTATTGAGGTGGAGATCTTTAAAAGCAAGCTTATCTTTGTGGTGTTCACTTTCAAAGATAATGGTGGGTGTAGCCATGATGGTATGGAGGAGCCTGTGTTTCTCTCCTATAGAGGTGGAGAGAATAGCTGGTTTTTGAAGAACTTTGTTGGAGCCTTGAGCATTTGTGATGACTTTTCCTATAGAGGTGGAAAGAGTTTTTTTTTGAGCTCAGATACTTCTGAAGTTGGGGCTGTGTGCTTGATCTATGTTTTTCAAGTTATATCTTCGGGTTCAAGGTCCCTTCCAAAACCTGGATATTCAGGGTTGTGGATTCCTTCAAAATCCACAGGTTTGGGTTTAAGCTCCCTGCCAAATCCTTGTGGGTTGTTGGCCTCATAAAAAACAATGGGTTGTAGTGGGTTGTTGGTCCTGTCAAAACCAATGAGGTCAAGATTCATGTAAAATCTTGGTTCTTTTTTAGGCAGCCTGTTGGCTTTTGGCTGGCTGCTGGCTGCTCTATGCTATGTCCCTGTTTTGCTATTTTTTTTTTTTATGCTATCTTTCAAAAAGCTTGTTCTTCTTGGAGTGGGTTTTGGGTCCCCTTAATACTTGATGGTTTCAGGTCCATTCAAAACCTGTTTTTTCCTCTTATCAAAATAATATTCTAATAAATAAATAAATATTTAATGATTTTAAATAATCTTTCGTTATTAATTATTATATTAATTAATAATAATAATTGTTTCATTTAGGGTTTTTATATATGACGTTCAAGGAGGGGACATGACACTATGAATATAAATGAAGTGCACATTAGAAACCATGGTTCTTCATTTCCTCTTGGAAATGAAATTCCAATGATGTATAATGCAATGATGGCATTATTAGCTGTATATTTTTTACAACAAGCATCTCTAAAAAAGTCTCTGAAATTATATATTATCCCCATCTATAGCAAACCTGGATAAAGAAGCTCAACATTAGTTTAGAGCATTAAAAGGAGAAGCCCCATCAATTTTCACATTGGACAAAGGGGACTTTAACCAATGTGAATTCAACTATTCTGATGTCCTTAAAACTTTAATATATTTTCATTGAAATAATTGTTGCATACTGAACTTAGAAGTGTGCATTTGAAAGGTCTATGATACAAAACCTCAATAAAAAATTGAAGTGTGGGATGTAGGAATCCTACCAATCTTTACAAATTACCATGGGTTCTTTTACCATTTTCTCAATTGGGCTAATCTTCTTTCCTTAAAACATATTTATTATGAAATGTCTAGTTTTTATATATAAATAGATCTAAAAGGTATATTATATTATCATGGTATGTCTCATTTTTTGTAAATTAATGATGTAGTTTATGGTGCTTGAACTAGGAAACACTTATTTTACCATGCAACATGTTTGTAGCACAAAAAATGGTTGTAAATAGAATATCTGTTTCTAGAAGAAAATAGCAACAAGAGAGATCATGTGATAGAAATGGCTCCATTTCATGGTTGTTGCTTGTTGTTTTGCAACTTTGTCACAGCAAACAAAAAGTTTATTTTAAACCATCTACATCGCAATAAACCATTCCCCTATTTTAAAAATAAATAAAACCTATAATTCAATCTTCTCCCTTGAATTCCTAGAGAGAAAAGAAAAACATAAAAAATGATAGTCTTGATGATATTATTCTAGAAATTTGTGTATGTACTTTTCTGTTGCTTATCATGTGGTTACTTTATTATTATTGTATGTACTCTTATCTTCCATCAATATTATCCCTTCACAATAAGAGTAAGATGGTCTAAATTGAAGGATGACATTTTACAAAGAGAAGTACAAAATTTTGCAATAATAAACTATACTGGTACTATCATGATTTTAATTATCATTGTTGCTACTATAATGTAGAGGAAAATATTGTGAAACTCCAATTGCTTTTACTTAGAAAAATATTGTGAAACTCCAATTTCTCTTTCTTATGTTGCCTTTATTTGTATAGGTTTGTTCTATGAGTGGGTTAAATTGGGGTTTTGGTATTTTGTATATGTGGTTTAATGTATTTCATTTTGACTAGTCTCTGATGGTTATTGTTAAATTTTTGTCATTTATTGATGTGCATATTTTAATGGGGTAATAGTTTAACTTGATTTTATGGGATGCGACTAGAAATCGGAAATTTCTATGATCATATGGGAATTGTTTAATTGTTCAGAATATCTTGTTTTTTTTAAATTGAAAATTATGTATATAATGTGAAATTTTGAAATATATGGGGTTGTATGTTTTTAGCCAATACCTAAGTGCAATATTTCAAGTATCTCACAACTCTTTTGTATTGCATTTTTTCCTATTTGTGGGGCTTTGGTAGGCATTTTCATAATCATTGAACTCACTTAGACATAGACAAAATTTGATGAAGTAACATCAATTATAAAACTCACACAATTTACATCACAAGCTCTCCAACTCATCTTATGATTTATTGTTGGTAACTAGTGTTGGTTTAATCTATTAGAAGTGCTTCAACTCATCTATAATTGGTTGTGGAAATATCATGTCTACAAAAAAAATAGTAATCAATTTGTAGAATTTTTTTCTTTCTTGTAGGTGAATTTTAAATAAGAATATAGGGAAAATTTGAAATGGACCTTCACTTTTCACTGGTCAAGGATATCTTGCTCCAAGCATCACCGCCCCACCTTCATCCTCCTAATAAAAGAGACTACCATCTTATGAAACAAAATTTCAAGATCTAGTAGTGCAGTTATTTTAAATCCCTAACTAGAAATTTACTTTGTCATCATCTTGCAACCACCACTCTAACTGAGTAGTCTCAATGCCCACAAGTTTTTCCAAATTTTGGCAAAGGTTGGAAAATTCTTTTTTTTGTGGTAGTAGAGTAACTAAATTTCTGTGTACAGAGATAACACCATCTCTCATGGGTTCTTTCTTATTATTCAACATCCTTTTACTCTAAATCCTCAGCCTCTGATAGAATCATATACAAAATCTTCTAAAAATTAGTCTGATGATGGACCTGTCCAACAAACATTTGTTTAAAATTCAACTTATATGCTCTCTATTCCATTTAAATTTTGTATTCCTAGTGCCATCCTACACTAACACCAATTTTACTGCAAATGAAGCTATAAAATCTATAATTTTTAATTTAATTTATTTTGAAGCCTTTTTCACTGATTAGGGAAGGGAAAATGAAAAATCCCTCAACTCTATTAGAAAATTCATCACCTCTAAGGTAGTGTTGGAAAGAAAGCTCATCAAATCCATATAAAAGTAGAAGGCAATTCAATTTCCAACTTGGAGTATCTTCCTTAAAGCAGTCGCCATGTAGGGCTTCGTAAATTTTTCTTGCAAACTCTTGAGAATTTTTTCTCATTGGCATTGTTGATAGCAGGACACAATTTGAGTAGAATCTTGAGGTAAGTCACTTGTCATGGTCTCAATCAGTTTTATTTTTGGAATGTGTGGGACTATTATTCATTTTTTTTTTCATCCTCTATTAAATGAGGAAAACAATCACATCAGAAAAAACAATTATCAAGTAGTTGAATCTACTATATAATATTCTACCAACAAAAAAATAATGACATAGCACAATCATTATTTCCATGATGTGTAGGTTCATGCTTCATATTCATTCATTTATGCATTGAGAAATTTCCCCACTTTATCAACATTCTATTATGTTGCATATGAATCCTTTGATTCACATCTATTTCCTTCATACATTATGTTTATCTTTTTTCGTAACACTAATCAAACATTTTATACTACAAGGTGTTTACTTCTATTTTCCAATGTGTAGGCACAAAATAACTGTAAAATACAATGTTTTTAAGCTCCTCATCAACAAGATTTGTCAATAGGTGAGTGTTGCTATCTATATGAGATTTAATACTTCATTCGATGCTATTGTAATATGATTAGGAAAGATGATTTGTTTTATTGATTTACTTGCTTCATTTCATTTCAATTACTCCACTCAATATTACTTGGGAACTTCTTGCAGATTGATGGAATTTCCCAGACATTCCATGTTTCACCTAGCAGAAAAACACATGTTTATGATATACTGCCTTGACCTTCTCCACCCAGATATAGTGAAGGGTATATGATGTATGGTGCTTGAAAGAAATCAATTACTTCATTTAAGATTTGAGTGCCACAGAATCATAGCTCCTCAAAGTTTTACATGGATTGTTGAAAGCTTACACTTATGAGGCCTCATAAGCTAATGTACAACTTAAATTCTATTTACAAAAGTTGATAAATTTGCGCTGCTTTCATATGTTGTAGTAGAAAAATAAAGAAGACATCCTTCTTCGAGGAAGAATAAGCTTTGAAATTTCTTGTAAAGAACAACATTGGTTACCACTACTGATTTGAGTTTGAATATAAGGGTAGGTGCATGAAGATGGGTAGCCAATTTGTGGCCAACTTTTTAAAAAAGTTTTGAAAATTCATAACGTGAGCGTGTTATGGCTTGGTGTGTTGAGCCTGAGGCTCAGCCACAACGAGCCCATAACATGAGCGCATTATAACATGAGCACATTATAACGCGCTCATGTTATGACCTATTAAAAGAAAAAGAAAAAATTGAATTCATTCTTGGATTTGACTATGCTTTTTCTCTTGCTCACAACCAAAACCCCAATTTTCTGCACTTACATTTTGGGAGGAGGTATTTTGTAAAATTCTTCATCAATGGTTGTTGTTTCATTGTGAGGATGCTGCCACGTTGATGAGGAGGTGTGAGAAGTAAGGATTGTTTATTTTTTATTTTGAAATTGTTAGTTTTAGGTTGTTTTTGATATTTATTTTTTGAATTTGTAGGAGATGTTAATGAACTTGCAAACCCTCCTCAAAATCCTCAAGAAGCACAACAACAACAACAAGAGGAACAAAATCCTGAATAAGCACAACAGGAACAACAACAACAAAATCCTCACATTAATCAACCACAACCTCAATCTCCTCCACCAATCCCTCAACATCCTCCTGGCACTCAACAAAAGTTAATGAGGGAAATTGAGAAAAATAAAAAAATTTGAGGATTTAATCAGGAGGTTGAACAATCCAAACGGTTCAACCGCGGAAAGAATGACCCTAGGAACTTCACTGAAAGAAAATTTAAAACATGTAGATTCAATCAACAAACAATTAACTTGTTGGCAGTATAGGAGGTAGGTGGCTAGGGCTTATTACCAAGATAAATTATTATATAAAGATGTAAAAGATTCATAAACTAAAAAAGGTAATTTGTGCACATTATTCACTGACCCACAGTCAAATTCAAATCTTACCCTCAATGCGAAGATGTTTCCTATTCATTGGTGCCACCACCAAGAGATTAGGAATTTTTTTTAGGATAGGTGGTACATGGTTTTTGATGACCCACCATGCAACAATTGTGAAGTCTCATAGTATTTCCTTAGGAAACTATACTGTGAGTTCATCTTGAACAAAATCCAAAATTATTTTGATATGAGGGACTTCTAGGGGAGAGGTGGGGGTTCAACTCAAGATAGACCTGGTGCATAGCAGGATCTTATGCGGCAAGGGAGACAACCTCTCTCTAGGCCGCCTCATGAGCACATCATCATCCCTTTCGTTGTAAAGGAGAGTGCTGATGTAGAGACTTTGTAGACCATCAGCTCTTTGACCCAGGGTGTCATCCAACATGCCAACCCTATTCTATAGCACCATCCAAGGGAGTCTTCAAGTGGTGGGCTTCGATCCCATTTGTGTCAATCTTGCGGGGTGACTTGTTCATATGACCCCACCGAAACTTAGGAGGCTTCTACGTAGGATCCGTCTGTAGCTATGGATATGGAAAGCGCAAATGACATTTTGCATGTGGCCTATGGCATTGATACTCAGGTAAAAGTTAGCATGTTCATTGAATTTAATTTATTAAATTTCGATTTGAAATGCAAGATTAACTAATTTAGTTTTATGATTTTAATAAAATTGTAGGGTCATAGTGTTGATACTGGACACACTAGCCCTACACCTGCTTATTTCTACACTACACCTATCGTTGAGGTATGTAACTAGTAAATAATTGTAAATGTATTACATGTTAATAACATTTTTTTATGAATGGTATTTTAATATGTGATTTTGGATGTTGAATAGGCTAATATTGGAGGTTTTGAGGGAACACCTCCCAATGCTAGTGGATTTAGTCAAACCTACACACAGGTAATAGAATAAAGAGTTTAACTAATGAATTGCACTTAATAGATTTGTGTAGTTTATATTCATATCATTGATTACGTTGCATAGCACATCTTTCAAACTCAAAGCATTACTTCACATTCTATAACTAATAACTATATGTTGATGGATGAAAAAATTTCAACTACAATATAGTTGTTTAGAAAGTCAACATAAGTAGTGATGCAATTACTTCACATAGCATAAGTAATAAGTCTAGGAGTAGCTTCCAATTGCATTTTCTTGTCATGGCATTCCATGAGACCACTTTTTACTGAGGCATCTTTTCAAACATTTCACTTCCTTTTATATGCTATGGATGCTTGGAAGGAATATATGAAATAATAATAGTAAGCAATAGCATAGACAAGGCAATGAGTTGTTTAAAAAAATTTCCTCAAAGAAATGTGGTCTCATGGTGACGTCCATCACCATGAGACCCAATTTATTTGAGGCTCTTTTTCAAACAACTCACCGCCTTTTCTATGCTACCACATTTTCCATACATGTCTACCAAAAAAAATATCAAACAGTTCATTTCCTCATTGTTATGGCTAAAAGATTAAAAAAGATGCTTTCCAACAAACTATGGATGCTTGGAAAAAATCTATCAAAGCATAATAGTAAGCAATAGCATAGACCATGAGACCGCATTTCTTTGAGGCATTTTTTTAAACTACTAACTTCCTTGTCTATGCTATTGCTTACTATTATGATTTGATAGATATCACCATGATACCACATTTCTTTAAGACATTTCTTCAAATAGCTCACCACCTTTTCTATGATACCACATTTTCCATACATGTGTACCAAAGCATTTGATCAAACTACTCCCTTGCTGCTATGGCTAAAATCCTAATATAGGTGCTTTCCAAAAAAATATGGATGCTTGGAAAAATTTCTATCAAAGCATAATAGTAAGCAGTACTACCATAGAGAAGGAAATGAACTGTTTGAAAAAATGCTTGAAAGAAATGCGGTCATATGCTGATGGAATGCCATGATGTGATTTTTTTTATAATGGCATTCCATCATGATGAGACCCCATTTCTTTGATGCATTTTTTCAAATAGTTCACTGCCTTCTCTATGTCACCATAGTTATCATACATGTCTATGAAATCATTTTATCAAACGGTTCACTGACTTGCTACTATGGGTAAAAGCCTAAAAATATGTGCTTTCAAAAAAAATATGGATAGGGAAAATAGTAAGCATGATAGTCAAAAATATATAGTTTAATAAGTACTTAAAATTTTATTCATTATCTCATACATTATAAGTCACATGACGTGGATTGCTATTGTATTTTTCATGATTGAATAATTTGTTGTTTTATTTTCAGATGTTGCAAGTAGAGACATCTCTGAATGTTCAGATGACAATGGACATCAGTGTTTCATCTGCTATAGAATCCTCAATGGATTTGACATGGGAGGTATGAGGAAAATTACTATATTTCAATTTACATTCATTGTTATAGATGTTAGCTAGTGAAAAATAAAACCATTATTGATTCGTAGTTTAATTTTTATTTGGATGGTTTATACAGGGCTTCAGCATGCCTTAGCATGGGCATTCAAATATTTCCCTCATGAAGAGTAATCATCAGATGGCGGTAAGTGATTATTTTGTTAAATATATCATTTTTTAAATGTAATTTCTATATATTAATGTCTTTACTTCTTATTGTAACATATAAGACTTCACCAAGAACTAAACACTAGTAGGAGCAACAAGAGCACTCCTTGACCACAACATAAATGAGTGATAGACGTATCACCATCCGATCGACAAGAAAAGGGAAAGAGTTTATTTTGAGAGCTTGAAGAGAAATGACTTTTGATTCCAAATCCCTTTGTTGTATGCCTATATGGCATTTTTGTACATATTTTGTATTGGATATATTTGACATTTTATGCCTATATAGCATTCTCGTAAGCCTATATGGCTATTTTGTACCTATATTTTATACTTATACCAACATATATTGATGTATGCCTACATGGATGTTTGGTTAATACAAATCTATATTATCGATAGTGTCCATATTTGCATTATAAATCCATGGTCAATAGATATGAGTTACGTTTATTCAAGTGTATGCTTTACAACTTACGTGTATACTTTGTGACTTACGTGTATTCCAATGTATACTTTGTGACTTACATGTTTTCATGTGTATACCTTGTATTCATGCATACACTTTGTATTAATTTGCATACTATGTATTCATGTGTATACTTCAAGGCTTACGTGTTTTTGAGTAATTGTACTTGCCTTATTCACATGTACATTCTTGACTTATTCACATGTATACTTACTAATTGGTTAGCCCTAACATTGATCATTGTTGTCCTTCATGGTTTGTCTTGAATATTAATTGATTGATGCTAAACAACTTTATAGTCGATGCTAAACACCTTCAATATTTTTAGGAGTACTAATAGAGTTACAAATTCCAAAATTGCACAAATTGAAAAGAAAAGATTAATTTTAAATAAATGCACTAATTATTAGCTTGATAATTGATTAAGAATGATTATAAAATATATCAAGAGATGAGCCTTCTAGAATGGAAACTGCCAACTAAAAAATAGGCAAAGCATTCCTAATACTTTGAAAGTAATAATCCACCAAAATTGCAATGGGAGAGAAGTGATGTAGAGTAGGGAGGCCTTCAATTACCAATCAAAAATTCAATTGATTTCAATAAGCCTTCAATCTCGAAAACCCTAACTAGGGTGATTCCCTTCACAACTTCACTATTTGCCTTATAGGTCTGCAAACCTAGTTTCTTCGACCTATCTCACAACTCCACTCTCAAACCCATTATAAAATTATATTTATAGACACCCTTTAAGGCACACCAAAACATATTTCAAAATATCATATAACTCTTTTGGAACAAATCCCTCAAACTGATGCTTCTATGTTATTCCTTTAAGCTAAATAGGCCTAATTTACAAAACAACTCTCCTCTAAACAATCTTCCAACCCAAAATAACTATGGAAAGTCATTTTATAGTCTATAAAACCACCAAATCTACAACTTTTAGCTAGTGAAATGCTCACTAAGTCCTCTTTATACAAAACCCTCATTTTTAGCAAGTTACAAAGGGGTTTACTGAAAATCCCACTTCCCAACTTCTTTACACTTCACCAATGCATCAAACATGGTTCAAATGGCCTTTACATGCTTAATCTATCACCAAAATTTTCTACCCCAAGATTTTTCCTCACCTACGCACCTTTAACCATGAAATTGCACTTAAAACATTCAAATTTGACAACTAGGGCATCATGCCCAAACCCTAAAATAACCTCTCCTACTCCCAAAAACATTTAATCAACTAAATAATACCATATTGGACCCATTCCACTCAGCTACAAGAGTTACAGTTAGTGGAATGGGCCATAATCACATTTTTATGTCTTCAAAACCTTAAAATTGGAGTTTCAGACCCACCTATAGGGAAAACTCAACAAGATTCTACAACCCCAATGGGAACGCCTCAAACCTAGTGAAAATGATAGATAGAAAACTAAAAAAAAAATTTAAATTAATTTGGAGTCACCATCAGGTCATGCAACTACTCTACAACAACAATATTCAATAGAGGGGCCACTACATTGCTTACATTTGACACTTTTTCTATTAAGTGAAAATTGGACACCATGGGAAAACAACTCTGAGATAACAAAAACTGAGAGAGGTTATTGTAGAGGGGCACAATGTGATCCCATAGGCTCAAACATAGAATTTTTAAGTGTATGGTTTTTAAGTAATAACACATCAAAGATTGCTTCCCTTTTGCACTTTGGACCCTTAAGGGATCGATCCGGTTGAACATAGCTCTAAGCGATTTTGCATGTTTGGGTGTGAAAGAGGACCATGTATAGTGTAAAAATACTTATTCAGATGCGTTGGAATACTATTTTTGGTCACATGAGTTGTAGAACGAAAGTTGTGCCACTTTGCAACTTTCAACTACTTGCATTTGACAACTTTCCCCTAAGTGAAAATTCACCACCACGGAAAAATTACTCCGAAATAGCAAAAACCGAGATAGGTTATTGTAGAGGGGCCCAACATGTTCCTATAAGATTAGATGATAAGTTTCTAAGTGTCATGGTAGTAGAGTGACAACATGCTAAAGTTTTTAGCCATTTTGCACTTTGGACCCTGAAGGGATTGATCTGGTTGAACGCAGTTCAGAGCAATTCTGTGTGTTTGGGTGCGAAAGAGGACCATTTCTAGTGTAAAAATACCTATTCAGAGGTGTTGAAATAGTTCATTTGGTCACATGAGTTGCAGAACGAAAGTTGCATCACTTTGCAACTTTCAACTACTTGCATTTGACAACTTTTCCCCAAGTGAAAATTCACCACCATGGGAAAATACCTCCGAAATAGCAAAAATCGAGAGAGGTTATTGTAGAGGGGCCCAACATGATCCCATAGGATCAAAAAAAAAGTTTCTAAGTGTCACGGTATCCGAGTAACAACATGCTAAATTTTGTAGCTATTTTGCACTTTGGACTCTTAAGGGATCAATCCAGTTGATCGTAGGTCAGAGTGATTTTGCATGTTTGGGTGTGAAAGAGGACCATGCTTAGCATAAAAATACCTATTTAGATGCGTTGGAACAGTCTGTTTGGTCACACGAGTTGCAGAATGAAAGTTGCACCACTTTGCAACTTTGCACTACTTGCATTTGACACTTTTTCTATCAAGTGAAAAATGGACACCATGGGAAAACCAGTTTGAGATAACAAAAACTGAGAGATTATTGTAGAGAGGCCCAACATGATCTCATAGGCTTAGACAAATTTTTTGTAAGTGCCATGGTTTCCGAGTAATACCCCTTCAAAGATTGTTGCCCTTTTTCACTTTGGACCCTTAAGGGATTGAGCTGGTTGAACGTAGCTCGAAATGATTCTGCATGTTTGGGTGTGAAAGAGGACCATGTCTAGTGTAAATGTACCATTCTTAGCATAAATCCAAAAATTTTGATCAAAGAATCACTTCCTATGACACCAAAACAAGAAACACTCACTTTATGCCATTCTAAAGGGGTTTATTGAAAAACACTATACCAGGCTTCTACACAGCCAACCAAGGCCTCGAATACCTTTAGTTATGTTTTCACATGCTTTAAGGTTCATCAAAATCTATTTCCCCCAATATTTTCTACAACTTCCCTCCTCTAACCATGAAATTTCACTCTAAATACACAGTTTGACAATTAGGGCATCATGCCCAGGCACTCAACTCACCTTCCTTGCCCTTCAAAAGCTTCAAAAACTTCAATATATTCCTTCTCATGCCAAATCAATCATCTCCCAATCTTTCCTAAGACAATTTCACCAAAACCCAACATCTAAACTCCATTTTTAAGCCAAAATTAACCCAATTTCCTTTAGGACAACAACCAAAAACATTCCTAAACATTTTCCCTACTCTTAAATCTTATTTCTACATCTAATCCTACCATTTTTGACTCATTCCACTAAACCACTGAGAGGAACAATAGGTGGAATGAGTCATTTATTCATTTTTAGTCTGCAACAGAAAAATTCAATGAAACACACAAAATTACAAGAGAAATAGGGGATTTTTATTGTTTTTCCTTCACAAAAACCTTCAACAAACTCTTCCTTCAAGTTCCCAACATATTTAAACCTTAACCAACCTATTACAATAGCTCTAACTTCCCTTTAAATTCCCATGACCCTTGGGCTTCTTCAAGTTTACAATTTTTTGCACTTTTTTCACATTGACAAATTTTCAATTTTTGCAATTTTACATCATTTTAACAAATATACAACATGAACTCCAAAATGACCCCAAAACCAACTAACATGACTTATTACATTATAAATTTTTCTAATATGACCTTATTCAATTGAAAAAACTCAAAACACAAAACTAACTTAAGACTTCCATGAACCAAATTTGCTCAATAACCTTGGTGCCCCTACACCAAATTTCAATATTTGAGTAAATATCATTACAAGTAAATCTCATTACAATGCGTAGGTACTTCATTCTCATAGATATTTTACAATGTCATTCATACATTCAAGATTCTCTTATAATGTCTACATCATAGGTGTTCATTATGACGTTAACTTCAAATGAGTAACTTGAGATTCCCTCACTAAGCTTCACACACTCTTTTATAATGGCTTCAAATCATAATTGAGATTTGTCAAGATCATCAAAATAAGGATGTTGTATTGTTTTTTTGGCTAATATTCTCTTCGATGGATCATAAATTAGCATTTTCTGCAAGGAGAGACTAATCAATTTTTAGTAGTTTACTTACAAATACGCAAAGTAAAAGAAGAAAAAGAAAGAGCATCCAAAATGGAAATGAAATGAAAATAGATGGAAGGAACTTACAAATAGGCATGCCAGTCTCTCAACTTAGTCACTCCTAGGTCATACATCTTCACTAGGAGTTCCAAGATACCTATTGCACACAACACCTCTCATGAATAGAATAACTTGAAATTTGAGATGCTCCTATAATGTCTACATCATAGATGCTCATGATAAGGTTAAATTCAAATGAATAACTTGAAATTCCCTCACCAAGCTTTGCACACACTTTTTTAATGGCTTAAAATCATAATTGAGATTTTTCAAGATCATCAAAATAAGGATGTTGCATTATTTTGTTGGTTGAGATTCTCTTGGATGACTCATAAATCTGCATTTTCTGCAAGGGGACACCAATCATTTTTTAGTAGGTTACTTACAAATAGGAAAAGTAAAAGAAGATGATAGCATTAGCATCAAAGAAATTAATGTCCATACAAGTATAAATTAATAAGAACCAATGTGCATACTTACAAATTAATCCAATGAACCATCTGAGCTTGCTCTACTCTTTATTGTTTCAAGTATTGCCTCATGGTCAGACTCACAGACCTTCCACAAGGTCTTATTCAAAGTTCTACCCCCATATTTGGACAAACAAACATTGGATTCCACGACAAGGTTTGAGTAATGAAGAATCTTATGATGTGTGTCAAATTTCTGAAATAGCCAATGTTTAACACTCTTACGTGGGTAGATTCTAAGCCACATTCCAATAACAACGTTTGTGCCTGTAGGGTATTCAATGTTTTCTCCATCTATAATTGGGGCCTCCAATTTCTTTTTGGCCTCAACAAAATGACACATGTAATAGTTTTTTCCCTCTACATTGTCTTCATTTGCAATAACTGCATAAACATGCCCTGCATTGATATGTGCAACAAATCTCTTGAAATTAGTCAACATTATGAATACACTAGAAAGTAAGATAACAATATGGAATTTCAAAAACTAAGCTAGTAGATATATTACCTTGTTGAACTAGATCTGATATGTGGTCAAAGTCAATTGATGATTCCATCTATGTTAGTTCCAATGTCATCGGAGGACGATACATGTGAAGTGGGCTAAGATAACTTTTCAACCATTTGTCAACCCACTCCTTTGACTCACAATCATTCTAGGCTTGCATTGTACATGAAGAACAAAAGCATGCCATCTTCCATGAATCAATACTCCATGAACCTACATTTAAGCTAAGGAAAGAGTGTAGCTCACTCAATCTTGTTAGTGTACAACAATCCTCATATGGTGCAATGTTATTTCATCCATCAACCAAAAAAATCTACAAAATGAAGACATACCTTCATTACCTAGACCCATTGAAGCATTACACTACTTGACAATTGATCTTGCATCTGTCAACTTTGCACTATCTTTATACTTTAACTCTTCTCATGCTAATGCTCTTTTCATGCATGCTCTTGCACTATCATGCTCCCCCTTTCCATGCCAAACCTCACAAAAGTTCCACATATGTTGAATACCTATAATGACATGCATCGTACTCAACCGGTAGAACATGTGCGAGTTCTTGAACTATGTTGCACAGTTATCCAACCATATTATATGTTGACCGTATGCTATGCCCCTCTGATCCAAATCATTGTAGAACATCTGGAAGCAACCTTGCATGAACTCTAGAGAATGTGTGTGATCATCACTAATATAAAAGTGATACTCCCTCAATACCTTCCTTTGGTCCTTTGTACTATTAGCTACATGAATGAATGTTATGTGCACAAATATCAAAACCTATGTGGAGTTGTAATACTGTGACTGAACCTCACGTTGTGGCTATAGAGTGTAGTTCTCTACAAAGTCAACCATTGATACTGTGTTGCCAACTAGAAAGGTGTCCTTGCATAGCTTGAATTGCATGTCCAACCATTGGGCCCTATGGGTATGCCTTGCATACTCATACACTATATTGTCATGAAACATGGACATAAATTGATACACTAGAATATTTTGAATAACCAAATCACACTTTTTTGCTTGAGACCCATCTTTTGTAACATATGCCATTGTTTTATACTTCTCGAACTCTACTAGTTTTTGTCCCACCTCATTTGTGATTTCCATATGTTGAGATACTAGCATATGCTACAAGCCACCACAACACTCACATGAACCATCCGAGCATGTTGTCCTATAGAATATTTGGCCATCCTCTATTTCATTTTAATTTTTTGATAAGGACTCTCTTGAAGATTTTGGTGGGGCTTCTATGCCACAATCCTACAAAACATCTTTAGTATGCAAATCTAAACATATAGAACGATAAACATCATAATGGTTAGATAATTCAATATGTAGTCTATAACAACAAGTAGTGCATGTGTGATTTATCTTGACATAAAAAGGTTTAAGAATTTCAAAAAATCTTTGAAAAATACTAATTTGAGGATAATCCTATTTAAAATTTTGAAAAAATTAGGTATGAGTCGTATCCAAAAAAGTCTTTGGATGTGGCTCACGGTTCTGACTACCGATTCTCCTTCTTACCACATCCCTTTGATTCAAAGATGGCCTTGTGTTATTCTTCCAATACTCTTCAATTAGTGTTCTCAATGCTTCAACAATTTTTTTATCTTTTTGTGGCAATCTCCCCGAGAATGCCCATAATTCATTTAAATTAGTGCCCTCAATTCTTTGCCGCCTTTGAAAGAATTTTCATAAATTTTTTCTACTAATTCTCATTTGTTTCCTCGTCTTTCTAATGAGACGGGCTCTCTTTGTTTGACTACTTACTAAAGTCGATGTAATGAGACGTCAGGTGACATTACTATCCCTTGAGCATGAGGTATTATCCACACTCTCATAAGCATCCATTAGATTCTTGACAATAGTTTTTTCACTTGATGCATTCGATGTTCTCAACCCAAGATTCTTCATGATGTTTCTATACTTTATACCCTACATCATTTCAACAAATAGTTGACATCTTGCGGTCTCATTTATCCTTTCAAAGAAGAATTTCCAAATCTTATCAGAATATCTTCTACAAGTACGTGATGGAATCTTACCTTCTATGTACTACAAAATATCGTCATCAATATTAATCAAATACTTTGGCTTTCTACACAAAATTCTAGGTGGTGTTCTCCTAGGTACATACATCTCAACATTAGGAATTTCATCAATATTTAATTGAAGTGGGATAGATTGCGTACCTTCAATCGAGGGTGCTGTAGAAGACATACCTTGAGGTTCACGTGGGTACGATGGCATACCTTCTTCATCAAATCCGAGTGATGATGTACTCTAAACTTGAGATGCATTGGATGGTGTCAAACCATATTCACTTGCAATAGATGGTGTCCCTCCATATTCACTTGCGGTAGCTAGTGTACCTCCATATTCGTTTGTGCTTAATGTTGTCCCTTTGTATTCACTTGTCGTAGAGGGTGTGTCTCCAACTATGGTATTTGAATTTGTCTTACCATGATGCTTTCACATTCATGCCCTTTGTGCTGCCAAATTCTCTTTTTGACAATTGAGGTTCCTCTTCAATTGGCTTGTTTTCGTCAATAGTACCTAATTTCTTCTTTTCATGATATTCCACCACCCACTCTCTCTCCTTTTCTTTTTTGGTTTCATACTCTTTGTCTTTTATTTTATTCCTTGTTCGTTTCTTTGGCATGGAAGATAATTTTACCTGTAGCATGGTAATGAGATGAATATTAGTTCCTCAAAA